>ML778997.1:564584-601239 GCA_009831015.1 Picea engelmannii
TCATCTTGTACTTGAACATTTAAGTGGGGTAAAAGGAGGTTGCCCCCTCGAAGAGGCTTATTATCTGAAATTATCTCTTTTTCAAGGCGTTGAGTACTTTTTCTGAGGTTTTTCTATGCTATATTGATATTTAGTTCTTAACATTTATGGGTTCCTTTGTAGAGGGTGATATTCCCTTCATCCGTGATGCAACATTTTTCCAAGCTCATCTATTGCCATTAATTTATTAAAGTCCAAACACCGAGTATTCCCCAAGATAAATCAAGGGTGGGGGGAAGTACCATAGTGTCACTTGAAAGGAGAGGTCCACAAAGTGCCATAGGGGTAACCATCAAAGTGTTATAATGCACTTGTGTTAGTCTTTCATTCAAGTGGGTTATTTATTATGTGTTTGATCTTTTGTAGGTATTCAATTCTTTTAAGAGAAGCAGTTCATTGTTCTCAAGACCTGTCTGGGTGAGCATCTAGAAGGTTTATATTTTAGTCTTTTATATTTTTCCAGCTACTTCTCCCCTCTAGGCCTTTAGCCCCTTCTTCCCATGAAATAAGGTACAATCCCTTCTCAGCTCAGTACACACGAAAATCCCAAAAGATAAGGAGATGACATGGAAGAAATGTGGAAGGTGATAAGTATGATAGGGAATGGACAATGACTCTTTCAAGAACCCCCCAATAGCACCTTATTCTCGAGGGTGACCAACTTGCTACGATAACATGACACCCACTAGGGTTAAATAAAGCAAAGAGTATAAATTCCAAGCAAACGTTCTGTAATCAAGAAATATTCTTTGCAGCATGTTCAAATGCTTCAAATATTAGAGTGACACTTACCATGATACCCAGACTCATTACCTCATGTAGAAAGACCCATTTCCCTGTGGGACCATGCCGGTGTGGTGGACGTTGTTGATGTTGGTGATATGTAGAATATTTCATGGGAAGAAGGGGCCCTCTGAGGCCATGCTCTGTCCATCTAGCTCTCGGCACTCCATGTCTACAACATGTGGGCCTCAAGACATGATCTCCTTAGTTACCCCTAGGTTGGGGGTAACATCTGAATCCTACTCAGGGATGTGTGCTCACCATAGAGCGCATGAGAACCTCAGCATATCTAGTATGACATCTTTCCTACACACTCAAGAAAATGCATTAGAGTATCTAGGGTGGTACTATCACCCTTTATCCATATATGAATAAAATCAAAATGAAAAATGAAAACATTGAAAAGAAAATATCTCTAATCTAACATATAATCATGATAATATAATATATACAAATGAAATAAAGCAATATGAAAATGAAAATGCAACTACACTAATATGATATGCACGCAATATACAATGGATGTAAATGCCTACCTACCTATACTTATCTGCTAATTGAATAGTAGGTATAATCATATAACCAGTGAAACCATCCTAGCAATATATCATAATACATGTTCTTGTGCTCCATCATAAACCAAAAAAATGACAAGTCAATAACATGAGTTAGAACATGCATCATATCATATGAAATCGTAAAATCTAACTCACGAAGGCAGGAGGGAGGGACAAAATCATGCCAAGTCACATTTCCGGGAAAGCGTTTGATCCATCTTTGAAAAGCGTCATGAAAGGTCAAAGACTCAAGAGGTTCACTCAAGGAGTCTGAAGGTTGTTTGCCTTGGACTTCATCGCTCCCTAAGGTCTGAGAAGGGATGAACAAGAACTTGGAGGATGACTAACAACTTCTTAGGGGAAAGTTGAAAGACTGAAATATAAAATTTCTTCTTAAGGCATTTGACCTACCATTAAATTCGAAGAGAAATCTTTGCCCTAGAGAAATCTTGAAACAAGAAGCATGCCTCCCAACTGCATCCTTAGACACATAGTGAGATAAAGGAAAAGAAGTTGGTTGGAAAACCTCATATCAAGTATCCTGTGTCGAGCAAACCACATCCTCACCCTTGTAAAAAATCGAGCACAACGGTGATTGAAACTCTTCTTCATAGACTATATCGAAGTGCTCAAGAGAATATTCATCAAACTCCTCAAGGTATGTCTGAAAATCATTATGAGAACATTGCATTAAGTCATCCTTAGGTGTTTGGGATATATTTGTAATTATATCATTTCCTTGTTGCCAAATGTCAGAATCAGTAGCAATCTTATATGATAGTTATGAAGGAAACAATTGGAAATGACCCTCATTATCTTAAATGGGATCCACATCATGACCAATCACATCACATCCACGTATCCCAAAATATATAAACTCATTATCATATCATCACCTTCATCACAACATGAAGGGTCTAGCTCATCCAAGAATTCCTTTACTTCTTCACCTTCCAAATCATAGAATAGGGAATCATCAAAAACTTGAAAGGTAAAATGATTAACCTCCTTCTCTTCTTCTTGTGTAGGAGGAATAGGATCTTGAATGGCTTCATCAGAGGGAGGAGCACACGTCGGTACTTCATTGGCATCTTCACACTCTCATTCTTGAACCGAGTATTCGTTATCTTTGGTAGAATCATGAGTAAACTCTTGTTCCTCCTCGTGGGATGCGAAATCCTCAATACAAAGTTCTTCTTCAAATTTTTGTTCATCAATGAATTCTTCATCCTCAACAGTTTCTTGTATTTTTTTCAGGGCACTACCAATATCTGAGGTAACCTCATCGTCATCAATCCTGACTTCTGGAGCAGAGAAAGGTTCTACCTTGGATGAGAAGATATTGGCCTCCATTTCTGTAGCCATGTCACGAGCTTCTTGGATTGTCCTCGGGCCCCTTTTATCGAGTATGAATCCTAATTGCCCTAATAACGCCCTGTTATAGAGGAAAAGGAGAAACTAATTTCGAGGAGGATGGATTCTAGGGATTTGTTGTGACAGTCTCTCGAACTTGGTATGGAACTCCCTAATGGTCTTGTTCTCAATCTTTTCTATGTAATTGAGTCTTGTTATCAACATGTGAATATCCTATAGTTTAATACTCCATCTCTTGAGAAATGCTTCTTCTAATTGATCCATAGATGTGATGTTGGCATCAGGGAGACTATCATACCATATTCTAGAATTGTCTTGAAGAGTGGCAGAGAAAAGTTTCATTTCCAGATCTTCAACATCATCACTGATAGGGTGGAGTTGAAATAAATCCCAAAAGTCACTCATATGGTCTTCAGCGCTAACCACATCATTACCAGTGAATTTAGGGAGCCATTTCTCATACCTTGCAAGCATTCATCGAGGGTAACCCAAGATTTCACTCACATCAAAGGGTTTGAAATTACTTGGGTCCCATTGAGAAGCCATGGTTGGCTTTGTCATCAGTGGAATTACCAAATAATCCTCCTCGGATTATCAAAGGAAGTGAGGGAATCACCCTCAGTCGAGTCGCCGAGTAAGCTTGTAAAGTAAAAAGATTTGAGGAAAGGCTTACCAAAGATATGTCATTCAATGAAAAATTACTTGATGTTCCCCGGAAACGGCGCCAAAAAATGTAGCGCGCAATCTGTACTTGTTCAAATCCCACCACAAGTAAGGGAGATTGGCGTAACAAAAAGTATTTCCTATGACTATCGCCTCAATATAAAATCCCCGCATTTAAGGGATGGATAGAATTCCAACCCAAGGGAGGTGTCCACAGTGACCTAAAGGGCTAGGTGAGCTAAAGATAAGGATAAAAGTACCCCCTCGCCTCTCATGGGTCACTCAAGTTAAAGATGTCACAAGGTTTATGTCCAAGAAAGATGAAGCAATTGAAAGTGATGAAGTGTACCTGCCCGAAACAAGACAACATAGCATATGTATGGCAATTGCAAGTACAAAAATGATAGTAAATCTTCAAGAGACAGTAAACCAAGTGAAAATATGTTAGCTGATATAAAAATGCAGCAATGAACAAGTTTACAACAACAAATAATAAATTGTAACAACTGCAATAAAAGCTCTTCAAAATTGCTTTAAAAGACAGTGAAAATATAGCATTTGCTAAGAAGAATGATAATCAAATATCATAAGCAACTTCTGAAGTGTTTAGCTAGCATTCAAAGTAAATTATGAAGAAAATTTTCTGCAGTTAGATGGTTGTAGCAAACATTTATAACAACAACAAGAAAGTTAGCAATCTAGGCTAAATTAGTGTTAGATTTAGTTAGCAATAGCTTAAGAGAATAGTGTTTGAGTGTTTGATCAACCTTCCAACAAAAGAGAGACAATAGACTAGTGCCTTTAGGGTTTATGGACTCAATTATATCAGCACATTAACTTGGTGAAATAACAATGATTATACTTTCTAAAAGATAATAAGGTGGAAGCTTGAGAATTAGTACCTTAAGTTCTCAAGCACCAAGCCTCAAAGAGAAGGTTCAACTAGGGTGTAGGATCTTCTAGGCCCTAGCAATTTATCCTATCCTTAGACTCTTGAAAATTATTTAATGCAATAAGAACTAGACAAAGCTTCTAAAGTGCTAGCACTTTAGCGCTCTAGAAGTTTGTCTAGACAATATCTTCTTAAGCAAAACTAGCAAAATACAAAACAAGTAAGAAGCACCTTATGTTTTTTACTCCTAGGGTTTCAAGCAAGCAATTTCATAATATTACATATGAACAAGTAAATATACCATAGACATTTATCATGAAATGAAAATTGCAGATTTACTTACTTCACCAAGAATAATCAAGCACAAAAACCCTAGATTTGCCAAAATTTCACCAAGAAATGATCCAAAATACATCCAAAATAGCCTCCAAGCAAGTGTGTCTTGGTAATTTCAGCCAATAACCCCTTTAGGGAGAAAATTCCAGTCCTCCCTCTTGTGAGAGGTGAGATATGATGGAAAAATGAATTCAGGTAGCCATATTTATATGGGAAATCGTGACTTATTTACCCAACAGTTGTGTCTTTTCACAAAATAGAGCCTACATGTCGATTTGTTATTAAAATTCAAAAGTTAAATCGATTTTCACAAAATAACCCTGATGAGGGTGACATCATACTTCCTAGGGTGATGTTAGGCCTTCTCCATGAGACATTGAGGTCATCTAGTAGAGAGTTGAGCCTCCAAAGGCATGTTCCCATGCCAAAACCATGGTCCAACATCTGCAAGTGTCAAACCCTAGCCCTAGGTGACATCACGATCTAATAGGGTGACATCTAATGCCTCCTAAGGCTAGCATCCAAGTGGGGAAGGGTGGAAACTCGTCGTCAAGGCCTGACAAGGTGTCTCCAAAGACAACGTCTTCTTCCTTCACTATGGAAATTGGTCATCATGATCTTGCCCCAAGCCTGGGGTCTCTACATCCATCCTTGGTCTTAAAGCCTTCATGAAGGTCTGAACTAATCATCTCCTCTTGAATACCTGTCCATCAGGCAAGGTCCTGCAAAGGAAAGTAGATACGCCCTCCAGGGGTCCATGAATCACAAGTATCATAACAAGTAATCCACATCTAATAATCAAACCTGCCAAACATGTGCATCAAACCCCCCTTTTCAAACTAAACAAATGCTCAAAGATGTTATACAATTTTCCAAGTTTAGGTGTGGGAGGGGTCTCAAGGCATCCTATTGGTTCAATCATTCCTTGGGTCCAAGGTGTTTCCCAAGTGGAACCTATCTAATTCATGTGTTCATGTGAAGTGGAGTGGGTGAGATTTTGGGCATGGGGGTCATGACATACAAGGGTTTCTCATTTATGGGTGCCTTTGTAGAGGGTGAGTATCCCTTCGTCCAAAATGCAACTTTTTTCCAAGCCCATTTATTGCCATTAATTCATTAAAGTCCAAACATTGTGTATTCCCTAAGATAAATCAAGGGTGTGCAACAATACCACAGTGTCACTTGAAAGGAGAGGTCCACAAAGTTCCATAGAGGTAACCATCAAAGCGTTATAACGCATTTGTGTTAGTATTTCATTCAAGTGGGATATTTATTATGTGTTTAATATTTTGTAGGTCTTCAATTCTTTTAAGAGAAGCAATTCATTTTTCTCAAGAAGGTGAGCATCTAGAAGGTTTTTATTTTAGACTTTTATCTTTTGCCAACTACTTCTCCCCTCTGAGCCTTTAGCCCCTTCTTCCTGTGAAATAAGGTACAATCCCTTCTCGGGTCAATACACCCAAAAATCCTAAAGGATAAGGAGATGACATGGAAGAAGCATGGATGGTGATAAGTATGATAGAGAATGGACGATGACTCTTTCAAGAACACCCCAGTAGCACCTATTCCCAAGGGTGACCAACTTGCTAGGATAACATGACACCCATTAGGGTTAAAAAAGGAAAAGAGTATAAATTCCAAGCAAACGTTTTGTAATCAAGAAAGATTCTTTGCAACACGTTCAAATGCTTCAAATATTAGAGTGACACTTACCGTGATACCCAGACTCATTACCTCATTGAGCAAGACCATTTCCCTATGGGACCAAGCCAGTGTGGTGGACGTTGATGTTGTTGGTGATGTGTAGAATATTTCATGGGAAGAAGGGGCCCTCTGAAGCTATGCTCTATCCATATCGCTCTTAGCACTCCATGTCTGCAACCTATGGGCCTCGATACATGATCTCCTTAGTTACCCCTAGGTTGGGGGTAAAAAGAACCATATCGACAATACTCCTCAATGAATTCCATGACTAAGCACTCATATCCACTTGGTGAATAATATACCCGTCATGGTATACCCCTCTGGGACAATCCAGTATAGAAGTACAAGTCATTCATGTCTAGTTGTAGAACTTTACCCTAGATGATAAAGCAGTCCTAGTCAAGGTCCCACCATTGAATGAGTTGGTGCAACAAATACTCGTGGGATCCTAACAATGGACAATGGAAGAATTTGAGTAGCCCACACTCTCAGAGAGTTGCCAAAGTTGTTGCATCCCCTTGAGCAACATAATCATTAGCCTCATGGGATCTTTCTTTTCATTCAGTCATATTGTTTGGTTTCCTACATCTAGGAAACAAAAACACAAGAAACATATTAGCACAAAAACACCCAAAACACTACATGCTCAAAAACATACCCAAAAC
Source organism: Picea engelmannii (assembly GCA_009831015.1). NCBI lineage: Eukaryota > Viridiplantae > Streptophyta > Pinopsida > Pinales > Pinaceae > Picea > Picea engelmannii. The sequence goes on from ML778997.1 coordinate 571,598, forward strand.
CTATGCACGCAGTCGATTAAGCCAAGGAATGTTCCTTGGTCATCACTTGACTAGCTATAGAGGTCACGCAATGCATCGTGTGACCCCTGTAGAGAGACAAGCAATGATGCCCAAAAAATCGGGCTTGACTGCTTGCTTAACATGTCTGCGAGTTTTGTATTTCCCCACTAAGAACCATGAAAAAATCAAAAGAAAATGAGGATGAGTTTCTTAGTTTTGCTTGGATCTAATAGCTAGCTGGATGGTTGAAGCCATATCTCCACAATGAGCTCCACACCTGCACTTGGAGAAGAGTTTCTTCCACAAGCTCTCCACACTTCTCTCTTGGCAAATGAAGAATGAGTTTTTACCAAGGTGAGTTTCCTTTTATAACTTTTTGGGCTACAAAAAATTATTTTTTCACCGTGAGACCACGTAAGTGGGTTTTTATTAATTATTTTAGCTCATTATTTTTTTAATGTTATTTTTCATTTAATTGACCTTGGAATCTAGTCTATGCACCTTGACAGGATGACGGGGACTTTCTTTTTACAAATATGGCGACATCCACTTAACTTGAGGTGCATGTTTTCCAAACCGACATATAGGGGTAGTTTTTCCATGCATTTCCCATCTTGCATTATTAATTGTCCATTTTGTCATTACACTGCCTTAGGTTTGTTCCTGTCCAGTTGTGACATTAGCCGCTCCTTTTGCACATCGTCACTGGTTCAGTAGTTCCTACCCTTCATGGATGCCCTAGTTAGCACCCAGATTGTCATTCAGTGCCTATGTTGTGATTTTCAGTAGGCCCATGAGCCCCCCTTTAGTCTCACCATGACTTGATGATTGAGCCTCATTCTTCTCTCTTCGTCTATATTCTAGCCACATCATGTGAGGGTTCCCGAACACCTTTTATTGTTGCTTAATGGTTTCCTACGCATTTTCTGCTTGCGTCATGCCTCCCATCATTGCATTGTTATTTTCCCATATCTCGCTTACCGCTATTGCAGTAGCCTTGACCATACACCTCTGGCATTATTTGGCCTCCATTTTACATCCACCTACCCAAGCAAGGAACAACTGCTAAGAGTGGATCTCACTTTCCTATACCATTTGCATTCATTTTTCTTAGGTCGATTCCATGCGCTTAGAACATAGGAACATGTTGTTAAGCCACTTGCAGTCTCTCGTTGAGTATACTTTTATCTCTTTTCCATACTTGTAAAAGGAAACGTAAAAGGTACATACTAATCATACTTGTGTCATAATTTCATTCTCATTAAATCATGAAGGAGACCGAGCATACTTGTATTCCTCTTTCACGCTCATTAAACCATGAAGGAGGTAAAAGTTACAACAAAAAAAAAAAAAGAGTGGGGGGTTTTCACCATTGGTCTATTCTCAAAATGGCAGTGTTAGTCGAGTCACCCTTGAACATGGCACCTATTTGAGTCATCATCATAAATTTTGGTTTTAACTTGCCTAGGAGTCGTCCCAGTAATATGATTTAGAGATACTCCCCCAACTGGTTACTCTTCCAGTCATTATGGAGAGTGCTTCAATACCTCTTGCGTTGTTGCACTATATTCGTCGAGCTCTTATGTCTTGTTACCAAGTCACCATTGTGTAATGCCATCTATTCAAGGGAATTTTAATCCTAAGTTGACCATCTGTTGTTTTGTTGACTTTCTAATTCATACATCCCTGTGTCAGTTGTACTTAGTGATACTCTCTCTTCACATCATCTCTCGGTGTATGTTTCGTTTTGATTGATGGGGGATACATCAACGCCCTCTTTTGACGTATCTCTTCCTATCGAATTCAACAAATTATCTAGAAGAGGGATCTAGAAACCATATAGTACCTTGGATCTTACAGGCCTTCTCATGATCGATAGTGGGTTTACACCATTAACTCATGATTGATTGATTCTACGAGTGTTCGACACCATATCCAATATTCACACTTGCTAGATTGTACTAGGTACCTTGGGGTCCATCTTCATCATCGATGGGTCCCCTCACGTATCTTAACGGTTTACATCAATCACTGGTAATCAGATGGTTTATACCATGCTCGACATCAACTCATCTATTTGCATGTTGTAGATTTATACCATCGAGGTTTGGGATGAATATCTTTGGTTTGGGGACACATCATTCCTTTACAACATCCCCTCCCAAGTTGCAATGGAGTATATCACTTGTATATGAGTACTTTGAAGACTTGGGGGCACTCTCCTTAGTGTTCATTGTCTTCCTGATATCTATATGTTGTGTCATAGATCCACATTGTATGTGTTGGTGGCTATGATTGTGTTCATGACGTAGATCCACATTGTATTTTCTCGTGGCTACAATCTTATTTATGGCATGGATCCATCGTGTATTCTTTCATGGCCATGGTTTAGCATTCCATATCATGGATCCACAGTGTATTGTTTGGTGGCCATGCTCATTCATAGTCTTAGTACGTCTGCCTAGGGGATGGTCTATATAAGCTCTCATCCTTGGTGTTTGATTGCAAGACTTATTTGACTTTCGAACCCCCTTTGCTCTCTCCTCATGTTTCCTCACATTGACACTTTTTTTATTGTAATGTGTTACGACCATCCATTCCTTTCTTGACCTCACACATTATGGGGCATCTGTTATAGCCTTAATTTCCACCCTATAGGGCAGAATGGAGTTCAAAATAAGATGAAATCCAAAATACATATTTTGCTTAAGATTTGGACCCTTTTTGGAGGTCATCACGGGTCTCATAGCAGATAGCATGTGATGATCATCGCACATCAACTATGGTGAAACAAGCGATGATCTATCAGACCTTGTAGATTCATAGAGTTACAAAGAGATAGGTGAGGGATGAGTTGTATCTTCCTGGCATGAGCCTAGGAACTCACAACATTTGAGTCTATAGGGGTCTCTAGAAGACCTAGAAGCTCTCACAAGCCTCTTCCAAGGATCTATATAAAAAAGGCTAGTCTTGAGAAAAAGGAGGAATAATCAATAGTAGTGTTATGTTTTCCATTTTCCGAGGAGATTTTCCATTCATGGAAGCTAGAAATCAGAGTGCCTGGCCTAATCAAGAAGTTGAAGAGAATCAAGGAGCAAGGAGTCAAGGGAGAAATTACATCCACATCTAAAGGTACGTGCTTGATGCAATTTCTTAGTTTTAATCTATAGATCAATAGTTTTCCCCTAAACGATTTGTATTTCATTTTGAAAATGCTTGGATCTGATATAATGATTGGTATATTAGGTTAGATCTAGATAGATTAGTTATTTCTAACACTGAGAGAAGTAGGAGATTGTTGTTGTTTGTTTCTTATGTGCAGAAGTTCCATTTCAGGAGTTGCAACAACTAGAATACACAGGCACAACCTTCAGAGACAAGGTATGCTAATATATCCTTTCTTGGTGTAAAAGAGATTGCTTGTCTTAGATCTAGGAAACCATAGAAATCTAAACTTGTTTTTGTCTAGGATCAATAGGTAGATCCTAGGGAGATCTTGTTATTTACTCTGTGAGATTTTGTCCCATAACACCAATATTGTTCATGAGAATATTTAATTAATTTAATCTTAGAGAGATGTTGTTCTCATCACTTGATGAGATTTGGAATTAATAGAATGCTATGATATTGTCTTCATTTTGTATGTTTTGTGTTAAACTTATTTATTTTTGAATTTCATCTCAAACTTTTAGATAGGAATGGTTATGAGTAATTGTGTGTTAGATTTATATGATGATGTGAGAAATTCCCTCTCACAATCCATTGAGAATGGATAATGTATATTTATGTCGCATTCCAATGATTTTTTTTTAAGATACTTCTTATATTCATAGAAAATTATTTACATTAGCAGTTAAAAAAACATGAAAATACCAGAAGGGTATATACAACGATCATCATAAACTCTTTTGAAGGGATACTAAAACAACTATGAAATATGAATAAGTGGGCGGATCTAACAATTGTGCATTTCTAATCAGTAATGCCCCCTTTGCAAGGATTTTCATACGTACCTCATCTCACCATAATTTCCAAAACATTTACTAAGAACTGGCCTCATTATCGAAAACAAACTCGCAACGAAGTTTCCAAAGGATAAATAAGGCATAGACTCTCAAACAGTGCCAAATACTAGCCAAGGAATCTCATATCACCCATATGGAATCACCAAATAAAATTGCATGCCAATGCAAATGCCCCTGAAGAATGTTTGACGTCTGAAATTGAACTTGATCCCAACAAGATCTTACAAAGGTTCATTCCCATGAAATATGCTTAATCGATTCAGACTTCAAGCAAGAGGGGAAAATGCCATAAAAGATACCACTTTTGGCAATCCGAGCTTTGAAGGGGAGACCTTGGATATCACCAACCAAGAAAAATATCAGAGATTATAGGAAGCTCAAATCAACCAGACACCATCCAACCTATGAATCCACTAGCTCTCTACATCCGAAGAAATCCACTTGCATTGAGAATGGGACCTAATTCATGTCACAGAGGAAAAATGGAGTAGATATTGTGAGAATTATATTGGTTCAGGGGATGTCCAAAAATCCAATCCCAATCTCGCCAAAGGGGCCCAGTCATATCAATATTCATATTTAAAAACTCCTATTGGGTATGATCCCAATAATCTCCATCCAGGTAAGTCAATCCACATAAAACAAAGTAAACTCCCTAACCATTGAACACCAAGTCTTCCAAGAACAAGCATTGGAATCCCAAAGACATCTCCAGAAGAAAATATTCTTTATGCTAAGCCTCCTTTCCTGAAAATGAGGGAGGCTAGACATGCAAGTACCTTCCTGCTTCCGATTCTAAATTGGCCTCCTAGCCATATCCCAAACTAATCTACTTCTTGACCACTTCCAATGAACCAAGCCTGCTTACCCTCCTCCAAGATGTTCAAATACTCTTGAAGATGAAGGACCCTAAAATCTGTAAATTATGAGGAGCAGAGTGTATATCACATAAATCAAATTGACACTTTACTCTACCAACATGTTGTGCTGAAATCAATGTGTGTTTCATCAATACCTACCAAGGAGATGAGCCCTCCAAACACCTAACAAACTATTTAGAATCCAAAATGTCACTTTGGATTGCCACATCAATCAAGCCAAGGCCCCTCTCATCCTTGGGTATGATACATACTTCCCAAGGGACCATGGGGAGACCATGAGCCCCACCATACTTGGCCCATAAGTACGAGCGCAAAATATATTCCAATCGACAAATATGCACCTTGCTTGGAATCCAACAAGACACATAGTAAATATGGGAGGCCTGAAGAATCCTTCTCACCACTGTCAACCTAGCAACAAAGGGAATATCCTTACATTGCCAAAAAAGTAACTTATGCTACAATATTTCCAAGCACCAAGCCCACATTGCAACCGACAAAATGTCTACCCTAAATTGTATACCAAGATACCGCACAGTAACCCCTAGCTGGAAAAACCTCCAAGCATCTAACAACCACGTGGGACGATCCTCAAGACCATCTAACCAGTATTTTATCTTGTAATTTGTAACAATTTACCCTAGAGCCTCACAAAGCATTGAAAGACAATCAATTTGTAACAATTTACCCTAGAGCCTCATAAAGCATTGAAAGACAATCACTGACAGCTAAGACAGACTCCTCATTAACAGAGATTGACAAAAGAGATTCATCTACAAAATTATTGTTAATCGTCTCCTCCTCCTCAAGGAGAGAAATACCTCTGATTTGACCATGAAGATGAGATACCTCCAATAGATATCCAAGAGCATCAGTTGTCAAAACATAGAGATAAGGGACCAAAGGGAACCCTTTCCTGGTAGACCTATGGAGATGGATGCAAGGGGACAAAACATTATTAATTGAAATAAAAGCAAAGGCACATGTAAAAAATGTGTTAATCATACCAAAACAACACTAGCCAAACCCAAGGTAGGTCAACATATTGGTGATAAATGTCCAATCAATATGATCACATGTTTTATCGAAATCAATTTTCAATCAGAGTGCCTACTGACCAGACTCCCTAGACCACTCCATGGCCTCTTAAGTTGACAATACTATATCCAAAATAAATAGTCCCTATACAAAGCATGTATGCTCTCGGCAGACAATTTTCTGGGCCACATCTCGAATTCTCCCGGCTAAATCCTTGGCCATAATTTTATAAGTAACACTCAATAAAGTTATCTTTGGATAAGTAACACTCAATAAGTAACACTAATAGAATCTCTGGATATATTCTTTGGAATAAGCTTGATCAGTCCTTGATTGAGTGATTCTGAAGTACACCCTATGGAAAATACCTCATGTGCAAGATTGAAAAAATCATCCCCCACCGTGTCCCACATCTCCTTGTAAAACTCACAAGGAAGAACACCAATACCCAAGGAATTCCCATTTTGCATTGAAGAGAATGCAATAAAGATTTCATCCTTCATAAAATTTGTTTCCAATGTATCATGATCTCCAATCAAGACTTTGCACGTTACCGCTCTCGAGTAAGCATCCCTAACAACCACAATTGACTCTGATAAGTGGTAACGAGAGAAAATATTTTGAAAGTGACCACTAAACATACCTCGAATCTTTGTTGGGCTCTCCTCAAGAGTCTCGTCTTCTTTGCATAGACCAATAACCTTTTCATACATAAATTTTCTCTTCAAGAAGTCAAAAAATAACTTATATCCCTCATCGCCCTCCTTGATCCATTGAAGTCAAGCTCCAACTCGAGCCCCTCTGGCAATATACTCCTCCTTGCAAACCACCATCTCAAGCCGAGTTGCATTCTCTTGAAGGGTGATGTTATGAAGGTCCTCCTCCAAGAGAATATTCACCTCCTCTAATTTATGTCGAGCCTCCCAAATCTCTCTCCTAAGATTCCATGCAATCATGTGACCACATACCCCCATAAACTTCATCATACAGCGAATCACCACCTTCCACCGTAAAAGCCAACCTTTTTCCTCCCTAGGACGAGAAACAATATTCCACACACTATGCACCAAAGCCTTGAAATTTGCAGACTCCAAATGGGAGACATTAAGCTTGAACAAAGATGAAGGTTTGGAGTCCACCACATGATCTACCAACTAGAATTCATAATGGGTAAGTGATCTGAACATGTAGCTGCAATTAACACATCAACTAGATGCATATTCCCAGAAAAGGAGATATTATCCCTTGGTCCATAGATCTGATCCAGCCTATCCTGCACCCTGGAAGATCATTGTCTAAAGTTGGACCAGGTAAACCATCCACCATAGTCAACCCCTTCCTTCCCCCAATTGGGGTCAAACAACTGAAGAGAAGCTTTACACTTAGACCAAGCTTGCCTCTTTGAACCATTGATCACAGAACCAACCCCTCCTTCCCTATCACCATCCCATTCAACCATGTTAAAATATCTTCTAATTATCCAGCCAACATCTTGAAGAGAGGTCTCCATCCATGTCCAGAGACAAGTATGTGCAGGGCTAAGGTTTGGAGCATACACAAAATAAAAACCTAACAATCTCTCATGAAATAACATAGTAATCCACATGTAATAATTGCTCGAGTCAATCCCTGAAGCTATAAGAAAACTCTGTAGATATGAGGAAATAGATGACACCACCCCACCTCTTCCCTGAACATGATCTATGGCCCATAAAGGACCATTCCAAACATAACCCGTGTGATTTCAAAGCTCAAATCCTGAAGACTTGACTTCATGCAAAAAGACTATTTCTTGCTTGACCTTTTGAAGAACTCCTCGAACAACTTGCTTCCTACCTAGGATCATCATCCCTTTGAAATCCCATAAAAAAAAGAGAGAGTTTCATACAAAGAATAAGGGACTAGCCAAAGATTTGAACTTATTAGACATTGCCAAGGAAGGTGCTCTCCTCTTAAGAGAGTGGCTCGATGCTTCCTTAAAAGACTTTACCCGCGAAGATGGCCTCACAATACTAGCAAGATTGTCCAATGCTATAGGGGATGAAGCCCCATTTATCTTATTAGATTTAACTTGCAATCCCTCATCCACCTCCATATTTTGAATAGGATCACTACCAATAGTTGAAGTTGTCTGCAAGGGATGAGCCAGAGGGTTAACTAGAGGAACCAAAGGAGCTCCATAGTTGTTGGGAACTGATTCTCATATCAGGTCACCAACTCCTTTAGAATTTTCTTGAACCATTATTCCTAAATGTTTGCTTTGCTTGCCAAGATTATCTATTACAATGATTTTTAATTGAATAAAAATGTTTATCATTTTGATACTTGTCATTACGTCACTTTTGTCATCTTGCAACATTTAAGTGACTTTTATTAAATACATCACAAATGAGTACCAAATGTAGTTTAGTAGGCCAACAACATGGAGGACATGTCAATTATACATAAAGATTAAAATTCAACATCCAATTTAACTATTTGAATACTTGTGCACCTCTCCATTGCATGAGGTGCATAACTATGTTGTCAATCCTTTGGTAATCATGCACTTATTGTTGTAGCATGATTCTTGTTGATTTCATGGTTTATTTAATGGAATGGTCACTTCATAATTTTTCTTAGTCAAGCTCAACACTCATCCCAGTGAACCAAACTCATTAAATTGAAGGGTCTTTGGCTATACTTAGAGGAACTACATTCATATTCAAGCAGTTCACTTTTCAAAATCAATTATGACTTCTATGTATTTTTTCATACCTAATCAAAAGTATCAATTCCTTACTATTGCAATTGTCTTTTGGTAGCCAGGATGTCTAACATATGAAACATTTTGCATTTCATTCAATAAAAGTTTCCTTAATTCATAAGAGTTAGGAACATGAACTCTATTTTTATGCATAAGGATTCCATCATCTTCTTCTTCTTCTTTCCAAGTTACACTACATAAGGAAAACCCCCGAGTACTTCTCCTCATTTTAAGGATGGTAGCCAAGGTAAACCCTAGAATCTTCAGGGAACAAGGTTGGTCAACAAGAGGGATTGAAGCCATTACAACAATATACTCATTAAAATCTCAACATGTCACTTGCGAGAATTGAACTTCGGTGAGGATGATAACAATCATTCCTCCCAACCACCCGAACTACACCTAATTGACAAGGATTCCATCATTTTCTATCTTATAATCTTCATATTTTCGTTGTATATTTTCCTATTGTAATCCTTCTTTTACAAGTAGATAGTGCTCACCTAATATAACAACTTCGGGAATTCTATTTTTCAAATTTGATTTACACATGCTAATAATTATAGCATGCATTGCATGTATTCTTATGTTGAGTGCATCAACAACCTTGGTCTCTTTTCCTTTAATATGCTTGATATTGAAATCAAATTCACAAAGAAATTTCAACGATCGTGTTTTCCCAACATTCAAAGTTTGTTGTTCAAATAATTATTTCAAATCATTGTGATTTGTTCTGAACTCAAATTTTATTCCCATCAAATAATGTCTCCATGTCTTTAATGCATTAACTACATAAACAAGCTCTAAATCATGTCTAGCATAATTCTTCTCGTGCTCCTTAATTTTTCTAGACTTATAACAAATTACATGCACATTCTACGTGAGGATTCCACCAATTCTGTTAAGAACCTGAATAGATCTACAAATATAATCACCACAAATACTGAATACACAATAGATCCACAAAGCAATATAAAAGAAACCACACTTTATTATTACCAAACCCTTGAGGTAGGGCAACACCATACAATGGATCTTATTATGGAAGGGATCATCTCCTATTCACTTGCCTCTTCGAGGGGGCATCCTCCTAATGAGCTACCGCTCCAAATACAATAATTCTCTTCGTGTCTCATTACATTGCTTGAACCTCTTTATATAGTTCTACCATCACCTAAGAACATTCTAGAGGATGAATCTTCTAAAAATAGAACCTTCTAAGAAGTCCTCTTACATTTATTATATTTAACTACCCATTTGTTATATCTAACTACAATAGTGGGCCTTATTTAATAATATAGTGGACCTAGTCCACCTTACATTGAATGGCCTCCACTGTTATCACTATGGGCCCTCTGGGCCCCCACTACTACCTCTTTAGCTACCTTACATTTCATTCCCCTTATGAAAGCGTTGTCCTCAATGCTTGATGTACAACCATATACTAGGGTCCCATGGATAAGTGTTGACCATAATGCTGAAGTATACTAAAGAACCAGGGTCCCATTGAGAAATGAAAGCCACCATGCTAAAGTAGTCCAACCGCCATTTTAAACCAGGTTCCCATGTCCAATTTCTTATGTGAACCCCACATGGAAGATATCAGCACCAAATAAGCAACTGAAAATGATGCTCCCAATACTGACACCTATCATGTGGATCCAAATAGGAATATTCATCCACATAGTGGAACATAATCAAATATGAATTTGGAAGGAACAATACTATTGTAGAATATGCAAGCTGGACGCTGATAACTAGCTCCTGATGTGGGTCATTGATGTTCTCTACAGAAGGTGGAGTAGAGTCATCAAATAAAATATGGAAGTGGTAGTCATCCCAGAAACGACAACTATCCATATACCAATCATCGCAATCAGCTTCAAAATCATACCAAGCTTATATTTCTTGATTATATTCAACCCTGAGGTCCATGATAAGAAACTTTTGTTGCATGTTATCGAAAGAATCTTGAATACTACAAAAACTATCATTGAAACCATCTACAAAGCCATCCAATCTGTCATTTAATCTGTCAAACAATTGGGCTTTGAATGCTTCAGTAATCTGTAGAATTTCTTTGAGGGTTTGAGAGGAAATAGCCATCTGAGCACCCTATGAACTCTACGGTCTCGCAGCCATCATGAAAAAACCCAAAAAATAGAACAATAAGTTACGGCAGAAAATCGTGGCTTTTTTGGGAAAAAAAACCCTAAAAAACTGTTGAATTTAAAATGTCCATAACTTCACTTCCTGGACTCCGTTTCAGCTGATTTTTTTTTTTGAAATTGGGTGAAATTGTGAGAGGAACTTAGATATGTAATTTTTTTGGGCAAAGTCGTCCTCCAGCTGCTACAGAAATTAAAAAAAAATTGCGTCGCCGTCCACAGAAAAAACCCTGAAAATTTGCAAATTTTAAAATTTCAATATCTTGACTTCCCGGACTCCGTTTCAGACGATTTTTTTTTTCAAATTAGGTGTTTTTCTAAGAGGAAATCAGATATACAATCTGTTTCTGCAAATTTTTCACAGAAATAGACCAAAATTTGCTGGAATGTGTCGGCCCTCTTTTTTCTTCTCCGAAAAAAAAATTGCAAAAATAAAAAATATTTGCCCACAATGTCTGCCAAGGAAAGTGCTCTGATACCACTTGTTAAGAAGTTGAATAGATCTACAAATATAATCACCACAAATACTGAATACACAATAGCTCCACAGAGCAATATAAAAAAAACCTCACTTTATTATTACCAAACCCTTGAAGTAGGGCAACACCATACAATGGATCCTATTATGGAAGGGATCCTCTCCTGTTCACTTGCCTCTTCAAGGGGGCATCCTCCTATTGAGCTACCGCTCCAAATACAATAATTCACTTCATGTCTCATTACATTTCTTGAACCACTTTATATAGTTCTACCATCACCTAAGAACATTATAGAGGAGGAATCTTCTAGAAGTAGAACCTTCTAAGAAGTCCTCTTACATTTATTATATTTAATTACTCATTTATTATATCTAACTACAATAGTGGGCCTTATTTAATAATATAGTGGACCTAGTCCACCTTACATTGAATGGCCTCCACTATTATCACTATGGGCCCTCTGGGCCTCCACCACTACCTCTCTAGCTACCTTACTTTATTATTACCAAACCCTTGAGGTAGGGCAACACCATACAATGGATCCTATAATGGAAGGGATCCTCTCCTGTTCACTTGCCTCTTCGAGGGGGCATCCTCTTATTGAGTTACCGCTCCAATCATTACATTGCTTGAACCCCTTTATATAGTTCTACCATCACCTAAGAACATTCTAGAGGAGGAATCTTCTAGAAGTAGAACTTTCTAAGAAGTCATCTTACATTTATTATATTTAACTACCCATTTATTATATCTAACTACAATAGTGGGCCTTATTTAATAATATAGTGGACCTAGTCCACCTTACATTGAATGGCCTCCACTATTATCACTATGGGCCCTCTGGGCCCCCACTACTACCTCTCTAGCTACCTTACAAATTCCCTCTTTGCAAACATATGTGCATACCATAAAATCTTCATTTGGATAAGTAATAATGGGTACAAGCCGGACATATGACCATAGACTTTGTAAATATGTACATTGATATATAAAAAGTGTAGATCCATCTTAACTCTAGATCTATCACGTGCCAAGAGGGATCAAAATCATCAAGGTGCAAATATTTCCTTATGTTTTTGCAATCTAAAAAAGTTTTTCACTTCAAGGGATTTGATCCCTCTTGAATCATGATAGATCTAGAGTGAAGATGGATCTATGTAGGTATACTACTTAAAGCAATGTCGTTAGAACACTTATATGAGTCAAGGCATGCTTTTTGCTCTTTCATTCAAGAAAAACACTCCAATAGAAATAATTCTAAATGTTACCTTATTTAAAACCTTATATATCATTTATAAATTGAACAATGAACATTTTATATTTGTAATTTTGCATGTCAAGGTTTTTCATGAATATGAGTATTATATATCATATATCAAGTCGAGGGAATCAAATCCAATTCAGTTTTCCATTCTTTATCTCTTTAAATCTAGGTCCCAAAGGGATTTCTAGGATAAAGATAAAAAATGACATAAAAGCAACTCTATGATACTTTTTGTTAAGACAAAACACATGATTTGTCTAGTAATCATTACATCCAATGTTGTGAGCTATGGGTAGGTATAAACCAATTCATCCATCCTCTAATTTTCATGATCTCATGAAATTGAGTAGCATAAAAAAAGGTGAACATAAATAAGGTTTCTCATTAGATGTCGGGAATGTTCTTCAACAATTGTAATATTTCATCTTTAAAACTTTTGGGATTTATATTAAATTTCTTTGATAATCCGCAAGAATTATTAATGTTTTATAATATATATATATATAGTGTCAGGTGTCAACAACATGTTGAGTAAGGAAGGAATCACACATTTTTTTTCAGGTTACAAATCCCGAGGAAAACCACCAAGTACTTCCCCTCATTTTGAGGGTGGTTCCCAGGGTAAACCCAAAAATCTTTAGGGCACAAGTTGGTCAACAACGAGGCTCGAAGCCTTTACAACAATATACTCGTTATGATCTCAACATGTCACTTATGGGAATTAACTCGAGTGGGGAGGATAACAATCATTCCTCCCAACCACCCGAGCTAAAATCAATTGTCAAGGAAGGAATTACACATCTCCCTCATACTAGGCTATAAAAAGTGTCTCTTGGCACAATTATAAAAATACACTAACAATCACAAATGAAGAAGGAAAAAGAAAGGGGGCTATGAGTCCATAAGAGGGGAAGAAGGAGGGACTAGGGGTGCTAAGGGGAAATACTATTACTTTATTGCTACCCATTTCTTTATCCTAAGTTCCCTAACCATTGCTTATGTTTTATTAAATTATTCATAAATCATGAGACTGTTGTTCCAAAAGTGAGATACATGGACTTCCCATGAAGGCGTGTGGTATTTCCTTTACATGCAAATGTAACTTAAGATTTTGGGCATGCACGGGGATTCTTCTTCATTACTCTAATAGTAATCCAATCTATGAATTAAGGCCATTATTCCATCACTTATAGGCTTTAAACACGTTTTTCCCAATTTTTTCTCAATAAAGTAGTTTGCCAAACACTTTGTATGCACCCTATGATTTTTTCCTATATAGTAACTATGACTGTGATTTCTGGCCCATATAGTCCAAATGCTATAATTAGTGGCTCTAATACCATATTGTAACACACCTAACCACCTATGTGCACTAAGTGACGAGGTACCAAGAAACACTCCAATTCCATCATACATGCATGCTAATACATAATTAAGGAAATCACAAGCTAAATAATTATATTGATGAACACACACACACACACACACACACAAAGATGCAAGTTGTCTATTGCAATACACCTCATACAAAATAATTTAAACTCGTTTAAATGGAATCAAACCCTACAATAACCCTTCATTCATACACAAGTTAAAATTGTAAAATTTGTGTATGAATAAATAGCCAAAGAGTACTTTTCTTTATGAGAATTATCCACTAGCTAGTTGCAAACGAAGAATGTTCCACCCAACCATAAGCTTTATGTCACATATAAAATCTCTATAATAGAGACCGTGCTCGAGCTAAAGTTATGAATCCACAAGGGTAAAATCCTATGGCTTGGCTCTAGTCTCTCTCACTTAGCCCAATTCCCATGATTCACAAGTAAATAAAATTAACACTACAACTATCCCAATCAACCAACCCCTCATCCCCTATCAGCCTACAAAACACCAAGAACGAGATCCCCTTACCTACTAAACAATCCCTCGGGTTATCCCCCTTCTCGATAGTGCTCCAACACATGTTAACAAGATAATCTCTATTGCTAGGATCCAAGGATTTTCAGATGTAAATTAAATTCCTTTATATCTTAGACATCGCCCATATCCCATTCATGGTTTTCAAAACGTCACATGGAAATAATTCCTCCTAATTTCCTAGCAACAATACCATGGTAGTTTAAGCTCTAAGAATAAAAGACATTGTGAATAGTGAATAGTGAATAGGAATCCTCTTGTATGCCCAAAATCATAGGTTATATTTGCATGCAAATGAAATACCACGTGCCTTGATGGGAAGTCCATGTGTCTCACTATTGGGATAGCAGTCTCGTGATTTATGGATATTTTAATAAAACATAAGCAATGGTTAGAAAAATTAGGATAAAGGAACAAGTATAAACATAATAGTAATATTTCCCCTTAGCCCCCTAAGCCCCCCTTTCTTCCCCTCTTGTGGAGTCGTACCCCCCTTTCATTTTCCTTCTTCGTTTGCACCCATTAGTGTATTTTTTTTATTATATACCAATATACATATTGACAAAGTCTATGGTCATATGTTTGACTTATAACCATTTCACCATTACATATACATTCATAATCTAGGGGCCAGAACTAGGGTATTACATGAATATGTTTGTTGTTCATTCTTCCCCTCTCCCTATGCGCAAAATTAAAAAAATCTCTCATGGGTAGTAATCCATAGTAACCCTTTTACATGCCTTTCTAAAATATGTCCAATTCAAGATCTTGTAGATTCAAATTAACCACCTTGACCAAACTAAGTCGAATACGCCTAAATTTTGTGTGTCTTGGAATTGTTTCTATAACATATTATCTCTTTGTACAAAACCGAATCCCACATTAGTTTAGAGATGTGGCCCACAACAACATTTAAGCTCTAATATACCATGATCGTTGTGCCAATGGGGATAGCCACAAAGGAGTGGTGTCTCCTACTAACATAATGGTTGATTGTTTGAGGTGTGAATATGTTTGTTGCTTGACACCCCCCCCCCCCACCATTTGTGCAAAAATTTAAAAATTCTCTCAATGACAATACTCTACAATACCCATTTCACATGTCTTCTTAAAATATGTCCATTACTAAGTCATATGTACCCACTTCACATGCCTTCCATAGTACCCATTTCACATGCTCCTAAAATATGTCGATTACTAAGTCACATAAGCCTAAAATATGTCCATTACTAGTTGAGCTAATCTCTTAGACCTTTTTTCATGTTTATTTATACATTGTTCTAGGAAGTTGAATTGATATGTTTTTGTGGGGATTTGTAATAGCATAAAAGTTTTATTATATTTTGATTCATATGACAATGGAATGTTTTAAAAAAATATTCTCCAAGTTAATATAATAATTGATTGATCATAAAGTAGAGTAGATATACTTGTTTGGACAATTTTTATCCTTTCTTTTTTTTCATAAAACAAATTTGCGAAGAAATATAAGGGATAATTTTCCACATTTATGTGTGGCTTTCCTAATAAATTTGTGGACATTAATAACTGCACCTCCCCCAAAAAAATTCAAATCTTAAACATAGAATTAAACAAAAACTAAACAATATTTATGTCAATAGACATACACCTATTGAAAATCACCAGAGTTAATGAGTTTTTAATCATATATTTGAATTATGGGAACATAATTTGATATGTTATGAATATTCTTCGTTGCCACAATAAAGGAAAGGTTGTGATTTCAAACATTAACTTCCTTCCATGACAAAATATGTCAATTCACCATTAAAAAGGGTGATTAAAGCAATTAGCATAATAATGGCGGATTTGGTTATTAATGGCCACTTTATTTATTGCTCCTCGGGTTTTTCTTTATCGTGCATGACATGCATTTAGGTTTTTTATTGTGTTTTTTTTTTATTGTTAGTGGGGTAATTGGGGTGTTGTCCGCTTCTGCTTCTTTGTTAGGTGCTCGTGGGGTGCACGGAGCGTCGTCTACTTCCGCTTCTTTACAAGGTCGACATAAATAATTATGCCCACCTAGATACAAAACGCGTGGATTCTCAAATTTTTAGTTTCTCAATTTCATCTCCTATATGTTTTCTCTTGATTCCTCTCTAATGGAGTTTTGTGATTTGTTTTTAGGCATGGTATACTTAATTTGTGCATGGTGTATTCTTTTAGTGCACGACTATATTCTTCTCTTCTCATTTTTTTAATTTTCCTTTATGATTGGTTTGCTTGCTTCTTGCAAATATCCTGAGTTAGATAATTGGTGATCTAGATGAGATGGTATTCAATCCTAACATTTTATTTACTCTAAATAGTTTTGGATGACAATAATGGGTATTAGTTGCTAAAGCGTGTAGGATTTGTAATATGTATATGTGATTTAAGTTTTAATCACAGAAAGCGGATTTCATTTCAAATCCGATGATACATAGGTTTTATGTAATTCAATTTAATGAAGGTACGTGAAAATATTAAATGGACTAATTGCATTTATTCTTTTATTTTCATTTCATGTACAATGCTTTTGCAATTTATCGTAGGTTAGCACAAAAATCAAAGGATTATATGCATTCTATGTTTACGGTTTCATTTGATGCCTTGAGGTTTGAAAATATTTCTATTAGCTTAAATATGATCCATCGTTCCTTATTTGTCTTTATAGTTTTCTTTAATTTTTTCCTTATTTGTTTTTATAGTTTTCCTGAAATAAAAATTTCGAGAAATCCTTCTAAAGTCAATGTTGTTTAAAGACCTACCCTCCAACGTGAGAATAAGATAAAAAAGAATGTCAATCGCCTAATCAAGGGTTTTGAAAAATTACATTTATAAGAAAAACCATTACATTAACATTTACTATTCATTGATCTACAAATTTAATTTGCGTTGATCTGTTGTAAATTTCTTGTTGCCACAAAGTGGAGACAATTATTAAAGAACTGAGGATGGTGTTGAGTTTTTGGTACCTTGGGAAGTGGTCCCCTCATGTTGTTAATGTGCCTAACACTAAAGGGGGGAAAGTACCCCTCCCTCACTTTACTTTATGTTATAAAGTCAAAGTGACTTTATGAGCTCATTAATCATAAAGTGACTTTATTAACATAAAATGACTTAGAGAACTTAAGTAAAGGGGGATATATAATCTCCGCCCTTGATCTTGGTTGGCTAAGATCTATTCCTATCCATTGATTCCTAGGTTAGCCTAATGAGGAGGCTAAAGAAAAGAGAAGGAGGAAGAGGGTGCATTGTTAACTTGTGAGAGTGAGGAGAAGACGAGAAGAAGGATTTGGAGAAGAAGGCAAGAGGGGCGCACTTGAGAGGAGGGCACACTTTGAAAAGAAAGGCACACAAGGAAGAGGGTGCACTAGATCAAGTAAGAATGTCATACTTTCTCTTGGAATCAAGGTGCACTTATTGTTGTGGAAGAGGGCACAGAAGAGGACGCACTTGCAACTACAAGAAGGGCGTGATTTCCAAGGAAAAGAGGGTGCAAACTTCAAGGACTTGTCGGCAAAAATTCCAAGGAGAAATATGATGCCAAAATTGAGATAAGTGGGTTGTAGCATACTTGTAATTTTTGTTGTAATTTCTTCCTTAACAACTCCCAATAAATTCCTCTTCACCGGTTTTCTCCTTGGGGGTTTTTCGAGGGTCATGTTGACCAAAAATCCTTGAGTAAATTTTTTGTGGTTTGCTTTGTTTATTATCATCATTTAAGTGGAAAATATCATAGGTGCATTTCATGTTTTTATGATTGTTAAAAGGTAATTATGGACAACAAACTTTTTCCTAAATTAACCCTTACAACAACAAAATAAATGAGCATGATATCAATCTCGAAAGACAACAATTAGGGACTTTTAAACAGTCCAAATTTCAGACCTGTTAGTGACCTTGAGATAGTGGTATAATAGACCTATTATAACAACCTTAAAGAGCCTCAAAATTTATTCATGGTATTATAGCCTAAGGGCACAAGAGGGATGATATAAATTGCATACAATGGGCATATTTTTAACACACCTTAATAACAAATTTCTTTGGTAATTTTTCATCAGTTGGCAACCATTTCAAGTGGAGGGTTGAGGCTGGAGGATAGGCTAGTTGGGGTTGGGAATTAGTCTCCATGGAAGGATAGGATAGTATTGATTTTGGAGGAGGGTGAGCTATGGGACATTGTGGAGAGTCTTGTGGTCCCTCCTACAGATGCAGTGCTCTTGGCAGAGTTTAGGAAGAAAAACATCAAGGGCAAGAGGACTATCCTAGATGTAGTGATAGACCACATTATTCCTCATGTTTCTGGTAAGGACTTTGCATTTAAGATGTGGCAATCATTGTGTATCCTTTACAAGAACCCTAACCAAAACCAGAAGATGGTGCTCCAGGAGAAGTTCGGGGGCACTAAGATGACTAAGATTGATTCGGTCACCTCATTCCTCATGAGGTTTTCACACATTCGTGATGAATTGGTAGTTGTGGGGGAGATAATGGATCCATCAAGGTTGGTGAGGAAAACCTTAAATGGATTCTCCAAACCATGGGAGAAATTTGTACAAGGCATTTTAGCCAGAGAGCATATGCCTAGTTGGGAGAGGCTATGGGATGACTTTGTACAGGAGGAGCTCAGGATTGGCTCAGGATCTACTAGTTAGCAACATAGTGGGGATGATGGTCAGGATATTTCTCTTTCTACAAAGGGAAAGAAGAAGACCGAGAAGGGTCTCAAGGGTGGGGCCAAGCAACAATAGAAGGGAGGTGAGCAACAGAGGGATATGAGCAAAGTTAAATGCTTTGCTTGTAACAAGATCAGGCACTATGTTGAACAATGTCCCAATAGGAAGAAGAATAAGTAAGGTGGTAAAGAAGCATCAACTGTGGAGGATGAGTTTGCCTCTTAGTTTTAGAGGGATATGTGCTTGCTTTGCAATCTGTCTATAGTTGAGACACCATCCAATGTATGGTACATAAACAATGGAGCATACAGTCATATGTTTGGTGTTAGAGAGAAATTTACTGATCTTACAGAGTCAGGGATCAAGTTGGTGATAATGCTTGGGAATAATAACATAGTCAATGCGGTTGGGCATGACACAATTTCCTTTTAGAGGGAGTTGAGGCCACCCATGGTGTTCAGGGACGTTGTATGTCCATGGGCTGAAGAAGAACTTGATATTAGTTTTCACCATTCAGGATAGGGGATTTGAGGTGTCTTTCCAAGGTGACGAGGTCCTCATTCACCATAAGGGGTCCAATATCACATCAACCAGAGTGATTGGGACTCGTGATGGCAAACTGTACAGACTCATCTTTCAACCATTACATGCTTTGGCTAGTAGCAGTAACATCAGTCAGTTGTGTGAGATTTGGCATAGGAGGATGGTTCACTTGCATCATGGAGTTATGAGGGTTTTGAGGGATATTATGACAATATTTCCATAGTTTGACACTGAGCATCATGAGGTTTGCAAGGGGTGTGCTCTTGGGAAGTACACCAAGATTGCCTTTCCGAGCAGTGACACTAGATCAACTGGGATACTTGATTTGGTACACTCTGATGTGTGTGGGCCCATGACATCGGTTTCCTTGGGTGGATATGAGTAATATGTGACATTCATTGATGACCACTCCAGAAATACCTAGATCTATTTCTTGAAGACTAAGAGTGAGGTCTTAAAGAGGTTCCAAGAGTTTAAGGCTCTTATGGAGAATTAGACAGGGAGAAAGATCAATGTCTTGAGGTCGGACAATGGGGGTGAGTATACCTCCATAGAGTTTAGATACTTCTACACCTAGGAGGGTATTAGGAGACAGTTGATCGATCCTTACAACCCCCAACATAATGGGGTTGTTGAGAGGAAGAACATGGCTATTATTGGTGCATCGAGATCTATGTTGCATGATCAAGGGTTACCATTTTTCTTATGGGTTGAGGCTTGTAGTACTGCAGTGTATCTGCAGAACATGAGTCCACATAGAGATTTGGGGAGCAAGACTCCTAAGAAGGCCTTCACTAGGAGGAGGCCATATGTTGGACACATTTGCATATTTGGGTGTCTGAATGTATCTCATGTCCCTTATGAGAAGAGGACAAAGTTGGATCCCACAACAAAGAAGGGGATCCTAGTTGGATACAATGAGGTCTCTAAGGCCTATCGGATCTACATACCATCACTGAGGAGAGTTGTTGTGAGGAGAGATGTTAGATTCGAGGAGGATAGAGCCTTCCAGAGATCTTGTGATTTGAGAGACAAAGTTGAGGAGGTCCCACAAATGCATGATGATACATCACATGGGACAAAGCATCAGGTGTCTATTACACTAAGTTCAGGGGTGACTGGTACACCCAGTACATTTACAGGATCATAGGTGTCTGGTACACAGGCCATAGGTGCACATGCTTCAGGATCTCAGGCATATATGGTGAGATCAATGTATGATACTGAGGGGCATGAGGGTACTACTCCACAAGAGGTTACTTCAGGGAAGAGGAAACTGAGATGGTTTCAAGAGACCTTGAAGGAAGCCAAAGAGTATGTTGGTGAGCCCCAGAAGTTGATGAGAGAGAGCAGAGCACCAAAGAGGTTTGGTTCCTACTTGGCCATGATGGTGAATAGCATCACATATTCCAATCCGACTACTTTTGAGCAGGTAGTAGACCAACATGTCTAGAGAGATGCCATGCAAGAGGAGTATGATTCCATTATGTGAAATGATGTGTGGGAGGTGGTGCCTAGATGAGAGGGGAAGTCAATTGTGAATTCTAGGTGGTTGTACAAGATTAAGTATGATGTAGATGGTAGCATTGAGAAACACAAGGCTTGATTTGTGGTGAGAAGATTCTCTAAGGTTGAGGGGATTAACTATGGTGAGAAATTTGCACTAGTTGTGAGATATACTTCCATCGAGAGTATCATGGCCATTGCAATAGATATGGGTTGGAAGATCCATTAGATGGATGTGAATACAAGAGTATTCTTATACTCTTGGAAGACAAATAAGAAATTGGGAGATTAAACCCCTTAATTGGGACATTTTTTAATGTGGTCTTATAGAGGAGGAGGTATACATTAAGTAGCCATAGGGGTTCAAGGTGTTTGCGAGAGAGTCCCACGCGTGTGTTGGTTTTCTACTCTTCTATTTGGGATTCTCTATTGGTTATCCTTATCCTAGCTTACTGTCATAGATTGACCCCAGTTCAGATTTGATAAGCTCCCAACAAAATCCCTCTAAAACTATCGGCCTCTCTGGTAAACCAGAAGGTAACGCAACATGACTATACCTCCTGCGCGATGTTGACTTGCAGTTTATATAACACCTTGGTTAGTATCTACCCCATTACCAACTGTATTTGTGCCAGATATTTCAAGGGTGTCTATCCCACAATCTCATCCATGCGCAGCATGCTGAGTGTAACGTGAAAAGTCGAGCTCGCCTATGCTATCGTTTGGATCATATCCTGCTCGATCGGCACAGCCTTAACTCCTGCTTCTGATGTTGCAGGGACTAACTCTATTCCTCTACCTGTCCTCTACATTTATCTGATCTGCTCTAGGATCTGCCTCATGTCAACTAGCTCATCCTGGATCTGATCCCTTTGGTGTTGGGCATATTCAAAGTTCTCAACTACCCGGTTGTGGACTTTTTCATCCACGAGGTCCGCATCATCCTCGGTGATTTTATATTCCAGCGGTGTTTTGTGCGCCTTAGCCTTCTTGTGCACCACCCCAATGTGTATGATCGGCCTCTTGGTCTGGCCTTGTTCCTATTGGGTAGTACTTGATTTGGTCCCATGTGTTGTCTTAGCCTCTTTCTCTTGTTCCTGCGGTGCCTGGGTGGTGTCCTTTTTTCTTGCCTAGGTACCTTTCTTTGGCGCAACCACTTTCTTTTGTTGTGCCGGCTTCTGCCCTGGATTTGGCTTCTTGGGCACCGTTTTGTCTTCTGCAGGTGTCTGTTCTTTCCTTGCATCAACCTCCTTATCCATGCACATCTCTTGAATCAAAACTAGAACTCTCCAATCATCTTGTCAATCCTTGATGGCCATCTTTACGTCCTGTTCTTTGACATAGTATCGCAGTTGTAGCCATTCCTTCTCAGGATCCTTTCGTGCTTGAATCCATACTGTATGCATGGTCGCTTTGAAGTTGGCAATGTCTCGATATTGCATGACCACTTATGGCGTAATCCACCAAGTGTTGGCAAAGATTTCCTGCAGGTCGTTGTAATACCCTGTGAACATGCCTGCATTTGCACTTTTGTTTTTGGGGTATGAAGTGCTCCCCAATGATAGGTATCATGTTGTGCGGAAATGAGTGGATTGCTCACAAAAGTATGTATATTTAGGCTCCCTCCATCTGACCAAGGTGATCAGGATGAGTAATCAAGAGTAGTGGAACTCTGTCCCCAGGTCCTGCACATCCTTACAGTCTTCAAGGAACAAATTTAACAAGAACAGGGCCCAGCTAAGTATAGTGCCCTCTGCACACTGTGTTGCAGCTACGACAACCCCAGTAGGAACTTCCTCCTTGTGGCATTTCCTGAGCAACTTGCACGCCATGAGTTTGGTGGCCAGCCTTATTGTTGCATCACTGATGTGCTTGATGATGATTTTGTGCAACCCTCTTTTTATGCCATATGTCTTCTTCATTTCCTCGGGTAGTGCCTTCTCCTTTGTCTTGTCATCGAGGAACTGCGCAGGGCTCTCCCCCCTGATATGGAAGCCCTGTAATAAACGCAATGAGCTCTACATCTATCGATACAAGATCCTCCACCCATAGGTACCTTCCATGGGTAACTTCCATCAGCTACTTGGCGCAGTTATTTATGTCGCGGCCCCTTCCAAAGTCTGGGATATCCAACAGGTTTAGAATCTTGGTGTTGGCCAGTCCGTTTGCCCACTGTTTTGGTTGGACAATTGGCTCATCGAAGGGTCCTATACCCACGGTATCCAGGTAAACTTTCTTTGCAAACTCAAGAAACGTTTCCATGTCGATCACATCATGGTCCGAGTATTGTAATTTCTCCACGCATCCTAACAAGTTGGTTGTGATACACACCCCTTCCCGAATGTGCGGTAAGACTATGGATGTTGCATCTTGCCTGCGTGGTGATATTTCTACTGGTTGCTTGCACTTCCCCTATGGTGGCTAACTCGAGGTTCCATCCTCCATTGTTCTCTCCTCTGTATACACCTCTAGCCGACCAATGACATCTTCTACTATGCCCTCCTATTACTGCTCCAGTGTTGCTCTGTGTGAACTTTCTAGTGCGACCACTTATGTCTGGTTTGATACCATATCATTAACCCTTGGGGCTTCTTAAGGGTTTTCAGGGAGCGAAGGATTGCCTGCATCCTTGGCTTGTTGGCTCTATCCCACTTCTGGCATATCAATATCCATGCCCGCTACTGATGTTGTTGGGTTTCCTCCACCACTGGTGTGGGTCTCCCTGGATCCATATTGGGCGAAGAGGTTTCATCCAAGTTGACGAATTCAATAGCCCATGGTGGTTCTTGTTCACTTCCCTGTGGCTTTTGTGGTGCTCTAAGGTTGCTTTGAGGTCGTCTGCAGGCCTGGCTCAACGCTCCTAGCTTGGGTGGTGCCATGGTGATTGAAATGGTCTCCGTCGAGGTAGTTCGTTCTGTAACTCCTACAAACTCAATCTCTGCTCCATATACTCTGTCGCTCTGTGCTTTCTCAATTTCACAATAACCCTTCTGGTACCCGCGTACTTACCTTATATAGTTATCATGTGAAACTTCTTGGATAAGTTACCCAAGCTGTGGGTTAAATGAATTGGCACTTCTTGTGTACCTGCCATTGAATTCCCTTGACGTCGCCAGTTGGCATGATTAATGCGATGTCCCGTCGATCGTTCTTGTCATTCAATCTTGATAGACACCGCCAGTTGGTGCCTATTTGTTGTAATCGCCATTTCCACAATTTCTGCCTTTTTCTGACCGTTGGTCCTTTCTTCGATGCGCTAACGTTTCCAAGTGTGCATGATGTTGTTTGACTAGTGCGATGGATGTTTTCTTTTTGTCGCTCTACGTCTCCTTTCGTTGGTTGTTGGATTTTAATGTCTGGCGCGGTAACCCCTCTGTTGTTGCACACAGTCCTTTGTTTTTTGTTTGTTTTTTTAAGTGTGAGGAGGTTGATTGTCCCTATACAGCTTCATTTGACTCCCATTGATCATTCCTCTTAGTTATGTTTCTCCCAAATCCTTCAACTGCATAGCTCCCCCATATGTGATAGTCTTTACTTCATATGGTCCCAACCAATGCATTCTGAGTTTTCCTGGGTGTTGAAGAGATTTATTGTCGTACACCAAGACTAGGTCGCCTTCCTTGAAATTTTTCCTCTTCATATGTCTATCATGTCAATCTTTGTCCCTTGCTCTCTATACCTCTTGGTGAAACCCTGCTAGAATCCTATCTTCTTCCATGATCATCAACTGACTTATCCTTTCTTTTATTGCGCCTCGCTCTGTCATGTTTGTAATTGTTTCTACATGCAGACTAGGTACCAAAAAAAGTAATGGCACCATTGTTTCTTGTCCATACACCAATCTGAATGGTGTCTACCCTGTCAATTTTTTGCATGTGGTCTTGTATGCCCACAATACGATTGGTATATTCAAGTCCCAATTGTCCCTATTAACATTGCAGATCTTTATCAGTGCATTCTCAAGGATCTTATTAAAGGATTCCATTGTTCCATTTGCTTGAGGATGATATGGTGTACTCTTTTGATGATAAACTTCAAACTCCTCAGTCATAGCCTTAATAGTGTTGTTAATGAAGTGAATGCCTTGGTCACTCATCAAAATCCTTGGGCATCCAAATCTAGTGATCACTTTCTCAAACAAGAAGTGTGTTGATGTCTCTATGCTGCAATCTTTTACCAGTGTTTCTTCTGCCCATCTTGTTAAGTATTATGTCGCATTAATGATATACCTTTCTCCCGACCTTTTTGCTGGTGGGTTAATTGGTCCCACAAAATCTATTTCCCATTTGTCGAATACCTACAAGGTTACTTGTGTTCTCAGGGGCATATTGTCCTGTCTATTCGGTTTACCAAACCTTTGACATACATCACATCTCTGGCAGTAGTCCTTTGATTCTTTGTGAACAGTCGACCACCATAGTCCTACGTGAAATACCTTCTGCATGGTAGCTTTGCCTGCATAATGTCCTCCTGCTATTCCCTCATGGAATTCTGCTAAAATACTAGGTCTTTCATGTTCTAGTACACATCTTCTCAAGATGTTGTCTGCACCCATCTTGTATAAGTGTCCTGCAATCAATTGATAGTCTGCAACCCTGACTACCAAATTTTTCTTCTACTCAGTGTTGAATTCTTGTGGTGCAATCCCTATACTCAAGTATTGAATGATGTCTGCAAAATATTCATCGACTACTTGGACTGAAAATAAATGTGCATCGAGAAAGTTGTCCTCTAGATTCGTAGGTTCCTCTACATTGGTGATCCTTGACAGGTGATCAGGTCCTGCATTCAACTTCCCTGGTTTGACTATCACTTTGAAGTCAAATTTATGGAACACAATAACCATCTACAAATTCTCCCTCCCCCAACACTGGCTTGTTGACGAGGTATTTGAGAGTTGAATGGTTTGTAAACCTCTTGAAATGTTTTCCCAATAAGTGATGTCTGAACTTCTGAAGTGCATAGACCATAGCTAAGCCTTCTCTCTCTGTGGTATTGTAATTATGTTCTGACTCTAACAGTTTTCTGCTAGCAAATGTTATAGGATGGTCCAATTCTCCTGCTTCTCGTTGTGCCAGAATATCTCCAAGTGTTATGGTTGATGCATCTACATGCACATGGAATGTCTTTTCCCAATCTGGGAATACTAGTATTGGTTCAGTTACAATCTTCTCTTTTAGAGTGTCCAATCCTCACTGGTAGTCCTCATTCCACTGAAACTTGTTGTATTTTCTGAACAATTTATCCATTGGCACAGTGATCTGCGCATATCCTTTTATGAATTTTCGGTAGTATCCTGTGTGTCCCAATGTTGCTCTTAACTGACGTACTGATTTTGGTGGTGGTAGATTAACAATTACCACAATCTTGGCAGGATCTACTAGCAAGCCTTGTTGAAATACTATATGGCCCAATAATATCCCAAAGGGTGTTCCGAAGATGCACATCTTGATATCTAACGATATCTTACACTGCCTGCATCTTTCTAACATCAACCTCAACACCTCTATAGGGTCTTTCAACAGACTATAGACTGTCAAATCATCCAGATATACCTCTAAAAATGCGTGGATGAATTCTTTGAATGCAACTATGACTACTCTAGAAAATATTGTTGGTGCATTGTTCAGTCCAAACGACATGACTATGTACTGGTAGGATCCCCATTTTTTGGCAAATGTAGTCTTGTATCGGTCTTTTGGGGCTATCTTGATATGATGGTAGCCTGAGAATTCGTCAGTGAATGAGTAAGCTTCCCGACCTTCTACATTCTCTAATACCTCATCTGTAAAAGGAGTAGGGAAAGGGTCATGTAGGAAAGCATCATTCAATTTCCTCAGGTCGACACATATCCTTATCCCTCCCTTCTTTTTCTCCTGAACTACCATAGGGCTTACCCATTCCGATTCCGGCCTCCAACATACTATCGATTTTGGCTTTAACTTTTTGTTTTAATATTGGGTTTAGTATATAGGGTCTTTGTATTATCGGTCTTGCCTCAGGTATGAGAGGTATCTTCATTTCACCTAGCTCTCCTTCTATGCCTTTCATTTATGTGAACATTGTTGGGAACAGGTCATTCTACTCACGCAACAACTCTGTTATGCTTTCCACTGTTTGCTCATCCTAGCAGTCTCCAATGCTGGTCATTTTGGGATTCTCAACTGTCCCAATGTTGACTTTCTTCACCTTGATCGGAAAAACAAATATGTTTGATTCCAGAGGTGGACCTTCCACTTCTCTTTCACCTTCAACTTACGCAATCTGAATGTTTTGTGGGTCATCTTCATCTGGTGCTTCTTCCTGCACATGGTAGCATGACAATAGTTCTTTTATTGTTTGTCTATTCTGTTGTTGTTCTTCTGTCATGAGTTCAACTTCTGGTTCTTTAATGAATATCACCCCTCTAATTCATTTAAGTGTTGAGTCTATGTTGGGGTTCTCATGTTCAAATGAGAAAGTGACTATAAAGTTTTGTTGTAATATTGTCCAGCTTGTAGTTCCTCTATGCAATTCTTGGTCTGTATACCAGCTTGTTGGAATCCCTTCTAATGTGTGAACAAAATGATGAGGCCATTCCTCTAGTGGTGTCATCCTCCATAGCGTTCTACACTTCTCCAAGTGTTCTACTGGTGCCCCATGTCTATGATATTTCTGCAGTTGGTTGCTTCGTTGTTCTGTGCCAAACCTGATGCGTAGTAGCTGCTTACATTAGTACCAGTCCTTAACTGTCTCTTTGTGTGCACCCCACCATCTTACATGTGTTTCCTTGAGTGTTATATCTAGGGCTAAGAGCCTCTAATTTTCTAACACTTTATCTTTGTATCATTTTAAGAATGCTTCTAAGTCATTCACCCCATGGAATCTGGGAGGTTCCCTTATCTCTGTACCTACCCATCTTACTGTGCGGTCTATTCTTGCGCATCTTCTTGTGGAGACTTCGTGTAACCTTTGCTACCAATTCTCTAAGCCTATATCCGAGTATTACGTGCATGAGGTGATGCTTCTCCAACTGAGTACCCCATCTGCAGTTGGATTCACATAATCTTCTTCTCGCACGGTTTTTCTGTACAACTAGTTAATTTCCTCCAGGTCTAAGCAAGTAGGTTCTACAAACCTTTCCCCTTCTGATGGATCCAATGGCGCAATGACTCTGTATTCTCCTAAATCGAATTTCATTTTCCTCATCTTTAAGTTTATTATGGCCTGATTGTAAAACACCCAATCCAAGCCAAGCAGTGCCAGATAATGTGTTGTTCCATCCACTGTCTCTATTACTTTGAAATCGGCTTTAGTGCGCACTCCATCCAAATCTATTGTCACCCCTTTTAGTCTTCCAATTGGTAGAACTTTGTGTTGATTTGCTAGTTTCAGTTGAACATGTGAATATCCTAATGTGGGCTCTCCGATACATTGCCATGTCTTTTCAGGCAATACATTTACTTTGGATCCTAAATCCAGTATAATATTTCCCATGTTGAAATCTCCAATGTTAGCGTTCAGTCTGAATTCTCTACTTGTTCTCCTCCTTGTATGCAGATGATTAATTGTTTTCTGTTCTAGCTTTTATTCTACCTCTGTGCTACATCTTTCTAGCATTTTTTGTAACATTTTAACAAATGATGGATCGTTTAGTAGTTTAACACAGGATTGCAAAAAACCCTAAATTGTACTTACTTGTCCCAGAGGTTGTGCTCTTTGGTGTCATCCAACGATGGAGGCATCTAGTATGCTGGTACTTCCTTATTATGTTGCGTAGTTGATGTCGATGCAATGTATGGCTTCACGAATTCTTGTCTGGCCTACTTGAATATATCCTTTTTGTTCTGCGCATCAAACTACTTCTTCGGTTCGACATTCTTCTTTACCCATTGGTGTTGTGTTGGATCTTGTCTTACTGCGTCGTTTCCTATCTGTTAAGGTCCTAACCCGCACATAGGTAGATCAATGTATTCGTATGTAATAAAGGTCAATATTAATAAGACCTTTCAATAAAATAGAATAAGGCAGATGTAAGAATACCTAATAGAAGCTTCCGCTTCTAGAAGGATCTTCCTCTAGATGCTTCTCTTAATAGACACATTTAGTATAAACAAGGGTCGAGGGTATGAAAACCCTAGCTGGGAGATTATTGTAACAGAGCGCTGCTCGACTGGAGGTTGCCCCCTCGAAGAGGCCTGTGAACATTGCTATCTGAATCAAAGTGTTATTTATGTTGCTATTTCGTATATCATTTCTGTGTATTGTGAAGATTATGCTAGATATTTTACTGTTATTCTATCATTTCTAGCATTTCATTTATGTTCTACATATTTGATATATATGGTATCTTGCAAGTGGTATCAGAGCACTTTCCTTGGCAGAAATTGTGGGTATTTTTTTTT
>ML778997.1:606512-647073 GCA_009831015.1 Picea engelmannii
TAAGACCTTTCAATAAAATAGAATAAGGCGGATGTAAGAAGACCTAATAGAAGCTTCCGCTTCTAGAAGGATCTTCCTCTAGATGCTTCTCTTAATAGACACATTTAGTATAAATAAGGGTCGAGGGTATGAAAACCCTAGTTGGGAGATTATTGTAACAGAGCGTTGCTCGACTAGAGGTTGCCCCCTCGAAGACGCCTGTGAACATTACTATCTGAATCAAAGTGTTATTTATGTTGCTATTTCGTATATCATTTCTGTGTATTGTGAAGATTATGCTGGATATTTTACTGTTATTCTGTCATTTCTAGCATTTCATTTTTGTTCTGCATATTTTATATATTGTGAAGATTATGCTGGATATTTTACTGTTATTCTGTCATTTCTAGCATTCCATTTATGTTCTGCATATTTTATATATCTGGTATCTTGCACTATCTTGGCTCCTCCCCGCGTAACTATGTTGATGTTTCTTCATTCATCCCTTGCTTCCACCGAAATACACTAAACATTCTGATTGTTCTGATTTCTCTTTTCTTGGATCTTCCCCAATAGTGTAGGGAATTCTTCTGTGTCATGATCTGATGTGTGAAAATACATACACATCGCAGGTGGAAGTGGACATCTTCCTGCATAGTGTGCTAGTTGTTGACAGTTGTGGCATACCACTGGTCCTCTGCCTCTTCCAAAGTCTCCTCTTCCTCTTCCTCCACCTCTGTAGCCAACTCGATCTCCTTGTGGTGCATTGTATTGGGGCACTTGTTTATACTACGCTAGATTATAGTGTGATTGCACGGTATTGTACTATGGTTGCACAGTGTTATATTGTTGTTGTGTAGTGTTATACGTGGTTGGTACTTGGTTAAACTGTGGTGCGGCTTACCCGGTCATCATTTCTTCCTGCACCCTGTAAGCATCTGATGTTCTTTCCCTCATGAGGTCCATGGTCCTGCAATCTTTGTCATCATGACCTACTAACTTGCAAAAGTTGCAATATGAGCTCTTAGGTATTGTCTGGTACTTCTGCATCATTGGGCAGTGACATGGATCATGCCCTTATTTCTTACAGATCTCACACCATAGTCCTCCCGTTGGCAACAGGTTTGGCATTCTTGCTGCCATGTACTGCACGAATGTTGGACATTCGTTCTTATGGTGTCCTTTTGTCCTTACCTTTGTTCTAGTTTAGTTGGAATGTTAAGTTCTTCAGATCTTCCTTCAACTCCTCTATGGATAGATCTATCTTCCGATATTGGTTTTCTTCCAGTTGTGGGGCTGCCTATAGAGCCTCTACCTGTGTTTGAAACTTTTTTTGTTGCAAAAGGTATTTCAAGTGTGGTAGCAGTGAATTGATGAACAAATGCCTATGTTGCATATTTGTCATGACATACTTTAGCTTTCCCTTCAATCATTTGAATCTATGGTCAATATCCCATACAGTTTCTCCTATTTTCTGTCTAATCTCTATCATCTCATTCATGTATTGATCCTCTGAACTAGGCTTATGGAATTCATTTATAAATAGCTTTTTGATATCCCAATCGTTCTGGTTGTCCATGGCAGACTATTTGCAGCTAAACTCGTGTACCAATCCAGTGCACGATCTCTTAGCGTGATAGCTAACTACGCAAGTTTAATGTCCTCGTCTGTGATCTATTTCGCTTCCCAAATCTTTTCACAAATAAAAAAGTGCTTCTCGAGGTCCTCTAACGCCTCTCCTTTGAATTCAGGTAACCTGATGGTGGGATCATGTCCTGCCATCCTGAATGTTTAACTACTACATCCAAGCGGTGTAGATACTTGACTAATGCTTCCTGAACTAGCTCCCCCAATTGTTGTTCCTTGTGTAGATATAATTCATGTCGTCTTCCTTCTCCCGAAATTCAGTTTTCTAAATGGTGGTGTTCTTCTTGGTGTATTAGTCACCCATGGGTTTATGGGTTCCACACTGACACTGATATGGATAGGAGTGTTGCCTTATATTCCCTCTTTTGGACCTCTCGTCTTCCTCTCATATGTCGCGCGTAGGATTTCCTCAATCTGCTCAACAACCCGGAGATCCTCTACCTCTTATTCATCACTTGCCAAGCCCTCCCTCGTAGCTATGACTCTCTTCTTGGTGTTTATCTTATATTGGTAGGGTACTCCATTGCGCGTTCTTCCAGTTGCTACCATAATCCACTTGATCTGGTCTTCGTCCAACATAATTGGGTCCAAGGCCTCCTCCTTTCCTTTATCCATTTATCCTTTCATTTCTCCTTCTCCTCTCAGTGCTTCCCCCCTTCCCCCATGCACGCAAGGAAGTTTAGCTGTCTGACGCCATTGTCATTACACCTTTTTTATATAGTAATATCTTAATAGAAGTATATAACGATCTGATATACCTACCTCGAGGTCCCTTCAAGAACTCTTGTTCTGTTGCGCTGTAAGACTTCACTATATCTACTGCAAATTATGTGATAAATCCTGTAACAATGTTATCTAACCAAAAATCTACTGCACGCGTAAATTTATTATCAACTTTTTGTAAATGCACGATCTCTATAGGATTCCACAGTAGTTGTCTGATCCGATTTGTAGGATGGTTTTCTTTCAACCTTTTTACCCACTCCTACAATACATGCGAGAAATCACAGAAAAATACTTCATGCAAGTCGTTGAATACGTACTTGTCCAGATATTTGTGCGGTGTCAACTTCAGGTTTCTGTTATCTTTCTGTGAAAACTCCAACTCCTTTGTTTTCAACTAGCTCTCTATCTCTACCTTTGTTGGATTCCATGGTCTCAACATCCCCTTTTATATTCTCATTCTCTCAACGTCTTGTTGTCCGGTCTAGTATTCTTTTGACGCGTCTTTCGCAAATCTCATATACTCAATCACATCTTGTTCCAACCAACGGACAACATAACCATTTGTTGGTTTTCTACTCTTATAATTGGGATTCTCTATTGGTTATCTTGATCCTACCTTACTATCATAGATTGACCCCAGTTCATATTTGATAAGCTCTCAACAAAATCCCTCTAAAACTATCGCCCCCCCTGGTAAACCAAAAGGCAACGCAACACATAGGGTGTATTGTGCAGTCTCACCCGAGATAGCTCTATGGGTGGCTGAAATACTCAGGTATTTGCAACCTGGGAATGAGTGGAGATCTACGGTTGTATCTTGTAATCTTTATTTGTTCAGTCTAACACCTGATTATAACAGTCATTCTATTCATGCATGTGAAATACCATATATAACTAGTTAATTTGTTTATCTAACATTCACCACTTAACAACAATAAAGACACATACATTCATTCACACAACACAGGTGTTACCATGGTTCACCCCCTCCTGGGATACGTCCACAAAGATCTAGCTCTCAAGCTCTTTATTATGGTTCAGTAATATGTCATGCCACAGATGTTTACAATTTTAGATCTTACTCTCTTCAATAGGCTCCTCGATCCTTGTGAGGTTGACTAGATCGCACTAGGCACCTCAACCCACGATATAACCCTTGTGATCAAGTCCCTCACTACTTCCCTAGCTCACCAACTTACTGAGTAGTGCAGTTCTTACAATCTCTGCCATCCGTCCTCTGCTCTCGTCCTCTCTATCTTCTCTCTCCCTAAGTACTACCCATCTATATTCTTGTCTCATCGGCCATTACAATACATTTCAAAAACCCTAACCCTAGCATCGTTAGGTCCTTCTTGCATGCACCCCTCACATGATTCCCTCACATGTGTTTATTTTCCTTCCAACTGTCCTTTCTTCCTTTCATGCTTCTTTTCCCAAAAATAACCTTTTCCCCTGACTAGGTCTGTGTCCAACAGGGATTCAAGGTGTTTGGGAGAGAGTCCCACGTGTGCCTCTTGAAAAAGGCACTGTATGGTCTGAAGCAAGCTTTGCAAGCTTGGTATTCCATGATTGACTCTTACTTGTTATAGATGGGATTTGAGAAGAGTGAGGCGGATCTGAATCTCTATTACATTGTTTATGGAGAGGATACTCTCATTCTTATCCTATATGTTGATACTTATTTATCACTGGAGGGGAGGAGCTCATAGTTGATTGCAAGAGGGGTCTTGCTTTATAATTTGAGATGAAGGACATAGGACTGATGCGTTATTTCTAGGGGATGGAGGTTTGGCAAGAGGATGGGCACGTCTTTCTCAGACAGGGGAAGTATGAAACATATATTTTGAGCAGATTTCAGATGGAGGATTGCAGACTCATGTCGGCACCTATGGCACCAACTGGAGGAAGCTTAGTGCTTATGAGTCCGAGTTGGTGGATGCCACGAGATATCGTCAGTTGGTTGGTTCATTGATGTTTCTTGTCAACACTAGTCCAGATATTTGTTTTGTTGTGAACACTCTCAATCAGTATATGGTGGAGCTTAGGAGAGTGCACTCGATAGCAACAAAACATGTTTTGAGGTACATAGCAGGGTCAATGGAGTATGGTTTGGACTACATAAGAGGTGATGGGGTCAAGCCGATTGACTATACAGACTCAGACTGGGAAGGATGTGTAGTTGATAGGAAGAGCACTTCAGGGTGTTGTTTTGGGTTGGGATTAACAATTGTTTCCTAGTTCATCCTGATACAAAGGTCAGTGGCATTGAGTTCTATTGAGGCAGAGTATATGGTATCTAGTCACGCCAGCTGCGAGGCTATTTGGCTTCACAAGTTATTGGTTGGCCTGTTTGGTTATGAGTTGAGGCCTATAGTGGTTCATTGTGATAATTAGAGTTGTATCAAACTCTCTGAGAATCGAGTCTTTCACAATAGGTCAAAGCACATAGAGATCATATACCACTTCATCCATGATTGGGTTCAGAGAGGAGTAGTTCACCTTGAGTACATATCTACTGATGAGAAAGTTGCTGACATTCTCATGAAGTATTTGCCAAGGGGAAAGCATGTATACTTCAGAGACAAGATGGGAGTGGTGAAGAACACTTTCCTCGGTAAGAGGGAGTGTTGAGCTTTTGGTACTTTGGGAAGTGGTCCCCTAGTGTTATTGATGTGCCTAATACTAAAGGGGGAAAAGTACCCCTCCCTCACTTTACTTTATGTTATAAAGTCAAAGTGACTTTATGAGCTCATTAATCATAAAGTGACTTAAGGAACTTAAGTAAAGGGGGAGATCTAATCTCCACCCTTGATCTTGGTTGGCTAAGATCTAATCCTAGCCATTGATTCCAAGGTTATCCCAATGAGAAGGCTAAATCAAAGAGAAGGAGGAAGGGGGCGCATTGTTCACTTTTGACAGTGAGGAGAAGAGGAGAAGAAGGATTTGGAGAAGAAGGCAAGAGGGTCACACTTGAGAGGAGGGCACAATTTGAGAAGAAGGGCGCACAAGGAAGAGGGTGCACTAGATCAAGCAAGAATGGTGTACTTGCTCTTGAAATCAGGGCACACTTATTGTTGTGAAAGAGAGCTCACAAGAGGGAGCACTTGCAGCTATAAGAAGGGCATGATTTCCAAGGAGAAGAGGGTGCAAACTTCAAGGACTTGTAGGCACAAATTCCAAGGAGAAATAGGATGCCAAACTTGAGATAAGTTGGCTATAGCATACTTGTAATTTATGTTATAATCTCTTCCTTAAGAACTCCTAATAAATCCCTTTTTAATAGTTTTCCCCTTGAGGGTTTTCCAGGCTCATTTTGACCAAAAATCCTTGAGTGAATTTTTTGTGGTTTGCTTTGTTTATTATCAACATTTAAGTGGAAAAGATCAGATGTACATTTCATGTTCTTATGACTATTAAAAGGTAATTATGGACAACAATTTTTTTCCTAAATTAACCCTTGTAACAACAACATAAATGAGCATGATATCAGTCTTGAAAGACAATAATTAGGGACCTTTAAACAATCCAAATTTCAGACCTGTTAGTGACCTTGAGATAGTGGTATAACATACCCGTTATAACAACCTTAAAGATCCTCAAAATTTCTTCAAATGGCACAAAGTAAAGTGGATCTTTGTGGCATTTTTTTTATTCATAGACTTTAAAGATCCAATGGAGAAGTTTTCTCCAACCCAACCCAATAAGTTGTTCTATTGTAAATTTTTGGTTGCTACAGAGTGGATGTTGAACTTTGATAGGAATCACCATCAATAGTGGATGATAAACGCAAATAGAAATCACCATCAATAGTGGATGATAAACGCAAATAGAAATCACCATCAATTAATTTATATATTATATATAACTTAGGATCAAGATGGGGAACTTCCCATCTTCCTTCTCTAAAATGGTTCACTGATGATGATTGCTATCAACGGTCACCATCCACTATTGATGTGGATGTGCTAGTAATAACCACTAGCACATCCACATTAGAAGTGGATGGTGAACATCGATAGGCATCAACTACCTTAATCATCGTTAGTTAACCATTTTTTAATTAATTTCTCCCATACACAGATTGCATGTACATATTTCTTTACATTCTAGAGAAAAAGAAATTGTGATACCATGTTAATTCTAGAGAAAATGAAACTGTAAAACACAATGTAATGAAACAATCAACATTTTTATTACCAACATGAAATAATTGAAATAACACACATCCACATCATAAGTGGGTGTTGAATGTTGATAGACATCAACTATCTTAATCACCATCAGTTAACCATTTTTTCATTAATTTCTTCCATACACAAATTGCGTGCACATATTGCTTTACATTCTAGAGAAAATGAAATTGTAATACCATGTTCATTTGATAGAAAAAGAAACTGTAAAACAAAATGTAATGAAACAATCGACATTTTTATTACCAACAAGAAAGAATTGAAATAACTTTGGGTTATGAATTATATAAAAAAGACAAACCATATAACTATTTAATGACATCTTTTGAACCATTAATACATTATATTAATAATGTATTGTTGCTGGACATACCGACCACACTTAGAGGGGGGGGGAGTGAATGAGTGTGGTGCTCTTTTTCAAACTTCCCTTGACAAAACTCCTTAGTTAGCAATCACCATTTACTCATTACTTATTGTTGTCATTTATAACCAGTTAAATGTGAACATACATCAACAACATATATCATCAATAAGTCATCATCACAAGGAACACAAAGAACACAAGATGTATGTACAATTTTTATTTTATTACAGACTACAATCCTTGGGTTATCAACAACAACTGAATAGAGTTATAACTCCACAAGAGCAACAACTCTATAATGAAAGACTCAGCTCACACAACTCAACGCCAACTGAGAAGAGGAATCAATCCTCAACATATACCAATCTGTCAACAGGTACGTGACTTGTCAGTAGTGCAACATGTTTATGTATGTGCAATAGTACAACTCGTGTATGTACGCGACCTATCTGTACTACAACCTGTGTATTCCTTCTGAGTATTTAGGGTTTTCTCTTCATGAAAGACTTAAATCCTCTGCAGCGCTCAGTCACATCCACTTATGTCTTTCACTGTCCAATCTGAACCATAACTAATCACAAAGCATTTATGCTATCCCACAACTTACTCATGCTCCTCAACCATACAATATGAATGCTACTTAATCATGTATAAGCAATCAATATACTATGGCAATCATATCAGTATTGAACCATAAGAGTGCTACTCACTCTATCAATCAACCAACATAACCATATCACAACGACCATACCAAGAATGCCTTAAGCACTCACCATACAATAAGCAAGAGTATCCATCAAGAAAACTATGTAACCATACCAGAGTTTCTATGGCAGATCTGAGCCCATATAATGCAGATCTGGAGCTTGTTTCATCCTTAAGGAACCTGGCACCATCTCACACTCAAGTCTCCATGAATTTCTTCAATTGTATGCACCCTAATACACTGCCAACCCGCGTATGTACGCACCCTAATACATTGTCAGCCCGTGTACGCCTATGTATGTACGCACCCTAATACACTGTCACCCGCGTACACCTCAGAAACTAGGGTTTATGAACTTCTGAAACTTTCACTGTCAAGATCTCAAACTTTACGGAAACTTTGATGTGTCCATGAGATCCTCCATTCAATCTCTCTCCCCTAATAGATCTTCAAGATACGCTCAAGAGATATATTTCACAAGAGACCCTTGCCTCTTATTTATACTCTCCAAGTAGCTTCCTTAGAAGCATCTTCTAGGTCACTTTGTCCACATAGCCACTTTGTTCACATAGTCACTTATGTCCAACTTTGCCCAATTTGCCACTTGTCCATGTATCCAATAGCCACTTGACCACTTAACTCATTTTCCTCATTTTAGGGTTAACCTTCTTATAACCACTTTCCATAATTAGAAATTTCTCCATTTACTTTATTATTTAAATAATCCTCCTTAACTTTGTCACATAACTTTATTATTTAAATAATCCTTTTTGACTTTGTCACTTCACTTTATTATTTAAATAATCCCCTTTGACTTTTTCACTTCACTTTTAAATGATTTCTTCTTTGCAAGCACTTTGACTTCTTTGACTTTTTGGGGCTTCAAACCAACATATGAGGGTCCTCCAACTTCATAAGGCCATAATTCTCAATCCCTGAGGAGTTATGTGACATTCCACATACCATCGGAAATGGAATGACAAGCACTAATATTGATAGTTTCATTGAAAAATTCACTAATGGATAGTTTTATTGAAAAATTCACTAATATTGATCTCATTATTCCATAATTAAGCATGGGTTCTCTAACCATACTTCTAGGATATCTCAACCGCAAAGCGTCTTCCTGTGAGGGCTTTCACCATAAGGGGACCACTTTGGAGTTCATCCATTTGTACTTCCTATCAACCATGATAAGACAATAATGAGTCATCTTTACATCAATCCAACTATGCATCATGTATAAATGAAACTACATCAATCCATCTTCATATATGCATCATTTATCAATGACAACTCATTGATCCATCTTCGTCTATGCATGACATCATATGACTATGATTCCACTTGACATCAATCCATTCACATAAAGGACAATCCATATTACATCAATATGTTATAACAAGACATTGTTCCTTTGACATCAATCCTTTGTCATCAATCCTTTGACCTTTGACATCAATCCTTTGGCATCAATGACAACATGATCCAACAATTCCCCCCTTTGGCATTGATGGCAATACCAACATTGATGTCAACAATAATCATTGATGGAAACATATAGACAAGGAATTGCTCTGCATCAATAGTCATCTCAATCACATCAATGTGACTATCTCTCCCCCTTTGACATCAATGACAAAGGGTCATTCTCCCCTTGGGGTTGCTCCCCCTGCCTGAACTCTCCTTGGGGATGCTCCCCCTGTCTGAATGCCTTTGATCTTCCTTTGAATAATCATTCCCCTTTTGAACAAGGGATATCACTTTGATGTAATGCTGAAGATATATAACTCATGCTCCCCCTGTGACCATCGCTCCCCCCTAGAACTATGCCTCTATCCTCTTTCTCCAAGTATAGGTCTCTTTTTGAAGTATTTATCTTTGCATCTGATAAATCTCTCCTCTTGGAATCATGGGAAGAAGAATGACTCCCCCTTATGGGCATGTCTCCCCCTATCTTCTCTGCAATATGAACAATATGCTACCACTGCAATATGTTTCTGCTACAAATGCTACTACTCAACCGGAACATGTATCAACTACTCTTTCTATGACAATCCTTGGACCTGTCCATGCATCAAACTCGTGCCATACCATACATCATGAAGCAAAAAATATGTCAATAATGAAATGGAGAATCATGAACAAAATATCAACCAAGTACATCTTGTGTCATATTGTGTGCCAACCATGCACAACACCCATGTACATCAACCTTGTACATCAATACCATAGAATATGCCATAAGATATCATCAATGGAGTGTATCAACCATATGCCTCTACCAACGTGCCAACCATGTGCCACAAACAAGTGTCATATGCTTCTACCATGAA
This sequence comes from Picea engelmannii, assembly GCA_009831015.1. Lineage (NCBI taxonomy): Eukaryota > Viridiplantae > Streptophyta > Pinopsida > Pinales > Pinaceae > Picea > Picea engelmannii. The sequence continues at coordinate 616,464 of ML778997.1, forward strand.
TCAAGTGTCGCAACCATCAACTCAATCAATCAAGTGTCTCAACTATATCATCCCATATATTATGTACCAAAGTATATGCTAAACAAGTAATACCAATGGTGTACTTTAGCCAAGTACTAGCATCCACATACATATACCATCTATGAGTGCATCGATCATTGCACTAATCATGTATCACCACCCGTACCAAGCAAGTGTATCAACCATGCACCAATACAAAAAACGAACCACATGCATGCCATATCCACCATAAGACATCTGCCAATCATACTACTAGTAGGTGCCTCTAACAATTTACCAAAAGTGTACCACACATGCATCAACTATAGATCAAGCTATGACTCATCAATGGTGTACAACATGACCACTTCATCAACTCATCAACTACATGTCTCAATATGTAGCTCATCCATATGCCAAATGAATGCACCAAGATATCCAACACCTATGCTTCCAATAATACATCGTAAGATATATCAATGAAACTCAAATATTCACCAGCCATGTACCCCAACAGATCAACATCAACCTCCATTCATTACAACAAATATCAAGCATCCAATAATGTATGTACTAGAAGTGTGCCTCAATAGATCAATGACATCCCTAGCTAGCAACATCATGATAAATCTCATAACCAGAGTGACATTACTTCACTGTCACAACCATAAATGTTCTTCAACAGAAAAATGTCTCAATCCACACTCTAGGGTTAGTACCATGCATCCAAGATAGTCTTTCAATACTCAACCAAATGTCACCACCATACATACATCAATTATGTATGCCAACATGTAATCATAAAAACCTACAACAAACAATGTTAGACCCTGCAACAAACCATGTCATACCCTGCAACACATAGTTATACCATTATACCATGTTGTAACTTTATGCATAACCTTTTTCCTCAAGGCTTTACCACAGATACGCGGCTTACTGCACAGACAACTCATGTATGTGCGTGACCTATTCATAGGTCAGTTCGCGTATGTAGGCGATTATTACCATTGTAACCCACGTATGATTCTGAAGATGACAAACTTGAGCTTCCCTTAAGGCTGCCATTTCTGCTATGGTTGTTCAGTCTTCTTTACCCATTTCTGAAGGTGTCCTTGCTTCTCAGAACTTGAGCTCTGAGCTTCCATATTTTAAAAAATGTCTTCCTTCCTAACTTCATGCCTTCTTCTAGTCATGCTATATGAAGTCCTCATCATGGACTTTCTTCTTGTGTTCTAGCAGTCCTAGGACTTGTGACCAAATCCACTACAACTATAGCATCTCATGATGTGACAACGAACAACAATGTGTCCTATTTGATTACATCTCCAACACCTTAAGGTGTTATGAAATCTTTCATTATCTCTCCTTGCATACAATCTGCATTCCAAAGTTTTGTGACCATATTCATTACATGAGTAACAATGACCATGAAAAACATTTTCATACCTTTGCTTTCGTGTCCAAGGTGTCTCTCTTCTTTGAGGTGTAAATATGGCTTCTTGATGTCTTCCTTGCTTTGTTCTTTTGAAACTTTCCTTGCCTTGTGTAGATGGTTGACTTGCAACATTATTTACATCCTTTGAGAGCGAGGGACTTACCTCATGCTTCTTTGAGGTGCTTGCTTCAACATGTGTAGCTTCTTTCTTGTATCCAAGCCCTGATTTATCATTTGGTGATCTTTGACTATCCAAGATCTCATTCAAGATTGTTGAGCTATTCAAGAATTTTTTTGACTTCTCTACTTACTTTCTAAGATCAACAACTTCAGCTTCCAACTTATGACATGACTCTTCCTTTTCAATTACTTGATTCTTTAATAGTTCCTCTATTCTTTTGGCTTCTTCAATTTGGGTGAATGAGTGTGGTGGTGTGGTGCTCTTTTTCAAACTTCCCTTGACAAAACTCCTTAGTTAGCAATCACCATTTACTCATTACTTATTGTTGTCATTTATAACAAGTTAAATGTGAACATATATCAACAACATATATCATCAATAAGTCATCATCACAAGGAACACAAAGAACACAAGATGTATGCACAATTTTTTTTTATTACAGACTATAATCCTTGGGTTATCAACAACAACTGAATAGAGTTACAACTCCACAAGAGCAACAACTCTATAATGCAAGACTCAATTCACACAACTCAACACCAACTGAGAAGAGGAATCAATCCTCAACAGATACCAATATTTCAACAGGTATGTGACCTGTCAGTAGTGCATCATGCGTATGTACGCGCCCTACCAGTAGTACAACTCACGTATGTACACGACCTGTTTGTACTATAGCCTGTGTATGCCTTCTGAGTATTTAGGGTTTTCTCTTCATGAAAGACTCAGATCCTCTGCAGCCCTTAGTCACATCTAATTATGTCTTTCACTGTCCAATCTGAACCATAACCAATCACAAAACATCTATGCTCTCCAACAACTTACTCATGCTCCTCAACCATACAATATGAATTCTACTTAGTCATGTATAAGCAACCAATATACTATGGCAATCATATCAGTACTGAACCATAAGAGTGTTGCTCACTCTATCAATCAACCAACATAACCATATCACAACAACCATACCAAGAATGCCTTAAGCACTCACCATACAATAAGCAAGAGTATCCATCAAGAAAACTATGTAACCATACCAGAGTTTCTATGGTAGAACTAAGCCCATAGAATGCAGATCTGGAACTTGTTTCAGCCTTCAGGAACCTGACACCAGCTCACACTCAAGTCTCCATGACTTTCTTCAACTATATGCACCCTAATACATTGCCATCCCACGTACATATGCACCCTAATACATTGTCAGCCCACGTACACCTCCGTATGTACGTACCCTAATACACTGTCACCCGCATATGCCTTAGAAACTAGGGTTTATGAACTTACAAAACTTTCGTCGTCAAGATCTCATAATTTACAGAAACTTTGATCTGTCCATGAGATCCTTCATTCAATCTCTCTCTCAGAATAGATCTTCAAGATATGCTCAAGAGATATATTTCACAAGAGACCCTTGCCTCTTATTTATACTCTCCAAGTAGCTTCCTTAGAAGCATCTTCTAGGTCACTTTGTCCACATAGTCACTTATGTCCAACTTTGCCCAATTTGCCACTTGTCCATGTATCTAATAGCCACTTGACCACTTAACCCATTTTCCTCATTTTAGGGTTAACCTTCTTATAACCACTTTCCATAATTAGAAAGTTCTCCATTTACTTTATTATTTAAATAATCCTCCTTAACTTTGTCACTTAACTTTATTATTTAAATAATCCTCTTTGACTTTGTCACTTACCTTTATTATTTAAACAATCCCCTTTGACTTTGTCACTTCACTTTTAAATAATTTCTTCTTTGCAAGCACTTTGACTTCTTTGACATTTTGGGGCTTCAAGCCAACATATGAGGGTCCTCCAACTTCGTAAGGCCATAACTCTCAATCCGTGAGGAGTTATGTGACGTTCCACATACCACCAGAAATGGCATGACAAGCACTATCCATCTAGGATAGTTTCACTGACAAATTCACTAATATTGATCTCATTATTCCATAATTAAGCATGGGTTCTCTAACCATACTTACAGGATAACTCAACAACAAAGCATCTTCCCGTGAGGGATTTCACCATAAGGGGACCACTTTGGAGTTCACCGAAAAGCGTCTTCCCATGAGGGCTTTCACCATAAGGGGACCACTTTGGAGTTCATCCATTTTTACTTCCTATCAACCATGATAAGACAATAATGAGTCATCTTTACATCGATCCAACTATGCATCATATATCAATGAAACCACATCAATCCATCTTCATATATGCATCATATATCAATGACAACTCATTGATACATCTTCATCTATGCATGACATCATATGGCTATGATTCCACTTGACATCAATTCATTCACATCAAGGACAATGCATATTACATCAGTATGCTATGACAAGACATTGTTCCTTTGACATCAATCCTTTGTCATCAGTGCTTTGACCTTTGACATCAATATGTTGGCATCAATGACAACATGATCCAACAATTGTAAGGGAAAATCCAATAATATATTTGAAGAGAAAATCCAGACGACGATAGTAGTTGAAATGTGATGATGCATGGAAGTGCGCCCTCTACCATATCCTCCTTCAAGATGTCAATCGTTAACCCCATGGATTTCAAAGTGCGATCTTGTGTATGTGTACATTAGGTTAGATTAAAATTCGCATGTATAGATAAAAGAATGTGCAGATCTAAATAATGTACAGATAATTTCAATAGACATTTGTCTCCTTGCTTCTGGAATTTAAAAATCATTGCTTTCTAAAGCGCCAAATTTATTCAACGGTGCTCGATGAAACCTAAAACGTGGGCCATTTCATGGCTTTGATCTTGTTTTCTTAGCCATCCATGCACGAAACTATGCACATGAGGATCACATTCATCTGCCCCTTGTGAATGAAAGCAACAAAATTGATAACATGAAGATCATGAAGATGGGTCGATCATGATATATCTGTGTAAAACTCTAGGAAAACCTCATCGTAAATCCTACTGTGCATCCATAATTGAGCTTTGCATTGTCCGACCACTATATTCTTGAGCAAAGCATGCTTGCTTTGTATATATCAGTGTCGTTTGAACAAATTAATAAAGAACACGACCCATCCTGTTGAAATCTAATTAATAGAGCATTGCCAAATCAAATTAATAAAGCACTCTCAAATTAATATTTAACCTATGGATTGAAACTAATAAATGCAATATAGTACATCAACCCATATTTCTCAATGTGGTCAACTTTAATAGCTGAATCACACAATAGTGTTGCTCGTTCATCTCATCAGAGCAACGTCGAGTAGTGTGATCGAATTTAAGAGCAGAATCGAGCACAATAGTGTTGCTCGTTTATCTCATCGAAGTGACATCTAGAGGAGGGCGAGAGTGCTTCCCTGGATAATGCAATTCCATGAAGGATAGGTGCGGCTCACCATCAAAAGATAAAGACAAAATTGTTCATGTTAATCATATTTTACACCTTGTTCCAATACATCTTCCACTTGAACCACCTCACAAGGACGGGAGAATGGATAGTCACTACAGGTGTTTGAAGGACAGGTGCACCACACGATTAATCCATGAAGGAGAGTTGCACCACACCATTAATCCCTAAAGGGCATATTAATCCAAGTAGAACATGTGTCTGAAGGATTAATCCATGAAGGACAGGTGCAATTCACTATTAAAATGATAAAGAAAAAACCTATAAAAAAAATAGTTGAAGTTTAGGGTTTGAGTTTAATCTCATCCCTCCTTTCTCTGCAACGATGAAAAATATTCACAAATCGTTAAATCTGGACCATCCACTTAATATTTATTAATTCAATCACCAATATTCTTGAACCTCGATTTCGATATAGGAATGCCTATCAACTTAATTAATTGAACTAACCATGAGACGACCTTTCTCTTATAAATTAGAAGGTAGACAATAATGATGAGATACACCTCTTTAGCATCTTAAAATTCTAAATAAAATAGTCATAGTCTAAACATTCAACTTTTTGGAGTTTTTACGAGCATATTTTCTGATCAATTTTTATTGAAATCCGACTAAAAATTGTTGAAACTCCTTATTTGAGTGATTGAGTGTGTATAATTTGAGTACCCGGGGTTTTTCAAAGAAAATCCATTTATGCATTCTAAAATGCAATTTAAACAATAGAAAATAGAAAATAGTGATTTCACGGATATCTCTTTCACCAATAAAATACTTTTGTTTGTTCCGCATAAACACATTTTCGAATTGTAAAAGAATTCGATAAATTTATTAATTTTTTATAATCTCCGAATGACTTAAAGCCTCCAGACCCCTCGTGAACCTTGATCTCACTTTATTCCTTTGTGCTTCGTTTCCACTCTTTAAAAGAATACGGCGATTGTTCGCAGATTAACAGAAGAGCAGTGATTTGCCAGAAAGGAACAAGGAGAGCAGGGTGCTGCATTTATTCTTTCGTAGGTATCCCTTTCTTTTTCATCTTCTGTTGTGTATAAATTGGCTAATCTGTGTTTGAGCAATGCAATTGATATATACTAACCATAAATAGTATAGATTGGGGTTTCTCTCCTCAGTTATAACCACGGTGACAGAGAAGCTGCAGCACAGAGAACCAGGGAACCATGGCTAGCACAGGAACGTGGATGTCTTTTGTCCTTCTAACGGGATGTTTAGAGAATTTTTATTGGTTTTTAATTTTTATCTCTTTAGTTTGGTTACTATTCTACTTGTTGGGTTCCTTGAATAGTTTGTCGATGGGTTTAGGTTTATATTATTTTATTATTGTCTGCCTTCTGTACATTAGTCCAACCAGTGATTGTCCTTGCCCTTAAAATTTTCTTTACGTTTATTCGCCCCTTCCGAAATTAACTTCGATGGCTGTTCACAATCCATTTATGCTTAAGTAAAAAATTCTTTGTGGTGTAGATGCCGAAGAATTCATGCATTAATCCAGAAACTAGAAATGTCAACGATATTGAAACTGCTTGTGCCCGGAAAGGAGGCTTCTTTCCAACAACTTCTATTGGTTGATTTCCTACATTTTCTTCTCTAATCCTTTGTGGGTATTCTAACCCAGAAGTCTACCATGGAATTGCAAAGATAGGGCTTTGTTGAATTGGGGATCGATTTCTATTCCTGGACAAGTGATTTGTCACTTTACCATCCCGATGCGGAAATTGCCGCAGGGAATGAACTACATGACATAATTGAATGGATGCCACAAAACAACATAATCATGTACTGACCATGATGAAACTGAATAAATCAGAAGTTTTAGCAGCATGAATAGAAGTCCAGACGCATGCATGCAGGACCATCAATTTACACAGATCATTCCATGGAAGTAAAACAGATTAAAACAGCAAGATTCCTGACAAAGAAAACAATTTCAGAAAGAAGAATAAATCTTTATTCAACAGGAAACTGATGGACAGGGAAACATTACAATAATTGTATCCATCATGCGCCTTAATAGTCACATTTGGTTTTTGATGCTCTGTTTTTATTGGCTGCGTCTTGCAATTCATTTTTTTGTAATTCCAAAGATAAAAAGTGTAATTTCTATTTTAGCTTCTCTTTCCCCTTCTAACACCAGGTATTGAGCTGATTTCCATCCTTGTGACCAGATAGTAGTTGAATCATCATCTTCTGCTTGTTTTAAGGAGAACAAGCCATTGCTATGAAGATCAGCTTAAGTCATCTGGAGGTAGTATAATGGCATTCCCACATCCCAAGATAGAATCTGCACCCAATCTCACCTGTGTCCCATTTCGTACCTTCTACGATAAATTATTACCAATAATAGGAAAGGCTAGGACCAAAGCCTTACACTGATTAGACACATTTTTAATGTTTTTCTTGGGATTTCTTATACAATCCATGAATGTTTCTGGAGCTATATACTTATGTTCTATCACTTGCTTCCACAAACTGTCTTTTGTCAATAGAGCAGAGGAACACCTACAGTCTTTGTAGAAATTCGAGGTACTATGAGGCTGCCAAAACAGGACTGTCCTTGACCTGAAATTTGGCTCCAAGTAACTTTCTGCTCATAATTTTTATGGTTAAGTGCTCTTTTGAGGTGCCCTTGCAAGTATTTCCATACTCCAATGTTAGCACATGCAATATACTCAAAACAAATAACACTCCTCTTGATCTTTACAACTCTAACAAGCTGATCTATGCTCTAAGCATGCATGAAATGAACACAAGTATTTTTGGTCAACATGACTCTGGATAAACCCCCCTTGGGGAAAACCAGTTTGGAATGAAAGTATATATAATGATGATCTTAAGTAGTGAATACAACAAGTAAGCTAATACAATGGAACTTGATACGATAGCAACTCCTCATGAGAAACTTTTGAGTTCCAAGAAGAGAAATGTGTCCAAGCTTAGTGCGCCCTCTTCCCTTGTTGCTCTATCCACTGAAGTGATGCATGTTAGAAATAGAGAAGTAATGCAGAACAGTAAAGTCCTTTTAAATTTTCAGTTAGAATAACAACTAAGTCTCATCTTCAGAATAGTAAACAAAACAACACTGCTTGAAACATGAAGGAGAAACAATAAATTTCTGAGTGTGTATATCCAACATTCTTTCTGATCTAAACTGAAGAAGATGTAGATCAGTATCTAGATCTAAACTATAATGCTGATATAGATCTTATACATGTCAAAACACAAACTGATACTTCTGATCTGAAAATAATAGATTGATCTAAGTAGAACAGGATCTGATATACATCAGATCTAAACGAGATTGGAATAGATCTCAAACATATTAAACTTCAAGATAAATAAAGAATTGGACCATTGAACAAAATAACAAGTCACTTACCTTGAAGACTTACCATGAAGGAGATACAATCACACACTAGAGATGAGATGCCATTTGTGCTTATGCTCAGAAAAAATCCAAGGTCATTGATCTACCATATAGGTTAGATCTCTTGCCAAGAGATGAAAAGACTTTCTTGCCACCAGTAGGAGAAAACACTTCAAACACCACACAGAAAAATTCTGTGATCAAACCCTTGTACCCACATAACTTTCCAGTAGATAAAACCCATGTGCCAAAGGGGTACGACTGTCTTGAATACACAGTCATAGGGCACGACTGGTTAGATAAAAGCTAGATCTGTGAAGGAGAGGCCACGTCCAATGCAAGGAGGCCAGATCTACGAGGAGAGGCCACGGTCCAAGCAAAGGAGGCCAGATCTAGATAGGAGAGGCCACGTCCAATGCAAAGGAGGCCAGATCTATGAGGAGAGGCCACGGTCCAAGCAAAGGGAGGCCCGTTCTGTAAGTAGAGGCCATGACCCATTGAAGGGAGGCCCGATCTGTCTAGGAGAGGCCACGGCCTAATCAGACTTACCCTTGATGACAGCTTCAAACATCAAGTGCACATGTTTCTCCACCACAAGAACAGTCCTTGCATAATCCCTCAAATCAGAGATAGGCAACAATAAATATGAGGCTGAAACTTGGCTAGAAGGGAGGGCCGAAAATATCACTAGGCAACCAGTCACTATTGCAAGAGAGGGGCCGCAACCAACAGGGAGAAAGCCCGCTCACCCTTAGAGAGTAATAACACAAGAGTGTCTCAAATGAGAAAGGGAAGGTTTCTTTTTATACTTTAGGCTAGGGGTTAGGCTAGGGGTTTAGGTAAGATAATAATTAAAATGATATTAAAATTAACATATTTAATTAATATAAATATTAATTAAACATGTTATAAATTAATTGACCCCTAAAGCAAAAACACAAAACCCCAAATAAATACAAACAAGGGTGAAGAGGGTTTGGCAAGGGTGACTGGGTGGCAATACTTGTCCATTCATTCTCAAAGTGACCCTTTTTAATTTTATCATCATTGCATATGGGATACATCCCTCATGTGGTCATGCCTGCCTTCAAAGAGGGACATATACCGACAAACACCAGATCAAGGATCATGTGGCCCCAAAATATCTCTGGGGTCTTATCCACCAAGGTACAAGACCAAGGATCAACCCATGCCCCAGGCATGGGTACTCTGGACCATGTCTAGGGGTCGTAGACATATCTAGGGACTTTAACTGCTTGGTCCCAGACCAAGAACCCCAGTCATCTACTGGGGGCCCTTACAAGGGTCTTTTGCTGTTTGGTCCCAGACCAAGAACCCCAGTCATATATTGGGGGCCCTCTCAGGGGTCTTTACTGCTTGGTCCCAGACCAAGAACCCCAGTCATGTACTGGGGGGCCCTCTCAGGGGTCTTTATTGCTTGGTCCCAGACCAAGAACCCCAATCATGTACTGGGGGCCCTCTCAGGGGTCTTTACTGCTTGGTCCCAGACCAAGAACCCTAGGAGTGTACTGGGGGCCCTAGAACTTGGCTAGGGTTTTAGCCATCCTCCCGGAGAATGGCTCTTGCAACTGCTTTAAATTCAACAATGCACCCTCCTTCCTCCTTGGTCCAATGAAGAATCCCTTCCACACAAATTTGCTCTTGTGTGTCTCCTCCAACATGAGCCAAACAGATCTGAGATAGCACAAGTTCTTCTATTACCTGCTAGTGGTGCGCCGTCCTTCACAAATGCGCCCTCCTCCAAGCAATAACCAATATCAACAAATAATGAGGACCTAAGCCTCTATGAGCCCTCCATGAAAGATGGCGCCCAAGCCATCCTCTCCCAATGCTTCCATTCTCATCCTCTTGCCCTTCTCCAAACTCTCTTGGTGAACATACAAGTGAATGAGCCTCCAAATGCCCTATGCGCCCTTCTTAAGGAATCATAAGGAAACGTAAAAAGTGGATGGCTAGGATCATCCCAAGCCATCCCTAATCATTGGTTGAGATCTCTCAAAAAGAATCTCAACTCAAAACCCACTTCAGGTTAAGTTTCCATAGTTCACTTTATGTCCCCCAATTCACCCACAAAGTGAATTAATAGTCACTTTTCACTCAAGTGACAAATTTCACCCTTTTGACTTAAAATGTCAGAAATTAGACATAAAGTATAAGGCAAATATTTCCCTCTTGTGGTTAGAGACCCACAACCACAAGGGGACCACTTTCCAAGGTACCCAAATCTCAACAGTTTTCAGACTAATAGGTATCTTTATTTTGAAATTCACGAAAGGATCTCTCTTGTTTTCTAGCTTGTTCAGACAAGTTTAATTGAATTTTGATTTCCAAGACTTCAAGATCCATTTCATTATGCATGGAGGGATTGAATCCCTAATTAGAGTAATTAGTTAAGCCTATAGAGTCAATCCATTTTCCTGTAGGAAACCCCAGATTTGATAGGTGCATGCAATATTGCATGCAAAAGTTTTTACTTTATTTTTCCAGGGGCACAAGGGTGTTTGCACCTTGCAAAAAGCATAGTAGCTATCTGTTCACTTCTTGTTCAAAGGATTTAAGGTATTCCTTCCAGTGTTTTGTATTTATATAACTTGCAAGTCAAGGTATAGAAGGTAGAATAAGTTTAGAAGCATGATAATTGAAGAAAATCTATAATAGTGTAAGTTGGAACCCTACAACTATTAGATTTTTGATGAGAATACCGATAGGGAAATCATCTTGTATGAAAACTCTTCTTTTATTTGCATCTTTATTCCAACAATATTATTGCTAATGCTTGTTCATGTTTTGAACGAGTTTCCCTCTTATGGGAGTCAACAATTTAGGAGGAGAAATATGATAGTATTCATGAGATGTAGCTTCAGCCTAACAAATTGAATAAGGACATTTCATATTGTGGACCATTAGATTGCAACGAGCATAGTTGTAGAATATAGCTTGGTGAATTATTTCAAAATCTAGGAGGAAATAGAAGAGAAATTGTAAACTTGCCACCTATATGGCAGAATAGTATGCTCATTAATTTATTTAGTCTTTGTATCCTTAAAGATCAAGGATCCCATGTAAAGATATGTATATTTAATGAAAGGTACCAACCTTCCAATAGATCATTCTTAGATATTATCATGAAGAATAACTATGCTTAGATATTATGCTAAGGATTTTCAAAACTAGTACTTAATAAGATTTGTATTTCCTATTATGCTTCCATATGAGTAAAAGTGAAGTGAAAATATAGTATGCATGTATTGTTTTAATGATAAGCATGTATGCATCTTGAACATGGAATAATTATAAGGTGCAAAGAATGTGTGATTACTTGTTTATGGTTATGATATATTTATATAAAAAAGTATTAGCTTCATTTCAAGTAATTGTGTAATTAGTTAACGTAGTGTCAGGAGGGGCACTACATATGGTATCAGAGCATAGTTACAGTGCTAGAGCCTAATGAACCCACATGCTTGTCGGTAATGTTATAACAAAATTTAGCACTTGTGCAAAGCCTTCACAAGATGCTAAACTTGCGTAACAATTGGAAGTAATTGCCATTGTCACATAGGCAAGTACTTCCCTCGCTTTAGTGATGGATGAGGATCCAACACAATGGAGACTTCCCCTGCAACATCAAGGGATCCTATAGCAAGCCAAACAAATTGTCTACGACCCCCTATCTTGGTCACTTGGTGAGATAGGGTAGGTCTAGAAAATGGACAAAGTTAGAATGAGATTACACAAGGTAATTGATCGTGTGTGTGAGAGAAGTGTTCTCATGCATTCACTGATAAATATCGGGTCTAAGGAAAGAAGAATAAGCCCCAGAGCACTAGCTATCAAACAAAATAGGTTGCTGTAATACATCTTGGATCAATGATAATACACTTCAGCACATAACAGTTTTATAACAACAATGATACATCAGCTCTAAATTAGCAATATAATGGATGAAAATATGTCAAATAACAAGGAAAACACTTACAAACTATCCACCAATAATTGCATGAAGTTAAGAGCATGAAATTATGTTAGTTATCAACAATAAGCTCAAGCCCTAATGGCTGTAGCAAACATTTATAACAACAAAAAGTAAATGGGTTAGAATGCAAGGTGTTGAGTTGTAGTGGGTATGAAAATGTAATGAAGTATTTAAACTAACCAAGCGCTTTAAGGGATAAGGTGAAATTTTAAAGTGTTGTCTCACTTATAAGTCAAAGACTAGTGATGTTTTCTTTCCCTGGGCAAATGGAGTCAAGCAACACCTTAAATTGGAAGTTAGATAGCCAAGAAGATTTTGAAGTTTGAAACTCTAGGACTATAGAGTTTATACCCTCATAAACCCTAGTGTCGTCTCCTTCTAGGATGTCTAGCTCAAAATCTAAGTGAACTAGGTCAAACACTAAAGTTTATACAATCATAAACCCTAGTTCTTGAACTAGTAAAGACAAACCCTAGGGGGGTAAACAATCTTAACCCATAGAATAGGTCTTAAATGCTTCAACAAATTAAGATGAATGAAGATAGGGAGGGGGATAAACAATCTTAATCCCTCCTAGGGTTTCTAGCAACATGAACCTAGCATACAAGGTAACGTGCAACAATTAACCATCTAATAGAGCATCCACCATAATATACCATGAACAAACACTTAAACTTGAAGAAGAACACTTACTAAACCAAGTCGCTATGCATGAAGAAACACTAGCTCAAAGATAATCCACCAAAACAGGAGAAAGCATCCACAAGATCATCCTCCAAAAGGTGCGCACAAGCACTCCATAGTGGAAAAGAAGAGAAGAGAGCCAATAGAAGTATTTCTCACAAGTGGCGAGTTATGATCTAGCCTTGAGGTAGCGCTAGCCTATTTATATGAGGAAAACCTAGCGCTATAACCCCTCAAAGCCCCCCAAAATATAAATAATCCATGATACAAGTGAGAAAGGTCAAGGTCGACCCCTCAAATAGCCTCAAAAAGTAATAATACATGCTAATACACCAAAACGTCTTCTCCAAGATCATACGTGTGGGTGTAGGAAACCACAACAAGGGTGACATCATGCTCTAGAAGAGTGCAAGGGCCTCCAAAGGCCACGTCTCATCATCAAAAGGTACAAAGCATGGTGGAAGGTGACACCTCCTCATTAAAGGTCATGTCTCATCGTCAAAGGGCCCCAACTCATCATCAAAGTGGTGCCCCAATGATAAGCAAGCCCCAACCATCATGAAGGCATCATAGCGCATGACGTCATGATCCATATGTTCAACGTCCAAGGTGAAGTGGAGGTGCATCACCTATCTGAAAGGTGTCAATCATGTCCAAGTGTAACGTCCTCCATCCAATGTCTAACAAGCTCTCTAACAAGCTCCGGGGTGCACTGTCCAAGATGTGTGCTTCCTACCCATCTGTCAACCAGTATGACCATATTTGCAAAATGAGAGCCCATCTGTCCATCATTCAGGGTCTAGGAGGTGTGAGAGGATGTGTTTGAATGTGTCATCATATGACCCAATGCTTTGCATCACACATGCCATGTCCTGTATAAAAAGCACAACGTCCTGGGTGAAATCATAAGGATGTCCTCCAAAAGACCAGTCAAGTGCATCCAAGTCAGTCAAAGCCATAGAATCAAGCAAGACCAAATCACAAGGTACAAGAGTCCTTAGAATCATACAAAGTAAGCTAGAAGCCACATAAGTAATTCACATTAGATATCCCCTTCAAACTTCACATTGGCTCAATACTTTATGCCATTTGGCAAGTTTAGGTATGGGAAGACCATCAGAAGACCCTATTAGGTGTGCCAGTACCCAGGTAGAGGAATAGTTCCCGAGAAAACCCATCAAAGTGTAACTATGGTGAATGAAAACGTGTTGGGGTTACTTCATGGTGATGGAGTCATTAACATGCAAGGTATCGTGATTGGTCAATTTCCATGAGCGCCTTTGTAGAGGGAGTGCTTGTTGATTGAGATACCCTTTCCTCGACAATGTGTGTATTCCAAATCCCTTTCTTGCCTTTTGATATTCATTTTATGCATTGCAAGTCCCCTTTTCAGGTTTTAACTTTTAAGCACTTTATTCTTTCTTTCCTTTCTTGATGGGAGTAAGTCCTTTTAATTGATATGCATTCAGTGCATTAGGACTAGGGGCGATCACCTCATAGCAAGGGGGTAGAGCTTAAACCGACCTTTGGCTTTTAAAGTTGGCCATTCATTATCCCTCATTTCTTTCTTTCTTTTATTTAGTTTTATAGCAACTGCATCAACCCCGACATTCAAGCTCTTCTTCTCATAGTAGGATGAACCACGAGCCTTTTTGGTGTACATGTAACAACCATACCGAAGTTTATTACACTGCAGAAGGCCCCAGGATGAAAAGTGTTAAGTATGGGGGGGAACAATATGTTACCCTTATCAAAGCCTCCCAGTAGTATCCTTGTTCCCCAAGAGTGACAACAAGGAACTAGGATACTAATGATGACCACTTAGGTGAAACAAGGAAAAGAGCATAACTTCTGAGCTTATGATTCATTATCCAACTTCAACTTATGATCCTTACCCATATGTCAAATGCATTAAATATGACACTTTATATGAAACAAGGACTAATGTACCTCATAATGTGCTGGACCACCATTTTCCAATGAACCACGCTAGTCAGGTGTAATGAGCTATGTTGATGATGAATGAGGCATCTGGGGAGCTGCTGTCCGTGGAGAATACTGATCATCATCATCAGGATCACTATTTTCATTTTCGGCCATGAGACATGATCTCCTCTAGTTACCCCCTAGGTGAGAGGGGACAACATGTAACATCACTAATATATGATGATTCCATGTGCACTGTTGCTAGCATGAATTATGTACTGTTGCTAGCATGAATTATGTATTAGGACCAATAAGGTGTGATCAAGAGGAAGGAATGTCCTTTTGTCTTTTCTTATGCCTCTATAACAAAGTAATGTGCTAAGAAGTGTTTAAGAAGTTCAGTAAAATTATTATTTTTTATGAACCTTTTACACTAAATTGTATATGTATTCTATGACCCTATTAAGGTATGAATTCTTAATGAAATATTCCATCTTGCCTAAAATTTATTGTTGTAAGCAAGGCCGTATGTGGTCCGAGTGTGGGAGGAGGGAATTTTTCCATTTTTCCTTAATGATTTGGAATAGATCCATATATCTTAGTACTTTTGAGTAGAAAATGGAAACCATGGACTTGGAGGGTCCACTTTAGGGACATGTCCTATTATGATGGTCTGGGGTCTGGAAACTTTTGAAACCTATTAGGGCCATTAAATGACTAGTTACCTCATATCTAATCAATTCATTACTAAGGTGAATGATTAACTCTATCTTACGAATGGCACACCATAGTTGAGTAGATATGCTAAGAAGAGAACATTTTATGACAAGTGTAGAAGTATGAAAGAGGAGCATATGGGCATGCTATATTGAATTTTAGGTTTATGTTCATATTAAGTAGATGTGCAATAGCAAGAATGCTACATAATGGTACAACTTGCTTGGTTTAGACCAAGGTTGGTAATGGGATTAGATACCAATGTTCCATGATCATAAGAATATGGAAGTATAGGTGAAGACCTGCCTCTAAGGGAATAAAGTATATATTAAATAATCTATGATTGGACATGGGTGGATCCTGAATGAGTTAGTATGTGTCATTATATGTGTGATTAATGGTCCATAAAATGTTTGGCAATGATAAAATTGATTTATAATCTTGTATGAGACGTATGAGTATGGAAACCATAACAATGAAGGCTTCAAGTATGCATACATTGCATTGATATACAATTGTGAAATCCCATAGACATAGTTAAATAAATATTAATTATGAACTTTTGTTCACATGAGGGTCAATTGGAATGAGAATTCACTATCGAACCTGATCCAGCGTTAGCATACCCCATTAGACCTTTCTCTTGATTCTTTGAGGAAAAGAACTAGAACTACATTTTGAACACAATAGTATGGTTTACCGTATTTAATTACTTCAATATGAGGATTTTCCATGAAGTTGTTATAGAGCAATTATTGAGAGCTCGAGTGTCTTGCTTTTGTGTGTACTTAGTTGAAAGAGCATTGAATTGTTGAAGGAAGTTTAGGGAAATTATGGGGAATCCTCTAGGATAAATTGATGTAATGATAAGATTAGATGTTTTTTCATAATAACGAGGTGAAAAATTGCTAAAAGAAAGTGGCAAACTCACTTTCGTAAGGGTTTTGATTAGTGGATTAAGCTATCTAAATAATGTTAAGGGTTATTAACTTATTATGGTTACAATGAATGGCTTGTGTAATTTGAATTGTGACATGAAGATTTAAGGTATCAAAAATAGAGAACTTGAATTGAAATACTCATATTGCTGAAGTGAAGATTTAAGGTATCAAAATAAAGAAATTGAATTGAGATACTCATATTAGTGAAGTGATAGCAAAGTCTTGTAGACACATGTTAGGTTAGATGTTTTAAAACTTGATAGTTGTGCATGCTTGAGTATATAGAATTTGAAGGCAAGGTGAAGAAACTATGAGATATGTCTAAGTCATAAAGAATAATGAGTTAATACACACCATTAAGGTTAAAAAGCTTGTATTCATATGTCAGATTGTTTGTTTGGATCAAATGAGCTAATCATGTTGTTTGTATACAATGATGGTTGCATATGACTAAGTGTAAGAAGTCAGGAAGTTTTCCCAAGGGTTTGATTTCTAATAAGTGAGCATAATTAACTAATCTATAGACTAACCGTGTGTTGTAAAGTGAAGACATTCGATTTCATGATCGAAGTATGTTGTTGTAATATGATGATGAGAGTGTGATGTGGATGAAAATATGCAATAAAATTATTATGGTTGTTAACAAATGTTTAATTGAAGATGTAGAATGGCTTGGTATTGTGTAATTTTCTTATCTTGTTTATATAATAGGACAAGCTTCATGACATACCGAGATTCCTATTGTTAGGAAAAAGTTGAATAGTCATGTAAGGCAAGTTTCGTATATGTAATATTATCCTACATAACATCAAATAAATATGTGTTGATTATGGTATGCTTAGGAAAGTAACTAAAAGTGGAAAGTTGTGTATGTGAGAAGTTGTAGGCATGACAACTATGTTGAGTTGATTGCACAAAAAATTGTACAAGTTATAAATTATCTATGGTTATGGATGAATTATAAGTGAAAGAAAGAGAATGGATCGATTCAAAAGAAGTAATGATGAGATCTTGGTTAAATTATGGTAGCTTGGAAGATTATGTCAATCCTTAAGGGTTTTGTAGGTGAATGAATCATAAATTGCCATATTGGATAAAATGATATGATTGAACCATTCACCAGTACAAGTGGATGTATCATGATGAAAAACATGAAAGAAATGACAAATTAGTAATGACATGTTGACATGATCTTTTACATGCTTATTGGTTGTAGTGGTCCTTGGAATGAAGTAAAGCAAGTAATGATTTATGACTTTAGAATTAGGGAAAAGAATCAAAATAATGAGATGGTTTTGGAAGAAGGATTATGAAAAAACTCTATTCAATTTATTATAATTTGAGCCATAGATTTATATTGACAATTATTCTTGGTATTAAGAACTTGACAAAAAGTAGTAATGTTTCCTTGGATTGTAGACGTCAAGGTTGGTTAAAATATTTAAGGATGAATATTGAGATGTAAATCCCAAAAGTGGAATGTGAAATTTAAGGATTGGATTTGTCATTATTCGACTATTAACGACAACCTGTGTTTATTGTGATGATTGACTCGCTTAACTTGTGAAACGTTTAGGCGATGGATTGTCGCATGTGGTTTTGCCTCGGATTTACTATTAACTATCTGATCATATAAGTTTTGAACAAGGCATCTATGTTTAATTTGTTTTGAAGCTTGAAAGTTTTGTGTCATCAAACGAAGAATGTGAAGAATGTTATATAGTACACAACAATAGGATGACGAATTATCAATAAATTAGTCTGCAAGATAACCATACGCATGCAAAATTAAAGTTCATTTCTAATTTGGATGATTATGTGTGATTTCATTTAATGAAGCTAAGGAAAAAAAGATGATGTCTAAGAAAAGTTTCCTTCAATTAAGAGTGAAAGTGAAATATTGACTGACATGAAGTTAGTTTTGAGATCTTATGATATTATATTAATACATATACAGATAAACCTTATTTACAATCAGATCTACTTAGCACAAGTATTCTTGTAGCTACATAATAACTTCAGGATGAAGTTTCCTGAAAAGGGGCCGTATGTAATGCCCCATTTTTACTAAGACTTATTATTACCTAATATCATTGTTTTGAGGGCATTCCAGATGGATGGATGACCTAGTATTGTTCGATGATTGTGTCTTTATAGGTCATATACAATCATCACATTTGTTTTCTCCCTTCACTTGATATATTACCCTTTAACTGCATACAGCATTTGTGTGGTTTGAGATCTGGATGACAGAATGGGTATGGTATTAGTTCACTCAGATGTCCTTTTTTCTCTCCCTTAAAATATGCTATTCCAATTTGGAATGTGGACTTTTTGACAACTGTCAGTGCAGTAACACACTTAAATGCATATTTGCAACATTATATTTATAGAATTAATGGAGTATGCATTGCACATGTTTTCTGCATTCTGTTCTACATTGACTGTTTACTCTTTCACAGTAATATCTAAACACTGCAAGTTGATGGTTCAGAACTCCATAATCAACTTGCTTTTTGTTTCATTAGTTAAGCTTGATACTGTATGGAGTCCAGACATAAGAATGTAACCTTGATATTAGCATAAGTAACTGGAATAACTTCAATTAAAGAAATTCACATAACTCTATAAGTTAACAGACAGGGACTAGGCTGCACACAGCTCTTGTTTATATGTATTGTTGTGGAAGCTCTGCCAGGACATTTACAACACTTAGGGACATCCCCTTCCATTCTTGTAAAACCCTTTTCCTCCTTGTACATATTCACACTTCTCCCCCCTGCCTGGACCTTCCGTCCATGCTTGTCTCCTATATCCCTCATCTTTGCCTCCACCTTCATGTTCCCTGCACCTCTGTTCTGATTTCCTCTCCTCCTCCTCCTACTCTGTTTTCATTCATTCGGTTCTGGTTGAGCTGAAGAGCAAAAGCATGCAATGGAAACGGGTATGGCATTGCAATGAGGCCTATTCCTTTCTTCCTTTCTTGTAGTTGTAAGCCATCTTCCTCCGGCCCAACAAGAGTCTGGGATGAAAATTGCCATTACTAGTAGGCTTCTCCTTTGATCGAAATTTAAATTTTTATGCCAAAAGTTCTTTCCATTCTAGAAATTTAATGAAATACTAATGTACATGTACATGACTGTTCAATGTCTTTGAATATCTCAGAATGTTACATATTGGTCATTCCTCAAGCTGTCACTGTGGGGAGTCCTGTGTCAATGCTATTTCAACTGCAAAAAGCAAGCACTATTGATTTGGAACAAAGGTGAAATTGCTAAAGGTTGAAACTGTCAAAAGGTGAGAACTATTTGTTTGAACAAAGTTCAATAACGCAACACCATTTTTATATCAAGCCATTGCACCCAGGAATGCCATAATTAGATGTTTTTATACCTGCAATATTCTTCAAATTTTGTGTCATTCTAAATTATGGGTAATATGCCAATTAGTGTGTAGATGTGTTGCTATGAAAATGATGTGGGTTTATGGGATGTGGTTAAATACAACATAAGCTCAAGCAAAGAGAAGAATATTGATGGCTTCAGGTGGCAGAAATGATGTATGCAACAAATATTTGACACAACACCACCCATGAAATGCTATAAAAACAGAAAAAACTATTGTCTCTGAGTTGTGGTCATCTCTGAAAATTTCAGATTCTGAAATTAAAAATAAGATTTGAAATACATAGTAGAAAAGGTCAAAACATTACAATAGTCATCTACCAAATGTTAATTCTTAGTACTATATATCTGCAAATGGTACACACGCCCACCTATGCTATGCCATGCTACTAAGTATGCTTATGGGAGAGTCGTATGTAGACTGCCGATGATATGCTGGGGACACTGCCATGTCCTGCTCTAGCTGTGTATGTGCTAATATAAAATGATTTTAGCATAATATAATTGGGATAACTGTCACAGATCTAACCGCTGAACAATAAGCATAACCAAAAATTGAACATAAAAGAGGGAAACATATTAATAAAACACATCTAACCGCTGAACAATAAGCATAACAAAAAATTGAACATAAAAGAGGGAAAATTAAAACACCAGATATGTTAATGGCCGGAGGGCTGTAATATATATATAATTTATGAATGGAGAACTAAGTCATGTTTATGCTTTGGTGGGTAAGGAAATATTATTACAAAGAATTGCAATTTTCCGGAGGCAGGGAAAACCGAACAGTAATTTCCATTTTTGAAAGTAGGCCATGCAGGCCATTTTAGTTTAGGTGATTGCTTTATTTTCTTTTGTTTAGACTCGTTTCGTGGGAGCCTGTGTGTTCTTTTTGGGAGGGAGGGGTTTTATGAACCTGTGTTCTTTTTGGGAGGGAATGGTTTTGTGTAGCTGTCCTCATGGGGATCAGGGTTAGGTTGAGGTTCTTTCTGTGCGACTCTGGGTCAGTTTTGGCCCCTTCAACTGCTTACAGCGACCACAATACACAGTACTGTGTTGCATTGCAGGTAGCATATTGTATATTTCACTCTAAACAAAACATAATATTCCTTGACTTGGTCTGTCTCTGAATTATTCCATGTTGGGCAATATATGTATCTTGGTCACTGGAAAAGCAAAGGCCATACAATATCCTTTTTGTTCAGCTGCTGCTTGTTTTATGAGTTGCGAGATTGCCTTTCTGTGTTTTATTTTGTTTCTAAAAATTCAGAGATTTTGCTTTTGAAGGCAAGCATGAAGCCAGAAGCCAGGGACGGAGGATCAGAATGGAGATGGGTAGCCATATTCGAGTTGTTTCTGCGATTGGCAGCCATTGTTTCGACTTCAGTTGCAGTTTATGCTGCCATGGGAAAAATGTGCGTCACTCTTCTTGCCTATACTCAATTTTTACCATCAAAGACAAAATATAGCGAGATGCTTACTTTCATATAAAGGCACCCTTGATCTCTTCTAATCTAAAATATGAAAGTTTGCAGAATTTCATTGGTAGAAGAGCATTATTTGTTATTATAACCTTTGAGTTGTTTTTATGTGGATTTAGTTTCGTTGTGGTCGTGAATGGAGTTGCATGTTTCTATCTCCTTATGTCCCTTCCGGTCTCCATCCTCAACATAATGAGACCACATGCTTACCCAGCTAACAGAGTCTTTCTTAACATAATGGATATGGTAAATACTAAAAACTAATTAAAGTTTAATGCTGAAGATTGTCTCATGCAGTTGATTATGTTTTAAAGTATGCTATTGAGATGGCTATATGTTTTGCAGGTAATGGTGGCACTTGTGACAGCGGGGGCATTGGCAGCTGGAATAGTGTATCTGGTAGAAAAGGCCGGCAACGCCCGTGCCAGCTGGGTTTCTGTCTGGTCACAGTTCGATTCCTCCTCCTGTTTTGCTGTCCTTGCTCTCATCCTTCACGTTCTGCTCTCTGGCGTCATTCTTTACAAACAAGCACTAAACATTAAGTTTAAGAAATTGGATTCAGTGGATTAAGTAGTACTATTTTGTTAATATATGTTTTGTGTGTTTATAGTGAAGTTGTATGTGATTATACTCATTCCACGGTGAATTGGTAAAGACTCGTGCAAGATTAGACTTTTATAGCGGATCGTTGTACTGGGTTATCGGATGTGTTCCGGCTTTAAAATATTGAAGCTCTCGTAACATATGCAGTATGGTTGTATCTACAAAATTCTGGGTCTTTAAAAGTATGTTTTCTACTAGAATTACCAATTTTTGTCAACAATTTAAAATTTCCAAGTCTTTAAAAGAATGTTCAGAAACTAACAACTTTTTTCAACAAAAGTGCTGGTTGCACATAAAGAAGCAAGGTGCTTTACTGAACCTACTATGGGTGAGCCGTCTATCTTCGTCTGCTACGGTTAACTCCTTATTTTCTGAAAAGTTTGCATCTAGATTTTGCTTTTTGATTCGATATTTAATAGATCCTATATTACTTGATATATTCTGATTTTGATTACATCTTTATTGTTATTCTGAACGGTCATTAATTATATGTTGAAACAAAATATAAAATGATCTTTCTTAGTAAAGCAAGTTTACAAAATATAGTGATTAATCATAGCAGAATCATTGATTGGTTGAAGTAGAATTTACATTTTCGTATAGATATACCAAAACAATTAAAACAGGCACTCGCAAAATCAATGCAATATAACATAATCTGTCGGTTTAGGAACATCGTCTCTTCTGGAAAAATAGTTTTTCACTTAAAGAAGACATGGGATGATTGCTCCAAAATTCAATCAATGAGTATCTCAAATATGTTTTTTCTGATAATTTATTGGCTTCACATATCACAGGACATTTATTTGAACTTCAGAAATCTGGGAATGTCAGTCTCTTTGTTTGTTTTTCTTCTTCTTCTTTGATCTATTTCTTTCAGAATTTTCTTGTTTGAAGTAGCTTCATCATTCACGACGCTTTGCTTCAAAGTTATGAAATATGCAGAACTTTATCACTCAATCTGGTTTCTTCTAAGTAGCAGCATGGTATTTTGATGGTCAATACAAAATATTAGTGCCTTTGGTGGTGAAAGTATAGGAAGAAATATCTATGTCTTGGACAACCAGACTCAAAAGCTGTTAGGAGGGGTTTTGAATCTTGAGAAGATGCTTAAATATACCAGTGTATAGAGGCTATCAGTTTTCTCCATCATTTAGGAAGACTTTCAGTCGCCTTATAGGGGCTAGTGAACAACAGAGTGGACGGACTTCAGATTTGCAATAAATTCAGAGAACTCAGCTCATTTGCCCCATATTTTGGATGTTGATCTCAGGAGGTGACTGCATCTGGTGATGACATTTACAAGAAGTTGAAGTAGGTACAAAGGGTAGGAGTTCTGCTAGAAGGATTTGGGCTTCTGTGGCAGAGAAAGGTCGATCTTGAATACAGTTTTTGGGATTTCACTTTACAATATACCTGCTATTATTTATGTGTGCCCTGTGAATAATTTTATATTGGTGACAATTGTTTGAACCAGAGTTTGTTTTATCAATCTTGAAGTTGGTCTTCTTTAACTTATGGTTGTTATCTGAGAGATATCATATGATTCGTATCCATCAATCTCCCTTTTTCCTCCCTTCTTTCGCTTATAATTATCTATATCTGTAATTGTGCAGCAGCATATAACTAGGGATACCTAGGGATTCTGTTCCACGACCTTCCAAATGTGATGCAATACTTTCATATGAAATGGCCTATGGGCCAGGCTTCTTTAATAAAGTTGCAAACTGATCAAATACGAGGCAATAATTTTATACGAAATGGCCAATGGGTTTAGCTTTCTTAATAAAGAAACAACGAGTTCAAGAAGCATGTGAATGTACATGCAATGAAGTTAAAAAACTACTTTAAAAAAACATGTGAATGTGCATGCAAGTGCTGCAGATTTACCCTATATGGAAGGTCAAGATAAGAAGCACGGGATGTATATACATGCAATGGAAAGCTATAGCAAGAACGCATTGTTTTTAATGTAAATATATAGACTTCTATAGCTATAAACCTATTTTTCAAGACTTTCAAGATGTAGCACAACAAATTAGTGGAGGAAAATATTAATGTGGAACTAGACTCAAATAACAAGACTCCTGAGTAATACAATAGATAACAATCATTGGTTGAAGAGAGCTTGCAAGGTTATGAAATAGATGCTAACTACAAAAGATTAAAGAAAGGGCCGTAAGGTATAACATCATCAAGATCTGGGATGATGTTATGATATATCACATCAACCTATGAATTTGTACGCAGTTGCAAACTAAAATCTGATAAATAACATAGATGTTTAGATCATTGTTACCATTCTTGCTAGAACTCTTTCATTTTCCCTTATTTTCTTCATTGACAAGAGCCAAGTTATCTTCACTACTTCCCTGCTTGTTGCTCTTACTCTCCTCTTGAGTCTCTTCCTGGATGCAATCATCCCAAATTCTTTGCCAATTTGGGAGTTTCTCTCGAGTTCATACTCCTTTGACAAATGATTCCCATTACTTGGGAAGACCATTCAATACCACATTCACGAGCTATGTGTTCTCTGTTTTCTCCGCTATGGCTGCAAGCTGATCATGCACTTGTGTGATCATCATGAAATAGATGGTAACATTATCATATCTAGACATATGTATCGACATGAGTCTATTCCTTAAGACCATTTTCCTATTCATGTTAGTGCTTTGGAATAAACCTACAAAGGCATCAAACATCTCTTTGGTCGTCTTCTTCTCGGATAGGTGAGGAATTAGATGATCCTTCACCGAATCCAATATGACCCTCTCTACTTTGATCTCCTTCTTGTTGTGAGCTTCCAAATTTGTCGGGTCTGTTGGTGGAACAACTACTTCGTCCACTAACTCCCAAATGTCATACTCTTTTAAACCAAAGTTACTCTTTTTTTCCAAGATAGGAAGTTGGATGCTCCATCCAATCCGTTTTCAACTCTCAATGGTGTTGTTGCCATCCCTAAGACCTGATAAAATGCCCTGGAAATAACATATTGTTGAAAACTTTCCTGTAGTGATCTGTACGAAATTGTACACATCTATCACCACTGGAACTCGCATATGTATGTGCTTGTTCTTACTGCATCTTGCGTATACACAACTTTCTCCAAATATTCCTACGTATGTATGTGCTTGTCCCTTATGTAAACCTGCAAAATACTAGTTCTGCCTCAGTATGGTTGTTTCCTTGAAATCAATCCTTCGATTTCTGCTTGTTGGTTATGGAGCTGCTAAGATCTCTTGCATATTTGATAGATATATGATCAATTTCCATGGATATAAGATCCTGATTCCCTTCAGAGCATGGGATTTGATACCATGTTGAAAACCGCTTGCTCCAATCTTAGGTATCTTGTTATCTAGCAATTTCCTTACTGCAAATCAGATTAGTAGCTCACAAAACAAAAATACACTGTTGGAATATTCAACTCAAATAAATATAGCAGAATCAAAACTGGAAACCAAATCATGCACACATAAACACTAATATTTTGGGTAGATACTCCTGGAAAAACCCCAGAGGGAAAAGCAGTGCTGAAAATGATTTTATTATACTAAAATTAGAGGTCCCGTAATTGGGATAATGGCCCACTGAGAGAAATACAACGACAGACAAACATGGAAAATGATGATTTGTTGAACGTAGCATGTGTACGTTCCTGTCCTTAAGTTCCCCCATGTATATGCCCCTGTCTCCATTGGCACTCACGTACACGTATGGAAATACTGTATGAAAAACTATGTAAGGTGCAACCCTTTCTTGTGGCTTTGTTTGACTAAAACCCACTTGCGGATGCCTCTGTTGTCTCTTCTCCTTGACTTGTATGATCTCTAGATGAAATTCTTTATCCACCTATCCGAGATCTCCTTGAATCAAAATCTTTCATTATCCAACCCTCTCTGTGTCGACTCTCTCAACAAAACTTCTATCAAGTGTCTTCTCCTTTACCCTAGCCTTGATTTTATAATCTTGAGTTATACCTAACCCTAATATCCAAAGTGATTGATGGTTTGTTGACGCTAAAAAATGCAACATGGAATCCTTGCTTGCAAATGGGTTGCAATGCCTTATTACTTATATATATTTAATAATATACTAAATAGGTGGGACCCCCTTATGTGAATATTGATGAAAGACACTTATTTGATTTGCACCCACGGCTACCTTACAAAAATGATTCTACAGTTTGAGAATAAACCTAGAAACTCGAGCCACTTTCCATGTGAAATGGATGAAGGATGAATGTGTTGGCAATTTAAATAAAAGAAACAGGGAAAATGTTTGTTTTAATAAGCATCTTGGTTTGTTTTAATAACACATATATTTTGACATGTTCAAACTTCAAGCAAGAGCCACATGTAGTTATGGTGTATTGCACTTATGGTATACTTGTTATTATTGTGGACAATTGATAAGTTTTATGAAATGACAATCCTTCAATAGCAAGGAATGTGGGACATGACATGTTTTGGTGCTAAGTGTTGAATATACATATAAGACTTATGAGATAAATGTGGCGAGGCCAATTCGATATTGGATTAAAATTTTATGTGGCACACATAGTGGACTATGTGTTGGAAGTTTGGGTGCACTTGTACTTGGCTGTGGTAGATGGAAAATAATGTGGGAAACGACGTGCAATTACTGCACGTTGCTCTTACCCTACCCCGAGGTCGCCACCTTCACTTTGTTTGCGTTTGCGTTTGTTTCTTTGGCTGGTGTTGCCTCCGTTTTTTTCGGCCTTAGGAAGAATAGTGGTGCTTGTTGGTTTTCTGGCATTCTCCTTACATGTATGTTGTCTCTTACCTCTCCATTCATGAACTGTAGCTTTGCTCCGAATAAAATCATGATGTTGGTTCTTAGATTTTCTTACATACTATGTTTGCTTTCTGAAGTTTATAATGGATGTATGTGAGTATTATGGCTGTGCAAATTATATTTAAAGGAAATTTCTTCCTCTTGGCATTTGAACGTTTCAAGCTGGGAATAATGTTCGACATTCCATTTGATTTGAAATATGTGATTGTGTTGCGCCCATAATGAATGCTGCTTATTCTTCTATGACTATTGGCAAATAATTATGGAAAGTACTTTTGGTTTCGTTCTTCTCTGGTAATTAAAATACAAAGGGTTTTCTCTGAAATAAAAGAAAATTGGGTTTTTTGCATAATGCCATACCCTTTATCCAGTATTTGGAAGACTTGCAGCTCTTTCGAATTATCTTTCCATCATTTGTGAATATATGTGAGACATGAGTATTTTTCTTGCGGCCACCATAGGAGTTCTATGGAAAGTCTGTTGTGGAAATAAATGGTTAAATGGTTTCACAAACCCCTTATTAATGTTTTGCCTTTACATTTGCCCATAACTCAGTTTTTATATGATATATGGAAATTAGTAGATTCAAACTTTGGTCTTGATGTATGTTATAGTATTGACCCGACAATGTGAAAGATTGGTTATATGCATGAAGTCTTGGCTTGTTTGTTATTTATCTATGGGGGTTTGATCGATTTTGAAGTTATATGATATTAAAATCAAACGGTGAGCATCGGTTTTGAATGGGGTTTCGAACCCAGTCTGTTTATGCAACAAGTATTGGGGTTGCGATATAAGTATTGTATAATGAGGGGTTGATGGATTCATGGTTGTGTTGTCAGCCTCCCATGTTGGATTGATGTAGTCTGGTTTTATTTGTTTCGAATGATTTTGTTAACAGTTTCTTATAAAACGCTCTGCTAATGGAAAATGAAAAAGGGAAATGTAAATGGTAAAGTTTGACAGTCTTGAGATTTTCATTAGGTTTTATATTAAACACTATAAAACTGCTATGTCTTGGATTTGAATTATTAACAGAATTTTTTTTTGGCAAATGATGGCGATGTCGATTTTCAATAAATATTATTGCATATGATAGAACAATAATCATCTCATTCCCGCTCATTTTCTCACTTTCCGCTCATTATATGCCCACTGCCTTCCCAAATACATTTAAAACATCCGCTATTCTATTACTATGAATTTCATTTAAAAAAAATGAATGAAAAAAGAGAAAGGATCAACACAAAAGGAAATGGACTAGATGATGATTGATGTTGGAAGATTGGATGTGGATACATTTTCTATTTTTGTTAAGAAGTTATTTCTGCACATGTTTGAACAATATTCGCTGGTCGCTTCCCATCCATGCTACCATTTTTCATTCATTACAAATTCCCCCATCTTCCCAATAGCCCTATCACTCCCTGTTCAAATGGAAATTGATTGTTGAGTTTAAAAGTATTGATGGATGGATTGCATGTCCTTTTGTTGTGAATGATAGAGCCAACCTTTTGATTTTATTTAGGCAGAGTATTGATGCATGGATTGTTAAGAGTTTTTCATAACATGATTGGAATATTGCTTCATGATGAGTTTCTTTAGCATAGGCAACAATGGAAGAGGTGCCAATAGAGGTGCTAATAGAGGTAGAGGAAATAATTGGCAAAGAGACGATAGAAAACCATGATTTTCGATACTTTTTGACGCTAATCCATAAGAACTAAATCAACTTTTCCAAGATGAGTTTTTTAATCTAGTTGGCCAAGGAATTCTACAACCCATACTTGAGAGGCCTCATTTCTAGCCCGCCAAAATTTCTCTGATATTCATGTTCCCCCTCATGTGTCTATGTAACCAGAACCACCTGTCAATGATGGTTGGCAAGAGATTGTTCATCAACATGTAACTCATCACCATGGTTGGCCTACTGTGTCATTTCCATTACCCCCTCCTCCACCACCAATAAATCCAAATTCCCAAGCTAATCGTGTTGTCTCGCCAGTATAGTCCTCTCATGCAAGCAAAAAGCTAAAAATTGATGTTCCCAAGCCAGAGCTAGATAAGGGAAAATGAATGACCACTCCCTCCAATTCATCCAAAGATTCCTCTGAATCTATGTCCTGTCATCTCCATCTCAATGATGATTGTTCACATGTCATCAGTGCAGTCCACCCACAAGGTTCCCATAAGTTGAAGGATGTTGCATAGGATAAATAAAAAATGAGATCAAAAGAGGGCAACAGTGAAAAGAGGCAAAATGCCTCTCACAACAACTATGGTTTTTAATGATGATTAATGCTATTTACTTTTGAGGACAATCTTTTTATTTTGATAATATTTTGGACAATGAATACATATTTAGACAGAGTTTTGGACAACATGGATATAATGCTATTTTTGGATATAGTCATGTTCTATTTTGCGGATATTAAAATATTTGATTATTAATATGAGGATGGGAGTTACAAGCCAGATATTTGAATTAAATATTTGGGGTATTATACTTCATGTTTTGATGATTATTAAAGAAATGAAAATTGGAGTGACAAGGGGTCCCATCTATTTAGTTATTATTTAAATAGACCCTTAATTATATAGTATTAATTATTTGTCTCAACTAATTAGCTAGGATAATTAAGCCTAACAAAAGAAAGATAGTTGAACTACCATAACTTATTGGCAAAGAATAAAAGCTCAATGAAATTAAGAGACAAAGGGTAAGAGAGAATAGCAGGATAACTTTTGCTATAAGCTTTGCTTTGTACTTGTGATATACTTCCATTCTTCTTTCATTCTAAGTTAACTAGAAGGCTTAACCATCTTGATGACACCGGGATTCAAAACTGAATCATATTTTCTAGCAAATTATCTTTAAATGTGTATGATTTATCTTAGGAAATCTGTGTGTTCTTGTTTGTTTATGGATTAAATTTCATGATTGATAAATAATATTTTGCAGAGTCAAGTGACATCATTTTGGGGCAAGTTGATCCATATCTTTAGCTTCAGTTTTATTTTATTGTTAGAGTCTTTTTGTATGGTGCCCATCGAAGGATTCTAAATCTGACTTTGGTCCCTACCCTCGTAGGGGTTTGTAAAGAGAATTCAACTTTGTATCTTAGAATGAAATCAATATAAAAATTAGATTTCTGATTCCAGTCTCACATGTGTATTATGATGATTTGGTTCAGATTTTGCTTTCATCCTTGTTTCTTATCCATGTATACACTTATGTAGTTTCTTGCTTATTTTATTTCTTTTGCACAGTTACATATAATATATATATAACCAGCATTGGTCCCTCATACTTAATACCTGTGGATTAAGTGATTGTTTATTTATTTATTTTAAGGCCATAAACCCCGAGTAACATTCCCAACTATCTTTCCTTAGCCCAACAAGATCTGAAAATGCTTGAGTAAGGTACCTTATACCTTTTCCTCAACATTTATTTGACAAACATACTGGGGAGATATTCCATATCTCTCTGGTGGATTGTTGTTGGAAGATTGGTTGTTGTCATTGATGTCAACCCTATTCATGGGTTTTGGACCGCAAGATTGATGAAGGTATTTGGACATGAAGGAAAATGCACATGCAGATACAACACCCATGGATGGATAGTATACATCATGTTGTTT
>ML778997.1:647123-657207 GCA_009831015.1 Picea engelmannii
GGAAGTACATGTAGGCCCTGAAGATAATTAAAGAAAAGAATTACAAAATAAGAAAGTGTCAGGTCGGCCCTAATGTTAAAAGGAAGTGACATAAATGGTATAAATAAACATAATTATACATTCATTTGATACAAGTCAAATTTAAGAGGAAATAAGAAGAAAAGAAGGCCGGATTTCAAGGGAGGATGAAGTCTTTTGGTGATGTGTTCTAAGGTATGTTATTTTCAGGTCATCTTACCATTTTTGCTATAATTTTTTTTTCTAGAACGATTCAGATGGTAAAATCGCTATGGTATTGAGAAGACATATCAAGGTACATATGGTAAAAATTTCAGCTCTTTATTCGCTATAATTATGGAGATACACTCTGTGGAATATAGGGTTTGTGACCAGTCCTGAAGCTAGTCAATAAACAGGTGTTCCAGGTAAAACAATCATAAATTCTTCATAGAGAATCCAAATGAACTGGGACAAATTTCATTGGAAACAGTACGGACTTTAGTTTCTTTTGTGCGAGTTTCAGAATCGAATGTTAATTATTGAGCGCGGGGCATTCTGTGTAAGTTCATTCTCCTGAATAGACTAGAATTGAATAAAGTCTACCATTCTTTCTATAAACTTTTTTTGGGGAGGATTCAAGGACTGAAAATTGGAGGAGTTTCAGAGAATACATTGAGTAATATTATCTACAGGATCAGAGTACTCCAAGAATTGAAGAATTGCAGAAATTGAAGAAGTCTCAAGAAGCATTATCATGTTCTATGTGATGATTGGTTGATGGTGATGATTTAATGTAAAGTTTAATTATCTCATATATTCTTGGGTGGAAGGAAGGGGCAAGGATGAAGAGTTCAACTCTCTCTTGATATTGGAGGATTGTATCTTCCTTTTGGAGGTTTATCCCTCCCTTTACATTTGGAAGCTGTAGCTACCTTTGGAAGTCATTACTTCCCTTGAACAATAACTATTGATTATTTCTCATATATTGTGCATGGTGTATTGTGGTGTATTGGTGTAACTTTTATACTATTGTTCATTGCTCATTGGATATAGTTGAATGGTTTAAGTATAATTTGAAAAAGGTTTTAAATTGTACTTGATACTGATTCACCCCCCTCTCAGTGTCAACAATTGTATCACGATTATATTTGATTTTTCTGTTTTGTCTGATTACTCTTTGAATGATTTTTCCATGACAACACCTGTTACGAGATAACCCAATATTGGAAACGGTCTTGATGACCAAACCAACATTGCATTGACTTTATTCAACATTATTTTAGAAACTGCTAGTACTCGTGCTGAACTTGAACTCTCTTGAGAAGTAATTGAGAGGGACATAAATATTCATGAACATTGGGAAGCCAGACAAAGGAATCCCAAAAATCAACAATAACCTCCATTTTCCTACCTATTTGGTCTTTCATTTCATGTCCTCTAATCCTTGCATATATCGAAGGAGAGGAGGGTTGTCCCCTGAAGCTACCCATATTTTTGAAATAGGAAGGAGGAAAATTATCTTATCAACATAACAAACTGCTCTTAGGTGAGCCTTATCTGATTCTGCCAGTTCAACTTTATCACCCATACCTATCACTTTCAACATGACATTCCCTCCCCCTCGCAACCTTCTACTTCATCAATAATTGGTAGTATCTATAGTCATCAAGTCCCTATTCAATCCACTACCGATCCTGCTAAAGTCATAAAGAAATATGGACTTTTCCAATTCGAGGAAGATGCTACAACCACCCCATGGCACATATATTCTCCCTTGAATATTTCACCAACCACTCACCCATTACCAAAATTCAAGGATCATTTACCTAGGTTTTCGGGAAATGGCACCGTTACTATGAATGAGCATCTAGTAACATTTTTTAATTCTTTTCATAACATAGGGGCTAACAATAACGACACTTGCATGCATTTATTTGTTAACTCTCTAGAAGGGAAAGCTACAACATAATTTTTTGACGACCCTCCAAAAATCCTTTCCACTTGGGAAGAATTGGTTTATTTGTTCAAGTCCACTTATGGACAGCCCAAGAGTCCAACTGAGCAGTTAAGGGAATACACTAATATTTCCTATAAGGATGGTGAAACCATTA
Organism: Picea engelmannii; assembly: GCA_009831015.1. Lineage (NCBI taxonomy): Eukaryota > Viridiplantae > Streptophyta > Pinopsida > Pinales > Pinaceae > Picea > Picea engelmannii. Next base: position 649,235 of record ML778997.1, read on the forward strand.
AATCTTTTAACCTTCACTTAATCAAATTATATAATCAAATCCCTGAACTAATCCGCCCTCAAAATCAAGCTTCTTTCATGCATTATTATAATGCATTACCTTCCCCTTATCATCATAGACTTAAAGAAAATTCTATTGACAACCTTGGTTCCTCCCTTCAATCTTTCCTAGAATATGAAGAGAAACTTGAAAGAATGGGTCTCCCTAAGGGAGACTTGGTCAAGCAAACAAACATGTCTACCCTCCTACAACTCGTTCAAGATATGAATAATATGATGATAGCCTACGAGCGAAAATGAATTTCCTCTTCCTCTTCCCTTGGGGATTCTTCTTCTTCCTTAGCGCCTTTTAGGAATACTAATGAAAAAACTTTTCATCCAAAGGCCATAATGGCTCACAGTTGGTATAACTTATGTGAAGAAAATCATGAGGAGAGTACTTGCAAAGTTAAGGGAAATCCTAGGGATAAGATCTTTGGAAAAAGACTCGATACCACGATCGCCGTTTTAGATTGGGTTGAACCAGAAGATGTTATGGTAATTAATACTAGGAATAAATCTTACACTATCAAGGGAAAATATGACCTTCCCCGCACTTCATCCACCCTGTTAGCACTCTGTAAATTTTGTCCGACTAAAAAGACAAACGACAGAGGTAACTGTTTCAACCTACTTTAGAGATGAAAACTAGCCAATTCAACTCAGAGAGGGCTCTCTCGTGTCACTTGATATTCTTTGGAAATTAGGTGGCTAGATTTGATTTGTTTTGGGGATTTTTATAAAGTTGCCGGCAAGGAAGGGGAGGAACACACATGTCTATTGAGTCAAAATTCTGAAATTGAATGAAAACAATGATCAACCGATAGAACTCTCCAGAGGATAAAGGCTAAATGAGGCAATGAATCTGAGTTGTAACTTAAAATAAATCAGTGTGGTGAGAGGAAAGAGGAAACAAATAACTGCATCAGAGCATTACATGAATGAATTCTGAATTAGCTAAGAAGAAACATACATAGTTTAAATTGCTTAGGCCGAGAGCGTCACAAGACGAATTCTGGGCCTTTAACTCTCCAATTTAAACAGAAGACAGTGTAAATGGAATTAAAGAAACACAAGAAAATACACACTATGAAAGAAGACCGAACTCATATCACAACCAATTAAAATCTTTTCATAAACAGTTCCAAATGCTTTTGCATATGTATTAAATTCAGTCCCAGAAAAATTACAATAAAGTCCAGAACCACCGGAATTTTGCCCTTGCACTTCTGCCCTCCTCTAATACACTCAGAACCTCTAACACTTATACAATTCGAGTTCCTTCAATGTGCAACTAGTTACAATAACTGAAATGAAACGTTTCAGCTTCTACAATGATTACAACTGACAATTTCCAGAAAAAACGTTTCATGATCCCTACAGATTCCTTTGACGCCCCAACTCCTCCTTCTGCCACGTTCTCTTTGAAGTGTCACTCATAATCTTTCAATTATAATTGCATTTATCCATACTCTCATTAAACATTTGGGAATAATATATTTGAAATAAAAATAATTCCCAAATATTTTTCTATCCTGTAGAATTATTTTTTCATAATTTAATTCATGCCCATGGTTTTTAAGACCATGTCTTGTTTGCCCAATTCACCATTTCATTGTAAAAACATTTACTTTTACCATCTCCCTGTGAAAAACATTTGTTGTGTAATGTTTTTCCAATTTACCGTTTCACCGTGGAAAAACATTTACTGTGTGTTTTTTCCAGTTTACCGTCTTTGGTAAAATACATTTTATCTTCTTCTTTTACTTCTTAAAACCTTTGGATAAAGAATTATCCAAGTCTTCGTTCACGTGCATCTTCCCATTTAAATCTTTTTCATGGAAATTAATCTCTTTAATTTGTAAAATGTGAATTTTACCTCCGTAAAACAATTTTACGGTGAGGAAGAATTTCTTTTATTGGAAATCCCATAATCATTATTGAAATGCACTCATGGAAAAATGCCGCACATAAAACATATGATAAATGCTTTCATTTATTATATCCGGATTGGGCTAAAGTGGTTTAAATCAACTGTTTTTACCTCCGATGTACTCCACGTAAAAACACGTGTCCACCAAAGAAACCATAGTAGTATTCCCCAGTCTGCCTTCACAAAATTAAATCTCCGATATGTATGTGTGCCCTCCATCCAACCTTTGACTTTTCCACATTATAAATTGAGATTTGTGCCCATGATTTGACGTGATTTCATAAATTAAATAATGGATTAAATATTAATATAAATATAAAAATATTTATATTAATAATAAAAAACCTCTTTTTTCTATTTTCGAAGGACTTTGGGCATACGAGGCTTAACACATGACTTTGTGGATAGGATAAGGGTGCTTAATAAATGAATATTTTTTAATTTCAATGGGAATACGAAAATAAGGGTAAAAATGAATGAAGTGATGGAACTAAGGGATTTAGATAAGAATTAAGGCTAGGAATAGGCTTGGGATATTTGCCAACTTTTGAATCGTGGAGTACATGAATATTTTGGATGATCCATTGGGTGAAGGATTTAGGTGATGGGAGCTTGACGGAGCTGGTGAAAAAGTTTGAAAATCTGAGTGGAAAAATAACACAAGGACAAGCTGCTTTGGAAAAATAAAATGTAAATCAACAGGTGATAACACCATCAACTTTTAATATCGGGGGTTGGAAAAATGGTTTTGAGTAGACCACTTTTCGCCCCGATGTACCTCTGGTGTCGCCACGCGTACACGGACGAAACCATAATGGTTTCCCCGACCCGCCTTCGAATAATTATCTTCTGCGCTGCTCCATTCCCCGATATGTGCCTTAGCCATTGATCCAGGATTCTTCAAGATCGACAGTCCGTCGAGTTATACCTTTTGCACCTCTGCTATATTTGTCTATATTCCGTTGGATATAGCTCGATCCCCCAAACTATCATACTTCCACAATCATATAACATTTCGCTAAATTTTCGAAATTTGGATCCTGATCTGAAAATTGTTATGGTGATAACATTGGCTCCAACTGGGGATGCTATCCTCCCTGCGAGGTAGCAAAGAACTCGTAGATCCGGTGCTTGATCCACTGGGATGCTCCCAAAACATGTGTGTGTACCTTGCTACGTCTTGTCACCAGTGTCTGCTGAAAACCAAACTCTGCACATTGCTCTCAACTGGATACTGAACACTGAATACACTGCTAAAATTTGACTGTACATACTACTGGAAATCCAAACTGAAAAATGCTTGATCAACAAGATTATTTTCACACTCCTACCTACTCTAAAACTGTCGAAATGAATACTCAATCAAGTAATGCTAAAGTGCCAATGCAACCAATCAAGTAATTGGCTACCTGATTTTTCTCCACTCACATCTTTCTTAAACATGCAGACAAATGTAAAAGATGGCAGCTGAAAGAAAAAATTGAATCCAAAATCTGAGCTTATGAATGAAATAAACTTCTCCTTCAATGATGACTGTAATAGGATGGCCACAGGATCTTGAAAAATCGTTTTTTCTTGATGAACAAAAACATAAAGAAAAGCCTCTTTCATAAGTGTTTGTTGCTCTTGCTCTATTTCTTCTGATTTGAGAACATTGTCAAATGAAATGACAGCAATAGGTTTTTCTACTCTTCCATGCATATCAACAAAAAAATTCATACATTCTTTAACTTCTTCAAATGTGACAACCATAATATGTGCATCCTCTTGTTCATCAAACAATTCTGATTTGGTTTCATTAAACTTTTGGAAATTTGCTTGAGGACTGTTATTTTGACTTTCAAATGAATGAATGGAAATAATTTCCTACTCATAATCTTCTTGCAAATGTGAAAAGCTAACATCATGCACTATTTCACAGTCTAGAGATCCCATGGATGCAATTTCAAAACCATGATTTTCAAATGAATCAAATAAAACCATTGCCTCATCATTATCTTTCTGTATTTCTGATTGGAAAATGGCATATGTTGTTTTGTTTCTTTCCTGAAGCTCTATGTCATTTGTTTGTTCATTGCTGAAAGTTTCCATAGATGCAGTTTCAGAATCTTCATCCATGTCTAGGCCACTTAGAATTTGAACAACCATATCATTCATAGGGGGAAAAAGACAACCTTGAAACACTTTGTTTTGCTGAAAATCTTGTTGAACATCTTCATCAAGTTCAGGAGAAAGAAAATGACTTTTAACAACAATTTCTTGATCAACTTCATCTTCAACCAAAGGAGGGGCTACTATTTGTTGTTGGGATGAATATTCATAAAGGGCTTCTATGATTTCATCATTCATACACTCTTCATTTCCAAAAACATTTTCAAGGTACTTAATGAAATGTTCACAAAATTCACAACAATCTTCAAACACCAAGGATGAAGAATTAGCTTCTCCATAATGCTTAAAGAATGTTATATGGAAATATTTAAGAGAGTATAAGCTGTCTGGTTTTAAACCTTCATACCATAATCTTCCTCTCCCCTCTAAAGTAGCCATAAAAATTTTCATCAAACAATCCTCATGAAATTAAACCCCCATCTTACATATGTGCATGTGAAATCTAATCAAGTGCATGACAACATCATTTCCTTTCCTATCTTTGAATTTAGGAAAATATTTTTTCCAATTTATGTGAGGAATACGATTTGGAAAGCCAAGAATATGAGATCGATTCATTGGAGCATACCTTATAGATATTGAACTCATCTTCAGACAGTGGAGTCGCCAATGATGTTTTGGAAGATGGATTCAGCATTGAGAGTGGAGTCACCAGTGGAAGTTCAAATTTCTGGATTCTTCTACTATTGGAATCACCTTCAAACTGATTTTTTGATCCATGGAGTCGCAAGAGCAGGAATACAACAAATATGTGCCTAGTAAGTGTCTGCTGCTCTCAGAACTTAGAACTCAACCATGTCATTCTTCTGAGGGAAAATTTTTCAATTTCGTCCCCGACAACGACGCCAGAATGTTAGCACTCTGTAAATTTTGTCCGGTTGAAAAGACAAACGACAGAGGTAACTGTTTCAAACTACTTTACAGCTGAAAACTAGCCAATTAAACTCAGAGAGGGCTGTCTTGTGTCACTTGATATTCTTTGGAAATTATGTGGCTAGATTTGGTTTGTTTTGGGGATTTTTATAAAGTTGCTGGCAAGGAAGGGGAGGAACACACAAGGCTATGGATTCAAAATTCTGAAATTGAATGAAAACAATGATCAGCTGATAGAACTCTCCAGAGGATAAAGGCTAAAGGAGGCAATGAATATGAGTTGTAACTTAAAATAAATCAGTGTGGTGAGAGGAAAGATGAAACAGATAACTGCATCAGAGCATTACAAGAATGAATTATGAATTAGTTAAGAAGAAACATACACAATTTAAATTGCTTAGGCCGAGAGTGTCACAAGACGAATTCTGGGCCTTTAACTCTCCAATTTAAACAGAAGACAGTGTAAATGGAATTAAAGAAACATAGGAAAATACACACTATGAAAGAAGACCAAACTCATATCATAGCCAATTAAAATCTTTTCATAAACAATTCCAAATGCTTTTGCATATGTATTCAATTCAGTCCCAGAAAAATTACAATAGAGTCCAGAACCAGTGGAATTGTGCCCTTAAACTTCTGCCCTCCTCTAATACACTAATAACCTCTAACACTTATACAATTCGAGTTCCTTCAATGTGAAACCGGTTACAATAACTAAAATGAAACGTTTCAGCTTCTACAATGATTACAACTGACAGTTTCCAGAAAAAAATGTTTCATGATCCCTGCAGATTCCTTTGACGCTCCAACTCCTTCTTCTACCACGTTCTCTTTAAAGTGTCACTCATAATATTTCAAATATAATTACATTTATCCATACTCTCATTAAACATTTGGGAATAATATATTTGAAATAAAAATAATTCCCAAATATTTTTCTATCCTGTAGAATTAAATTTTCATAATTTAATTCATGCCTGTGGTTTTTAAGACCATGTCTTGTTTGCCCAATTCACCATTTCATTGTAAAAACATTTACTTTTACCATCTCCATGTGAAAAACATTTACTGTGTAATGTTTTTCCAATTTACCGTTTCATTGTGGAAAAACATTTACTGTGTGTTTCGTTTACGTCTTTGGTAAAATACCTTTTATCTTCTTCTTTTACTTCTTAAAACCTTTGGATAAAGAATTATCCAAGTCTTCGTTCACATGCATCTTCCCATTTAAATCTTTTTCATGGAAATTAATTTATTTGATTTGTAAAATGTGAATTTTACCTCTGTAAAACAATTTTACGGTGAGGAAGAATTTCTTTTATTGGAAATCCCATAATCATTATTGAAATGCACTCCTCGAAAAATGTCGCACATAAAACATATGATAAATGCTTTCATCTATTATATCGGTATTGGGCTAAAGTGGTTTAAATCAACTGCTTTTACCTCGTAAAAACACGTGTCCACCAAAGAAACCATGGTAGTATTACCCGGTCCGCCTTCACAAAATTAACCTTCTTGCTACTTTAATTCCCGATATGTATGTGTGCCCTCCATCCAACTTTTGACTTTTCCACATTATAAATTGAGATTTGTGCCCATGATTTGACATGATTTCATAAATTAAATAATGGATTAAATATTAAAATAAATATAAAAATATTTATATTAATAATAAAAAACCCCTTTTTTCTATTTTCGAAGGACTTTGGGCATATGAGGCTTAACACATGAATTTGTGGATAGGATAAGAGTGCTTAATAAAATGAATATTTTTTAATTTCAACGAGAATACGAAAATAAGGGTAAAAATGAATGAAGTGATGGAACTAAGGGATTTAGATAAGAATTAAGGCTAGGTATAGGCTTGGGATATTTGCCAACTTTTGAATCATGGAGTACATGACTGTTTTGGATGATCCATTGGGTGAAGGATTTAGGTGATGGGAGCTTGACGGAGTTGGTGAAAAAGTTTGAAAATATGAGTGGAAAGATAACACAAGGACAAAATGCTTTGGAAAAATAAAATGTAAATTAACAGGTGATAAGACCATCAACTTCCGATATCGGGGGTTGGAAAAAACGGTTTTGAGTAGACCTCTTTTCGCCCCGATGTACCTCTAGTGTCTCCACTCATCCATGAACAAAATCATAATGGTTTCCTCAGCCTACCTTTGAATAATTATCTTCCACGCTGCTCCATTCCTTGATATGTGCCTTAGCCGTTGATCCGGGCTTCTTCAAGATCGACGGTCCACCGAGTTATACCTTTTGTGCCTCCGCTATATTTGTCTATATGCTGTTGGATATAGCCTGATCCCCCAAACTATCATACTTCCACAATGATATAACATTTCGCTAAATTTCCGAAATTTGGATCCTGATTTGAAAATTGTTATGGTGATAACACACCCCAAGCTCATATTCTCAAAGTACTGATACACAAGCTATCATAACTTTAGATAATCAAGGAGTGTCTTGTCTTCTTCCCTCTTCTAAGTATAATATCCTTAATCAATTGTCTAATATCAAAGCTGATGCTCCTCTTTTGGACATGGTTTCCATCCCAGAACAACAAAAGCATCTTAAAAACTTTATGGAAGGTAAGATTTCTGTAACGACCTCCTCGTTACGACAACAACTCTGTTAACAGGTGCAATTTATTTTTTATTTTTTATTTTTTATTTTTTTCTGTTAAGGTGTGTGCGCGCGTGTAGAAGTAACAGACACACTTGACTCTACGTCGTCATTCAACAACCATGTACTCATTTTATAAAAAGAAAATTATTGTAATTTTAAATTAAGAATGACTTTTCCTTACAAGACATTGTAAATAAATAAAATCGATGTTTAACCTAATAATTTAAGATCAAATGAAATGCAATGAAGTTACCACGACTTTACCATAATATAAATCAGCATTACATTTGTTTTACCTTGACCTTGCCAATGAA
>ML778997.1:666628-704938 GCA_009831015.1 Picea engelmannii
GAGTAACAACAAGCAATAAAGGACCATAGACATAAGGCGCACAACGCAAACATTTAACGACATACTGGGTTATGCACAGTACGAACACAGAGGGAAGAATCCATAGTAGTAGATCTTACTATTTCTGCACAGGAAAGCAGGGAATTTAATCTTAGTTCGCTGCTCTGGAGAGAGAGAAGGTCAGATAGGCCCCTGACCGACTGCTCAGGCAGAAACTAGTAATCTCCGTCAGGTGTGTCGCAAGAGTGGAAACCCTTCCTTTAAAGGGCCCGAGACTCTTGAAACGGCACTGGATTCGTTACACAAAAATCAATCAACAATAAGTAAAACTGACTACCCCTCCATCCTACCCTGCAATGGTTAGGACCTCCAAGATACATAAGCAACGCTCAAGCCCAGGTTCCCATCGATTTTAACCATTTAAGGTCTCAGGGCTGGCCACTGTTCTGAGGAACATGGAGGTGTCTACATCCCGCCCGGCACAAGCAGACCACGCAATGCAAGACAACCAAGTACTACAAAATCAAGGACAACCACGACCTCTACGGGAGACGCAAGTCAGAAGGATTTCGACATCGACCAACCACTATTGAGACTCAATGACCTTAATCATAGACCAATTACTCCATTTGTTTTCATTAAGCGATGAGTTACCATCCCAGTCTTAAATAATGCGCATTAACTGAATTACCATAACATAACCATATCATCACCTTCTCCATCTCCACATCATTGCAATTAAAATAATGACGACCTTACCTTTATATTAATAACAACAGAACTACCAAAAACCTAACCATAATAACCATGTACTCATTTTATAAAAAGAAAAGTATTGTAATTTTAAACTAAGAATGGCTTTTCCTTACAAGACATTGTAAATAAATAAAATCGATGTTTAACCTAATAATTTAAGGTCAAATGAAATGCAATGAAGTTACCACGACTTTACCATAATATAAATCAGCATTACATTTGTTTTACCTTGACCTTGCCAATGAATTAACAATAAATTTTAAACATCATGTCACCAACACTAATTATTATATTCTTATTTCATTTTGCCATGTCATTCTACCTTTACATATTGCAAGACCATGTAATATAGTGACAATACGGTCACCCATTCCTATCCTACTGATGTTATTATTAATAATAAAATTTCCATAGCTGTACCAAGACAACCATGACCTTACAACATATGGCCACAACTATGCAACTAAATGGTATTTAAAATTCATTCTATGTTATATAAAATGAACATTGCATTTAACTATTAGACTAAAAATAAGTCCATTCATCTAATCTTAAAGTGCTTATAATATAAAAAGGGGCAAAGAACTAGCTAGCAAGAAGATTTCCTTTCTATCAATTTTCTTTTTAAATTAAAAGATGAGCTGCCTTCTAAATTCTAAAAGCACACTCCTTGAACTCATATGAAGAAATAACATATAGCATTAACCTATTGTTTAGAAAACTGAAGGCGTAGATTCCTTGAAAACATAACCACTGGCGTGTTAGTTCCGGGTTAGTGACTGATTAATTTAAGGTTATCAGAATATAATAGATACACTAGTTCCAATGTAAGATATTGCCGTGTTTATTATAACCAGAAAGCTGTTAAGAGGTTGGCAGACTGAGGTTAACATTACACTCAATCTAAAATGCTATTATAATCATAACACTCCTCTCTTGCTGCTGATTTATCCCTGTTCAACACAAGGTAAAACGGAAAGCTAGGTAAAACGAAATTGCAGCACAAGGTAAAACGAAATTGCATGCCAGGTAAAACGAAATTTCCAGGTAAAACGAAATTGCATGCCAGGTAAACGAAATTGCCAGGTAAAACGAAATTGCAGCACAAGGTAAAACGAAATTGCAGGGTAAAACGTAATTGCAGGGTAAAACGAAATTGCAGGGTAAAACGTAATTGCAATGCCCCAAAATGCCCCAAAAACGAAATTGCTGACAACAAGAATACACAATAATTTATAAAACGAAATGGCAGTGATTGGTAAACGAAATGCCCCAAAAACAAATTGCCAGAAGACACAAACGAGATGATAGTAGTTTAAGCAAATGAATGACAGTAATTTAGAAAGGAAATGACAATAATTTTATAAAGCGAAATGCCCACAACGAACTGCCTGGAAGCTATAAAACGAATTGCCAGAATATACAAACGAGATGACAGTATTTTAAGCAATGAATGACAACAATTTAGAAAAGAAATGACAGTAATTTTATAAAGTGAAATGCCCACAACGAACTGCCAGAAGTTATAAAACGAACTGCCTGGAAGCTATAAAACGAATTGCCAGAAGATACAAATGAGATGACAGTAGTTTAAGCAATGAATGACAGTAATTTAGAAAAGGAATGACAGTAATTTTATAAAATGAAATGCCCACAACGGAATGCCCACAGTAAATAAAGAAAGCGCCCATAGAATTGATGCCCCCCCCAGTCAAGAAGGAAGACGCCAGAACTAATTAGATCGCCCCAAAAACAAACCCATGGTCTAAAGAAAAATCCCATAACAACAGATATTAAAAATTACACATTCCCGCACAATAATTTAAAATTTGCACAGTCCAAAATTACAGCAGAAATGATTTTATACAGTCCAGAATTACAGCAGAAATGATTTTATACCGTCCAGAGCGTTGAATGAAAAGGATATACAACAACAATATTACAGCGAAGAATTACATCCAAGCATTCTACTCTACCAAATAACGCGCGTACCTTTTTCCTTTCGACCACCTCAATTGACGTCCGCGCCTCGATTGATGTCCCGCGCTCCTTGCCGCTCCTGCTTGCCGACCGTAGTGACCTCACCAGTACCTCCCAGCCAATCACTAGGGGTACTCCGCTTCCCCCTTAGCCCCCCGAGCCGCAAAGGGGCCACACAATTTCCAGAAGATAAGTCTAACTTCTCAGCTCGCCTCGCAAGGCTGAGCTACCACTCCAATCTGAGCTGAGAAAAACCCAACTCCTCACAAGCAATCAGTCAAGCCACAATCTGACATCGTAACGTTACGCTAACCGTTCCTCCCCTTCTTCCTCATCTTCCCCTTCTTTTATAGAAATTTGAGACCCACCTCCTTTCCCTAAATCACTATTAATTTAAGTTTTAATGACAATCCTCTAAAAATTCTCTGTCGTCCAAGTGTCACTCATCCCCCACGTTTCTCCAAAATTATTTTCTTTTAAAAATTAAAAGACTCATTTCCCTCACCCACCTAGAGTCGCTCCTAAAATTAATCCTAGGTGTTCCTATATCCCCTCACATGCTTTTAATAACTTTCCCTAAAATGAAGTTGCTAAATTTAGTTCATTTTAGAAAGTCCTTAATTGCTGATTCCTTTTTGCTTTTTACCCTATGTCCCCTACTTTCCTTTAATATGTTTCCTTTATTACAAGTTTCCCTATTTCTATTATTTATTCCTTCCCTTTTTTTTTTTTTTAAACCAAAAAGATAAATGCGCTAATTAATCTTTTCATTTTATTTTTAAATTCATAACTTTTATACTTCTCCCACGTTAATTAATTTTTATTCCTTTTTACAATTAAAACCATGGATTTTAATTAAATTATCCCTCTCTTCACTTTACCCCCTTTAAATTTAAGAAGACTTTAACTAACACTTAGGAGGGTTTTAGTTTACGCCCTTATGTTTATTTTTTTGAGGGGTCTTTTCTTAAGGCTAATCAAAATTTTATCTTAGAGATGTTTTAAATTTAGGTTTAGATTTGAACTGGGCGACAATTAATTAGGGGAGTCATTTTGAGAATTTCTTAAGTCGTTAAGGTCTTAGGGTCATCTAGGTTTGTCTCAACATCATCATCAATGCGACATGCCCTTCAGGACGCACTACGTGCTCCAAGGGTGCCACTCGCCTCGTTTGTTTCTATTGCGCGACGTGCCCTTCAGGATGCACCACGTGCTCCAAGGGTGCCACTCGCCAACTTGTGTTTCTTTTGCGTGACATGCCCTTTAGGATGCACCACGTGATCCAAGGGTGCCACTCGCCGACTTGACTGATTGGTAGACATCTATAACCCCTGGAGTCAACACTCCGCCAGGTGAACTTGTGGGAGACTAAGAGCTCTAAGGAATAAGGCCCCTGCCTTATTGCGCACTCCTTAGAATCATCGCGAGTGACTGTCGCAGTCCGCCCTCACGGCATCGTGGATCCTCTCGAACTAGGTAATCATTAACCTACAGTTCGAGCCACGATGGGAGTGCTAGTAGGCTGTGGCAGGGCTGCTGTCCACACCTCTCCCTCAACCTCTCTGGAAATCGTGTGTGGCCCCTTTACTTCATATGTGAGTTTGGTCCGAAAGATATCGTCAGCCGACATCATCAACCATCATGTCAGAACATGTCAACAACATATCATCAAATCAATAAAAATATCACGGTAAATAAATCATCCTAAATAACACACTCCCTGACTGAATCCGGAGTCCAAGGGGTTCCACCGATGCCTCTGCATCCTCAAGGTCCAACACCCTGCACACTCAATAAAACTGAGTCAATAGCACCTGTCTACATCAAGTAGTAAAACATCATGTTATCTATCATAACGCATCATAATCAAGTATAAATTTATTAATATCATAAAAGTCCAGATCACTTGCGAGCAAGTGTCCTCAAATAATAAGTTCTCTCAGTGCGCCAGAGCGGGATGCTACAATTTCTACCATAGCCAATCTATTTGAAGGGTCAAAGGAAGAGGACTCAATTGTAAATAAGATAGGTGTAAATAATTTTAGGAACCCTAAAAAAAAAACCCCTTTCTATATTTGAGTAAAAATCATGGATAAAATAACTCATTGTTGCCTAATTGATGGCGGGTCCAATCCAAGTGCAATGTCTAAAATTATCATGGAAGATATTGGCTTATCTTGCACTAACAAAAATTCTAGAAGCATGCTCTCTTATAACCATTTGCAACAATCAACTATATGTGAAATCAAGGATGTAACCTTAGTTTTGTGTGCACATCCCAAGATAAGAACAACCCTCAACATCCAAGTAATTGATATGCCAATGATTAACTATTCAATTATTTTAGGAAGAGATTGGAAATCCTTAACTGGTGGATACCTTTCACTTGATGGAACACATTTGTCCATCCCTCGGAATGGAACAAACATTATAGTCCTTAGGGAAGGAAGAATTTCACCGTATATAGAGAACATTCCCCAACCTAATGTAAACTATCTCGAAGAAGATTTGGGAGTGTACTCTATATTTGCTAATGAATGTGACACTATACTTGAACCAATTGATTTTGATGATGGCATGTGGCACATGCATTTCGATGGCTCATGTTCAAATGAAGGTAATTGAGCCGAAATCATTCTATATTATCCTATAGGCAAAATCCACACTTTCTCTTATAGGTTGGAATTTTCTTGCAAAAACAATGTGATTGAGTTTGAGGCATTATTGTTAGGCATAAAAAATGCATATAACCTTACAATATTTGGTGATTCTGAACTTGTTGTGAATATTGTACGTAAGATTTATTCACCAAACAATGAGTTACTTAAACGTTATACTCAAGTTGTTTGGATGACAATTTCAATTCTTTTATCGTTTAACATCACTCATGTTAAGAGGGAACTTAATTCAATGGATAATAGTTTAGCTGTTTTTGCAACATCCCCCACCCGAAAATTTTTACCTCAAAGGCATGATTGTACATTTCAATCTCTATATCGTCCTGACATCCCTGATAACGTAGAATCATGGTAGGTTTTCCTGAGTGACGAAGGCATTTTCACTTTCATACAAAATGAACCGTTTAAGCCCAAAGAAATCATCTCTATTGAAGATGAAAAATTTCCTAAAGGCTTGACTCCTCTCGAAAGTTCATTTTTTCAAGTGATGTAGGCAACAAAGAAACACATAAAGAAGAGGAGTTGAAAAGGAAAGTTGGTCATACCATTTCCTTGAATATTGGGACATCCAAATCTCCAAAGATCATTAAATTAGGTGCCCAATGCTCTAATGAAGAAAAAACGAGATTCACAGAATTACTCCGTGAATTTCAAGACGTTTTTGCTTAGTCATATGGGGATATTTGTGGTTTTGATCTTTCTCTCATACAACATGCCATTCCTATCAAGGAAGAGGTAAAACCAGTTAGGCAAAAACAAAGACCTATTAACCTTGCGCTCGAAGCCACTATTAGAAAAGAATTGGAAAAATTGTTGAAAGCCAATATAATCTTTCCAGTTAAGTATTACAACTAGGTTTCGAACGTGTTTCCTGTTCGAAAAACTACTAGCCAGATCAGATTATGTGTCGATTTTCGCGCATTAAATAGAGCAAGTGTCAAAGAACATTTTCCACTTCCTAATATGGAAATGATTTTACAACAAGTTGCAGGGTCTCAAATGATGTCCTTAGTTGACATTTTTTTTTTCTGGGTATAATCAAATCAAGGTAAAAAGGATTGATAGGTATAAAACCACATTTACCATAAGCTGGGGCATATTTTCTTATGAACGCATGCCTTTTTTCTTGTCTAATGCAGGTGCCACCTTTCAAAGAGCTATGCAGATATATTTTAACGATATAATTGCTAAGACTATCCAAGTTTATCTTGATGATTTGGCTATTTATTCTAAAAACCAGTTGGATCATTTTGGTCATCTGAGAAAGGTTCTCATGCGTTGCAGAAAATTTGGCATTTCTTTAAATCGTTCCAAATCTATTTTCGGTGTCACGAAGGGCAAGGTCCTTGATCATATTGTTTCTGATTCAGTGATAAGCATAGATCCTGAGAGGATTACTGCCATTCTAGACCTCCTTGCCCCCACCTCCAAGAAAGAAGTTCAAGCTTTCATGGGCTAATTTTGTCCGTAGATTTGTTCCTAATTTTGCTGTCATGGTTAAACCAATCCATAATCTTCTGAAGCATGATCCTTCTTTTTCTTGGACAAATGAGGTCAAGAATTATTTCCTTAGGATTAATAAAGAAATCATCTCCACATCGGTTCTGGCGAAACTGGATTTTGAGAAAGACTTTATCATATATACCAATGCCACCGAGGAAGGAATTTCCGCTATCCTCTTACAATGTGATGAACAAAACAATTGAAAAACTATAGCTTACATGAGTCGAAGTCTATCAGATGATGAGATCAAATATTCTTATGTTGAGAAACATGCTTTTTCTCTTGTCAAGGCTATAGAAAAATTTCTCCATTTTATTTTGGGAAAACATATGTAGGTAAAAGTCCCTTTGCCTGCTGTCAAGTTTCTGCTTTCACAAACTTATATTTCAGGAAATTCTGCGCATTGGCTTGCCAAAATTCAAGAGGACGATTTAAAAATCATGACTTCAAAGATAATAAAGGGACGAGACCTAGCCCTTCACTTAGATCAACACCCTAAACCAAGTGAATAACTTGACAAACAAGATAATCCCCTTTCAACACTATTTTATATTGAAAATCATAACCTCTCTCTATCTAAGAATCCTTGGTATAAAAATATGGTGTATTATTTGTAGTATCAAAGGTGTCCAGATGAGTTGGATCCTCACCAGAGGAGGAGACTCTGCCTTGAAGCTTCCAAGTATATCATTTTAGGAGACTTTTTTTTAGGAGGTCTATTGATGGTTTGTTACTTTGATGTGTAAATGATGAAGAAGCACAAAAGTTATTACTCAAAATCCATGGATCATCAACTTCTGTCATTCACATCGGTGGAAATTATTCTTCTAAGGCTATTGCTTTTAAGATCATAAGAAATGGTTAATACTGGCCTTCGATATTTCATGAATCATATAAATTTGGAAGATCCTGTGATAAGTGCCAAAAATTCGCTGGGAAAGAACGTCTTTCTGGCATGCCTTTACAACCTGTCCTCCCATATTTCCCTTTTTCTAAGTGGGGTCTAGACTTTATTGGTCCTATCAACCCTCCATTTTCTGCAGGGCACATCTTTATTTTGACAGCCGTTGATTACTTTACTAAGTGGACCAAGGCTAATCCTCTTAGACACACAGAGGATGAGTAGGTAGTTTCTTTCCTAGAATCTAATATCTTTTCCAGATTTGGCATCCCATTAGAGATCATTACAAACAATGGCCCAACCGTCATTTATGCAAAATTGAACCAATTTATGGCTAAGTTAGGTGTCAAAAATTTCACTTCATCTGCTTATTACCCTCATGGAAATGGGCAAGCAAAGTCCACTAACAAGAATCTGGTTAGGATCATAAAGAGAATCATAGAAGACAAACCTCGCTAGTGGCACACACTTCTCACTTATGCTCTCTGGGCATACCATACAACCACCAAAGAAAGTGAAGGATTTACTCCCTTTCAGCTCATATATGGCCAAGAGGCTATTCTTCCTACTGAACTAGAAGTTTCCTCCTTACAACTTGTAATATACCAGAGATAAAAAGTATGCAGAACAGAAATAAAATGCTAGAAATGGCAGAATAACAGTAATATAACCAGCATAATCTCCACAATAATACATAAATGATATAAGAACAACAACATAAATAGCACTTTGATTCAAAAAGCAATGTTCATGGGCCTCTTCGAGGGGGCAACCTCCAGTCGAGCAACACTCTGTTACAATAATCTCCAAGCTAGGGTTTTCATACCCTCGACCCTTATTTATACTAAATATGTCTATCAAGAGAAGCATCTAGAGGAAGATCCTTCTAGAAGTTGAAGCTTCTATTAGGTCTTCTTACATCTGCCTTATTCTATTTTATTGAAAGGCCTTATTAAGATTGACCTTTATTACATCCGAATATATTGCTCTACCTATGTGTGGGTTAGGACCCTAACACAACTGATGTTACCGACTGGAGAATTAAATTATTCTAATGTTCCCCAAAGGATAAATGCATTGTTATCCTTGGAAGAACAAATAAACTTTGCCTTGGAGAACCTAAAAAGAAGGCAACAAATGGTGAAAAATTATTTTAACAAGCGAGCAAAGGCTACTGAATTCAAGATTGACGACAAAGTCCTACTATGGGACTTAGCCAATGCTGGAAAAGGGAGGCATTCTAAATTCCAAAAAATATGGCTAGGTCCTTTCAAAATCGCTTTTATCTTGGGCACAAAATTATACCTTCTAAAGGATTTGGAGGAGCAAGTGTTCTCTTATAGTACTAATGGTTCCCACTTGAAACAATAGGTGGAACCATCTTGATTATTAACGCTTTGTGTAAACATGGCTGCTGTATATAGTCCTTTGTCCTATTTTTTTTTACTTTGGTTTGTTGAGTTTTAATTCCTGCTGTTGTTTCTCGTAATCATCAGAAATAAAGTCTGGATCATTTTTTCCATAACAATTCCATTCTATAAGTATTGTTTATCGATGAAAATAAAATACACACAACTATCACGATGTCCTCCTTTTGAGACACCACTGAAATAACTTTTTTCTTTCAATACTGTTTTAGTATAGTTGGTTTTGCTTTCTTCCTTGTTTCTGCTATCCCTTTCTTCCCTCCATCCTAAGTTTCAAGAGCATATAAAAACATTATCCTTTAAAGTATAAAAAGAATTATTAGTTATGATCTTTGTGCATACAGGACCAACTCCCCTCATACATCTCACTTTCCATAAGTTATTCCTGGAAGTCCCGTCTCATTATTTCCCTTAAACCATCTTTTTTTCCCATGTTGCACAACTATTCTTTTCAACAATTTTTTATCACCTACTTCTATTGGTCTGCGAAACCAAACATTTTGAGTTCTAAATCCATTGAGAACATATTTCCTCGTGGAGTTTCCAGTTTGTTGACGCCCAAAAGCGCAACATGGAATCCCTGCCTGCAAATGGGTTGAAATGCCTTATTAATTATATATATTTAATAATATACTAAATGGGTGGGACCCCCTTATGTGAATAATGATGAAAGACACTTCTTTGATTTGTGCCCATGACTACCTTTCAAAAATGATTCTACAGTTTGAGAATAAACCCAGAAACTCGAGCTACTTTCCATGTGAAATGGATGAAGGTGTTGGCAATTTAAAGAAAAGAAAGGGGGAAAATGTTTGTTTTAATAAGCATCTTGGTTTATTCTTGCTACACATATATTTTGACATGTTTTTCAAACTTCAAGCACGAGCCACATGTAGTTATGGTGTATTGCACTTATGGTATACTTGTTATTATTGTGGACAATTGATAAGTTTTATGAAATGAAAATCCTTCATTAGTAAGGAATGTGGGACATGACATGTTTTGGTGCTAAGTGTTGAATATACATATAAGACTTATGCGATTAGTGTGGGGAGGCCAATTCGATTTTGGATTGAAATTTTATGTGGCACACATAGTGGACTATGTGTTGGAAGTTTGGGTGTGCTTGTATTTGGCTGTGGTTGATGGAAATTAATGTGGGAAATGACGTGCAATTACTACACGTCGCTCTTACCCTACTCCGAGGTTTCCACCTTCACTTTGTTTGTGTTTTTGTTTGTTGCTGTGGCTGGTGTTGCCTTCGTTTTTCTCGGCCTTGGGAAGAATAGTGGTACTTGTTATGTTTTTTTCATTCTGCTTACATGTATGTGTTGAAATATTGTAACTTAGAAGACTATTCGAATTATAATTGAGTTATTATCATATAGATCAAATCCCCTTTTGTGGATTGATCATATCGGGTCTTGTATAAGACCAAATACCATTTTTGTGGATTGGTGAAACCATAGTTATATGGTGGTGTTTGTAAAATCAACCCTTGGGGTTTAATAAAGTGGTTTTGACCACTATTGGAAGAAGTCGGCCCTACTTGATGAAGAGACATAACCCTAAAGCCTCCTCAACTAGTATTTATAAGTGAGAGGGCGCCTCATTTGTTCACTCACTCACTCACACTTCTAGTGCACATCTTTTGAAGATAGCTGTAGTTGCAAGAAGGAGAGAGAGGCACATGCTCAATCCTAGTCTTTTCTTTGTGGTTTTGGTCTTTAGTCTTGGCATTGTATTAGCAATCTATTATTGAGGAATTTTTTGCTAGGTTTTCTCCCCCATGAGGGTTTCCCAGAATAAAATATTGTGTACCTTGTGATTGTGTTTCTTTCAGTGATCTTACTTATGCTGTTATATTCTAGTAAATTGAAAAGAACCTAATAAAAACTGTAAATTTAATAGTATGTTGGCTCTTACCTCTCCATTCATGAACTCTAGCTCTGCTCTGAATAAAATCATGATGTTGGATCTTAGATTTTCTTACAAACTTTGTTTGCTTTCTGAAGTTTATAATGGATGTATGTGGGTATTATGGCTGTGGAAATTATATTTAAAGGAGGTTTCTTCCTATTGGCATTTGAATGTTTCAAGCCGGGGAATAATGTTCGACATTGTGTTCTGTTTAAAATATGTGATTGTGTTGCGTCCATAATGAATTCTGCTAATTTTTCTATGACTATTGGCAACCAATTATGGCAAGTAATTTCGATTTCTCTCTTCTCGAGTAATTAAAATTCGAAGGGTTTTCTCTGAAATAAAAGAACAATTGGGTTTTTTGCATAATGCCATACCCTTTATCTAGTCTTTGGAAGACTTGCAACTCTTTCGAATTATCTTTCCACCATTTGTGAATATATGTGAGACATGAGTATTTTCCTTGCGGTCACCATAGGAGGTATGTGGAAAGTTTGTTGTGGAAATAAATGGTTAAATGGTTTTGCAAACCCATTATTAATGTTTCACCCTTATGTTTTCCCAGACCTCAATTTTTTATCTGATATATGGAAATTAGTAGATTCAAACTCTTGTCTTGATGTATGTTATAGTATTAACCCGGGAGTGGGAAATATTGGTTATATGCATGAAGTCTTGGCTCGGTTTTTATTTATCTATGGGAGTTTGGTTGATTTTTAAGTTATATGATGTTAAAATCAAATGATGAGCACCAATTTTGCATGGGGTTTCGAACCTAGTCTGTTTATGCATCAAGTATTGGGGTTGTGATATAATTATTGTATAGTGAGGGGTTGATGGCTTTATGTTTGAGTTCTCAGCCTCCCATCCTGGCTTGATGTAGTGTGGTTTTAATTGTTTCGAATGATTGTGTTAACAATATCTTATAAAACACTCTGCTAATGGGAAAGGAAAAAAGGGAAATGTAAATGGTAAATTTTGAGAGTCGTGAGATTTTCATTGGGTTTTATATTGAACACTATAAAACTGTTGTGTCTTGGGTTTGAATTATTAATAGAAAATTTTTTGGCAAATGATGGAGATGTCAATTTTCAATAAATATTATTGCATATGATATAATAGTAATCATGTCATTCTCGGTCATTATCTCACTTTCCACTCATTATATGCCCATCGACTTCCCAAATACATTTAAAACATCCCATGTTTTATTACTATGATTTTTTTTTTTTTTTAAAATGATTGAAAAAAGAGAAAGGATTAACAGAAAAGGAAAGGGACTAGATGATGAATGCTGTTGGAAGTTTGGCTATGGATACATTTTCTTTTTTTGTAAAGAAGTTACCTCTGCACATATTTGAACAATATTCGTTTGTCGCTTCCCGTCCATTACAAAGCCCCCCATATTCCCAATATCCCTATCACTCCTTGTTCAAATGGAAATTGATTGTTGAGTTTAAAAGTATTTATGGATGGATTACATGTGCTTATGTTGTGAATGATAGAGCCAACCTTTTGATTTTATTTAGGTAGAGTATTGATGCATGGATTGTTAAGGGTTTTTCATAACATGACTGGAATATTGCTTCAGGATGAGTTTCTTTAGTAGAGGCAACAATGAAATAGGTGCTAATAGAGGTGCTAATAGAGGTACTAATAGAGGAAGAGGAAATAATTGGCAAAGAGGCCATAGAAGGCCACGATTTTTGATACATTTTGACATTGACCCGCAAGAACTAAATCAACTTTTCCAAGTTGGGGTTTTTAATCTAGTTGGCCAAGGAATTTTTCAACCCATACTTGAGAGGCCTCCTTTCTAGCCACGTCAAAATTTATCTAGTATTCATGTTCCCCCTCATGTGTCTATGCAGCGAGAACCACCTGACAATGATGGTTGGCAATAAATTGTTCATCATCTTGTAGCTCATCACCATGGTTGGCCTAATGTGTCGTTTCCATTACCCCCCCTCCACCGCCAATAAACCCAAATGCCCAAGATGATTGTGTAATATCGCCAGTACAATCCTCTCATGCAAGCAAAAGGCTAAAAACTGTTGTTCCCAAGCCAGAGTTAGATAAGGGAAAAAGAATGGCCACTCCTTCCAAGTCATCCAAAGATTCCTGTGAATCTGTGTCCTCTCATCTCCATCTCAAAGATGATTGTTCCCACGTCATCAGTGTAGTCCACCCACAAGGTTCCCATCAGTTGAAGGATGTTGGATAGGATAAATCAGAAATGGGATCAAAAGATGGCAGTAGTGAAAAGAGGCAAAATGCCTCTCACAACAAATATGGTTTTTAATGCTGATTAATGCTATTTTCTTTTGAGGATAGTCTTTTTATTTGGAGAGTATTTTGGACAACAAATACATATTTAGACAAAGTTTTGGACAACATGGATATAATGCTATTTTTGGATATAGTCATGTTATATTTTGTTGATATTAAAATATTTGATTATTAATATGAGGATGGGAGTTACAAGGTGAATATTTGAATTCAATATTTGGGGTATTATACTTCATGTTTTGATGATTATTAAAGAAATGAAAATTGGAGTGACTAGGGGTCCCACCTATTTAGTTTTTTTTTTTTTAAATTAAAAAGGGGGTGGATCCTATTATATTAGCAAAAAAAGCATACATTAACTGTTGATGATGCCAGCTGTCCCGCCTGAACAGGAAACCGGGACAACTGGATCTCCTGTGCCAGGTGTGACTCTATTACCAAAATATACATGGGAAGGCCCTGCCCGAAGGAAACCAGGGCTATTATGCTAATAAGTTTCAAAGAGTATGCCATAACTAGACGTAAAGAAACAGAACAAGTTAACTGAACTAAAACAACAGAGATACTTCTAACCAGAAGCTTCAATGAGTCTGTTTGCCCGTGCGCTGTCGCTCGTTCCTCTTCTGTCGCCAGCCTGCTGGAAGCGAGTACGTCTGCGCACACGTCAGACACTTCCGCTGAGGAAGAGTCTTGGAGTGGGCCGCAAAGAGCATGTCCAACCTTTGGTCTATCCTGCCGAGACGAAATACCTGGTCGTCCATTAGATTCCTGACCTCGAAGATGAGTGGGAGGTGCCATAATTTCGAGAAGGATGGCTGTTCCAACCTGCTACCGACGTCGGGTGCTTGTGTCCTGGAGTCCTTCCCTGCTCTGTTCGAAATCCCTGGTGGCTCCTCCGTCCCTGTGGTGCCTTCGGGAGGTGTTTCCTCCTCCACTATACAAGTTGGGAAGATTTCCTCCATGCTGTCGGTGTTGGGGTTCCGCAGGGTGTCCCCGGGCAGGAGCTTGCTTTTTTTTTCAAGTTCAATTGAGGGGTGGCTCTGCATAGCCTCTTCCAGGCTAATTTCCTCTACATACGCCATGGGAGGCGACCATCGTCGCCTTCTGCGTCGGGCGGATGCTAACGCAAGTGATCGCTCAAATTTCCATTGGCGCTGGCGCCGGGACTCAACCCTGTACTAGGCGACCCCTCTGCGCGATTTCCCTCTGAGTCTTGGCATTGTGGAGGCCCTGGAAGGGGCCCGAGTTCCTGTCAAATTGTCTGCTCCTCCCCCGAACCTCAGCGGTGCTCTGAATTTCTGCTCGGACGGAGTGAACACTGCGAGGAGCTAATGCTTCTCTTCCCGACTCATCTCCGTGATAATGCACCATGCTATCCTGACCGCCAAAGCCATTAAGGCTGGGTGGTGAGTGCTCTGCTGACTAGTACAACTCCCTCGCGCGAGAGGGCTCGTCAAATGGAGGTGGCTGGTGCAAGCCATTGCTAATTAATGGCAGAAGGGCGCTCGCCGATTGATGCATTAAAGGGGCGTCCCAGCGGAAACCTGCGTGTCCACTGTTGCCCTCATGTCACCCCATTCGAGGGGGGTCCCACCTATTTAATTATTATTTAAATAGACCCTTAATTATATATTATTAATTATTTGTCTCAACTAATTAGTTAGGATAATTAAGCCTAACAAAATAAAGGTAGTTGAACTACCATAACTATTTGGTAAAGAATAAAAGCTCAATGAAATGAAGAGACAAAGGGTAAGAGAGAATAGAAGGAGAACTTCTGCTATAATGTTTTCTCTGTACTTGTGAGATACTTCCATTCTTCATTCATTTTGAGTTAACTAGAAGGCTTAACCATCTTGATGACATCAGGGTCTTATTGAAGGCAACATGATTCAAAATTGAATCATATTTTCTAGCAGATTGTCTTTAAAGGTGTATGGTTTATCTTTGGCAGTCTGTGTGTTCTTGTTTTTTTATGGATTAAATTTCATAATTGATAAAGAATAATTTGCAGATTCAAGTGACAACATTTTGTGGCAAGTTGATCCAGATCTTTAGCTTCAATTTTCTTTTGTATGGTGCCCATCAGAGGATTCTAAATATGACTTTAGTCCCTACCATCGTAGGGGTTTGTAAAGCGAATTCAACTTTGTATCTGAGAATGAAATCAATATAAAAATCCGATTTCTGATTTCAGTGTCACATGTGTTTTATGATGATTTGGTTCAGATTTTGCTTTCATCCTTGTCTCTTGTTCATGTATACACTTATGTAGTTTCTTGCTTATTTTATTTCTTTTTCATAGTTACATATAATGTTTATAAAACCAGCCTTGGTACCTTGTACTTAATACATGCGGATTAAGTGATGGTTTTTATTTTATTTTAAGGCTATAAACCCCGGGTAACATTCCCAACTATCTTTCCTTAGCCCAACAAGATCTGAAAATGCTTGAGTAAGGTTCCTCATACCTTTTCCTCAAAATGGTTGAGATCACTTCTCACCTCACTTGAGATCAATGGATAAAATAAAAAATGCGTACTTTTAGTACTTCCTTAAATAACTCAATTAATTCAATTAATTAATTATTAAAAATAATTTACTTTAATAATTCCTTTAACTGAAATAAATTCAAGGATAGAAGGCTTTGGATGATTTCCACACGTCTAGACACTTAGACCTATTTGGAAATACATGTTTGATGCTACCACTAACATCAACAAACACTTCTCACGCCACATAACTATTTCAAGTGAAAGATAAAAATTTTGCATCAACTTAGATGCAGAGGCTTGTATCGGATTACAATGGATACAGAGGTGGAGCCAACATCAACTATCAAGAAAAATGGGTATCTCAACTGCATGGATGAGGCCTACGACCTTATTTGCATGTCTATGTCCCTCGAGATTCTATTTCACATTGAAGCTTCTACCACACTAGATGAGATTTTCGACAAAGTTGGATGATCTCTTTGGCAAGCATAACAGAATGAGAGGCCATGTGCTTGAGGTAGAGTTGAATTCCTCAGATCCGAGGAATTTTGATAACATACATGACTTCTTTACGAAGCTCAATTCCTTTCTTCTTCATATTAAGGGATGTGGTATTCACAAATCAACTCATCACAATCAGTTGATCCTTTGTGTTTTGGAAAAACTTGGTCCAGAGTATGTTGTGTTCATATCAACATTCCATATAATGAGATTCACTTTAGGAGCTTCATGGAAAATTCCTACATTGGGTTAGTTTCTCGAGTCCCTAACAAATGAGAAATATAAGCTCATCAAAATGGGGATTATCGCGAGTCATAATGCTCATGCACTTGCTATGCATGAGAGAAACAACACATTCAATCTGAAGTCCAAGCAAAAAAGGAAATGAAAGGTGCATTGTGAACACAAGAAAGAAGGCAATCCTAAAACTTTTGATGATTCCTCTGGCTCCAAAGGTGGAAAGGGAAAGAAATGGAAGTCAAAATGAGGTTACTGCAACCACATATATCATCATGAATCAACATGCATGAAGAAACAAATCTATCTCATGTCACAAATACTTTAGAACAATAACCCTGGGGAACACATTCCCAATGCTACCAAGAAGAAACTAGAAGACCAACCTCCAGACAAGAGAGGTAATTCTCATGCTTTAATTTCTATTCATTCCTCTCCTAATGCATGGATCCTGGATTCAGGTTCATCCCATCATATGGAAGCATCATAAAATGTTTTATCTTATATTACTGCATGCATAGGTCCTCCCATCCTCATGGGAGATGATACCCCAGTTGAGGTCACAAGACAAGGGAGAGTATAACTCCAACATGGAAGTTTTGAGAACGTCTTGCATGTTCCAAAACTTTATGTGAATCTACTCTATGTTTATCAAATAATTCATTATAGCATAGGAAAAAGGGTGGAGTTCACACATGATTTTGTCACCGTATATGACATGCATGATAACTCAAATATTGTTATTGGTGAGGTAAATCATCAGTCTTGTTTGTATACATTTAGTAAGTTTATTGCTAAATATGATTCTACTTTACTACTAACGCATGTTGATAATGATAGTAGATTATGGCATGAGATATTTGGTCATCTAAACTTCAAATACTTGCAACAACTTAGCCAACATAGAATGATCACATGCTTTCCCAACATACACTTTTCCAAAGGAGTTTGTCAAGGATGTGTTCTTGGAAAAAATCCTCAAGAGAAGTTTGAAAAAGGGAAGGCTTGGGGGGCCTCCTCTCCATTGGAGCTCATCCACAATGATATAATGGGACCCTTTATGAATTCGTCCATCAACAAGGTGAGGTACGTGCTTACATTTATTGATTATTTCTCACGATACACTTGGGTGTATTTTCTTAAGAAGAAGTATAAAGTTTTTTAGCATCTCAAAGACTTCAAAGCTCATGGAGAGACTCAGTCAGGGAGGAAGATCAAAATCCTTCACACAGACAATGAAGGGGAATATGTGAAATGATATGTCTAACATATTTGTTCAGAGGCCGATATACAACTGCAACATATAGTACCTTACACTCCGCAATATAATGAAGTATCCGAGAGGAAGAAATAATCCCTCAAAGAGATGGCCACTTGCATGTTGCATGCAAGGTCTATACCTTCCAATATTTGGTTTGAGGCAATTAACCGTGCGAACTGAATTTAGAACAATCCTCCTCATAGATCTGTCAAGGACATGACTCCCTTTGAGGCATGGAGTTAAAACAAACCATAAGTCACCCACTTCCAAATATTTGGATCATGCACGTGGGCCCACGTATCCTATGAAAAGAGGAAATCATTAGATCCATAAAGTATTGCATGCATATTCATGGGATATCCTGATGGTGTGAAGGGTTATCGAATGATTGTTCCCTCAAAAAATAAGCTCATTATTGAGCGAAGTGTCCAGTTTGAGGAAAGTTCCTTGCATGCACCATTGAAGCCACATGCAATGACCTATGCACTTTCTCCTACACCATACATCAGAGATGATGATCCCACTCATTCAGATCATGGTTCATATCTGAGCCCCATATCTGATTCGAAATATGATGAGAATGTTGATGATGAGCCTGTAGATGATGAGACACAACAGACGCCCAAGTGGGAACATACCACCCTACAAGAAACATGTGATCTTGTGGGGGATCCAATAGATCAGAGGAGGAAACAGTCCCATTTTGAGGATCCTCCTCATGCAATTCCAGGTACCGAACCAGTGATTCCCATGCATTGCTACATGGTTATGGATTTAGACCCACATACCTATGCAAAGGATGTAGGGAATCCCTTCTAGGAATCCATTATTCAAGAGGAGGGAAACTCTCTCTGTGAGAACCAAACTTGGGATCATGTTTCACTTCCTTAAAAAATGAAGCTTTTCAAATGCAGATAGGTCTATAGGAACAAGAAGACAACAGATGGACAGGTGAGCAGGTACAAGGAAAGACTAGTTTCCAAAGGTTTTCAGCAGATCCATGGGATAGACTATGATGAAACCTTTTCTTCAGTATAAAATATGGACTACATCTGATTGGCCCTTTCCATTGCAACGACTAGGGGGTGGGAAGTTCACCAAATGGATGTGAATAATTCCTTTCTTCACAAGGATCTCTTAGAGGATATTTACATGGAGCAACCTCAGGGGTTAATACAAACTCATCCTTAGTATGCCGACTGAAAAAGTTACTCTATGATCTCAAGCAAGTGCGTAGATCATGGTATGTGAAGATGGATGCTTATTTTCTTTCTCAACATTTTGTTAGATTTAAATCAGATCTGAATGTCTACATGTTGAGAACCTTAGACTCCTTGTCGATATTAGTTCTATATGTTGATGACCTCCTAATCACAGGACATTTGGACTCAACAATTGTTGCGGTCAAAAACATTTTGCATGAGAGGTTTTCTATGACGAACATGGGTCCAATGCACTTTTTCCTTGGTCTCAAGATCTGTCAGGATGCTTCAGTAATCAAGATATCTCAGAATAAGCATACCATGGATCTCTTGGTTAGATTCCACATGACTGACTGCAATTCAAAACCCACACCCTTTCTGTCTGGGGTACATCTTGAGGATTGTGGGGGATACACCATTGGTGGACAACAACTTGTATAAACATATTGTGGGGATCCTTTTGTATCTCACCCACACTCGACCATATCTCTTATATGTAGTAGGGGAAATTTCCATGTACATGCAGGATACGCATGAGCTACATTGGAAGGATACCAAGCACATCCTCAAATATGTTCAGGACACCACTAGTTATAGGATCCACTATGAAACATGTTGTGCATTGGATCTCATGGGATTCATAGATTCTGATTGGGTTGGTGATATCACAGATCTCAAGTCTAGTTTCAGGTATGTTCTTATTTTGGGTTCCAGTTCTATCTGTTGGTCGAGAAAAAAAATCAACAATTTCTTTATTGTCAACAGAGGTCGAGTACACATGAGCGGTCAATGTCATTATTTAGGCACTTTTGCTTCAAAACTTCCTCATTGATATTGAAATCTAGTTCCATCCTCCGACTATCATTTGGTGTGACAATCAGAGTACTCTCAAGTTTTGTAGAGACCCAGTGGAGTGACAATGAACCATACACATCGATATCCATATGCATTACATCGAAGATATGGTACATGACATGATCATCGATTTGCAGTATTGTCCATCCATTGAATATACTACAAGAATCTTCATGAAGACATTTGCTAATAAGAATTTCCACTTACTGCGCGATCGTCTTGGAGTGAAGGACACAATTGCTTAGCAACTGTCTTTCTTTCCTTCTTCATTTTTGATGCATTGTACTTTGAGGGGGTGGGGTTTCCCATGAGGTTTCCCTCTTTCCTCTATTTTTGATGTTTCATTCTTAGATGCATTGTACAATGGGAACCTGACATGGCCTTTGTTGTCGGGACCCATTCATCACTTACACCCTAGTAGTGTTCAGGGGGGGTGTTGAAT
This sequence comes from Picea engelmannii, assembly GCA_009831015.1. Classification (NCBI taxonomy): domain Eukaryota; kingdom Viridiplantae; phylum Streptophyta; class Pinopsida; order Pinales; family Pinaceae; genus Picea; species Picea engelmannii. Next base: position 687,079 of record ML778997.1, read on the forward strand.
ATATTACACACTCACTTAGTATTTCTTTTCCTAGGTTGACTAGTCTATGTTGAGGGTGACCCTAGTCAAAGATATTCTCCCCTAGATGAGGGTGTCACATCCTCTTTGGTATTGAGTAGGTTGCACCTCAGTTAGACTAGTAGAGTGGATTCTTGCATGGAAACCTCAGTTTTATCACCAAGTGTTTCATGCATACATCACCATGGAAACCCCAGTATTATCACCATGAGGATGCACTCACCTTGGGATCATCACCAGGAAGGCACCACACATGTGCATGATATATTCTCTCCTCACTCCACTTGTGATTAGTCAGTTAAATAATGACCACATGGCCAATTAACTTGGACTAGGTGGCAGTTCACTCCATATTCTGTCCGTGAGTGTCTAGATCTGTCTAGATGACTACTATGGTGCATTAGTTTTCTCATGTAGAGTATATCATGTGTATTTTTACTATTCTATCTTTAATGAATAAACTTCTTTTCATTATTTCTATCAAGCTTGTCTCTCTTTCTCTTTTCTCTCTCGCAAGATTTATGTGATTTTTCTACTAGCTAGATTCTATGTGAGAAGTTTCCACAAAAATTCACAAAGGGAACCCTTCGCCTTCCTTGGTGCACTTTACATAACCCTATCTTGATCCACTCCTAAACCCTCCTAAAAATCATCAAGAGATTCCTTACATCTAACCACCTCAAAACTTTCACTCATGTAATTCCCAACCTAATTTGAAACCCTACCTTCATTAAATGTGCCTTCAATACCATCGAAAGAGTTAAGCCCACCTTTGGTTTCCATTTCCAATCCTTCACTAGGTATGTTTCCACCCGTACCAACATATATAGGATTGTTAACATGGCCCATATTGATGGATACATGACTCATTATATCCACTTTTCCATAGTTCTCTTTTGAATTCATCGGATCAAAGGAGACCCCCATGGATCCCCATGCCTTGATTTCTTTCCTAAGTCTAACATTTTTTCCATTCCAAAGACATGAACATTTATTGTCCCTCATAGGGGTCTTCAAAATAATCTACCAAGTCTACCTTTCATTTTTCTACCTACACATCTCAATGGGTTAGCTCATGTGGTCGAGTGTTGTGAAATAAAATGAGAGGTATGGGGATTAAGTCCTTGGGTTGGATATATGTGATATGCTAATACTTGTTGTCCCTATTGGGTCAAGTGTACTAGAGTCTATAGTCTACTTCAACAATTTACCTTGGTTACCACTCATTAAAGGTGGTGAAATCTCCAATATGTATGTATAATTATTGAGTCACATCTTAATATTGAAACCATGGAATATTGTGCCACACATAGCATAAGTTGTCATTTTGGGCAGAAATATATAGCATAACAATTGTTTTATTTAATAAAATTTGTTTACTAGGAAATATCATTTAATAGATTATTTGGGAATAGGATAAATATCATCAAATGAATCATAAATTTGCCAAAAATCCAAGTGCAAGCATATGAATGATTTAGTTGTTGTATGATATGTGGCAGTCAGTCATAATAACATCATCATATTGTACACATATAATTTGTGTGTGATGATGTTTTTATGACACGTGGTGCTTTCAAAACGATGACACCTATTAGCATATGGTGTACGATTGAGCAGTAGATTATGTGTAGCTTAGGCTTCAGATTCTATTGTGTTTTTTTCAATGTTTAATTAATAATTGTTTAAAATAATTGGTCCAAAATGAATCACTATATAATTTGTCAATCATTTTGATACCTTCTAGAGTGGAAAATTAGAGCCATGTCCTTGTCAAGCCCATCTTAGGCACAAATTCTAATTTGGCAATTTGGGGTCTTGAAACTTCTAAAGATTGTTTGAGGGCTTAAATAAAGTTTTTAGAAGTCAATTTTTTGACACTTTGTCTCTTATCCCTTTGACATTGAATATCCTATTGAGACATTTCCAATGAGCTAAAGATATCTAAAGTTGGAGTTTGGATGAGAAATTTATGCATACGACAAGTTGACTTTTTCTTTGACCATAACAATACCAAGTGGATGCCATGTCAAATATTATTACTCACACATGTGGAGGTAGTAATGTGTGGAATTATGAGAAGATTTTATAGGGATCAAAATCCTAACCTTAATTGAGATATGGGGTATGTAAAAACCTTGACCCTAGATGACTATAAGGACATGTTAAAAATTGAGTCAGAAGGAAATGAAGGGGGTTTGATCCTTTTGTAATGGTTTATTGTTCCATATTTAAACAAAGCAAAGGAGTGGTATAATGGAGTATATTTGAGTAAAGGAGTGTGATAATTGAGTACAACAAAAGAAGAAGAAGAAGACTCTATCATAGGCTATAATGTCTATAGTGAACCTATATTTCTTTAGGTATTGCATTATACATATGAGAAGAAAAGAGAAAGGCATGGTTCTCATCTTCTTACTAGTTTTTACCACATTAGATTTCTCAAGGTTCTTATGTTCATTATGTTTATGGTGTGCTTAGTTTATCACTGTAGTTTTCCTCTTATATTCTCAATTCATTTCAATATTTTAAACAATATGTTTGCAATATTACATTTTAATCATAAGCTATCACTACATAATAGAATATAATCTCATAGTATTTGTAATGACATTTAAGATCCGTTGTGATGAACAATTGAATGAAATATCCACGACAATGTACATATTGATAATAATAGAGAGGAAATTAAAATGATGCAAACTTTTGATAATTATAAGAAATAATCATCCATCTTAATTCAAAATATGCATATTGATAATAATAAAGAGGGAATTAAAATTATGCAAACTTTTGATAATTATAAAAAATGATCATCCATCTTAAGTATATTAAATATTAAGAAGGGAAAAAAATAAATGCAAACTTTTTAAATCCTTAACATAGGTTGAACACACAAAAATAAAGGACAGTTATAAGAAATGATCATCCATCTTAACTCAAAATGTGCATATTGGTAATAATAGAGAAAAAATTAAAATGATGCAAACTTTTGATAGTTATACAAAATGATCATCCATTTTAACTCAAAGTATATTAAGTATTAAGAAAAGGAAAAAAATACATGCAAACTTTTAAAATCCTTAACACAGGTTGAACACAAAAATAAAGTACCCCACGATTTTTGGGATGTAGAGCACCTTACTTCTCTATGAAACGAATGATTTGTTGAAAAAAAATGAATGATATATGAACACTCTTCTAAAAAGTTATAAATTTTATAATTAAAAATATAAATAATGATCATCCATTTTAACTCAAAGTATATTAAGTATTAAGAAAAGGAAAAAAATACATGCAAACTTTTAAAATCCTTAACACAGGTTGAACACAAAAATAAAGTACCCCACGATTTTTGGGATGTAGAGCACCTTACTTCTCTATGAAACGAATGATTTGTTGAAAAAAAATGAATGATATATGAACACTCTTCTAAAAAGTTATAAATTTTATAATTAAAAATATATTAAAAATATTATTATTTAACTTAATATAACTTAAATATGAGAACAATCTTAAATTTAAACTAAAAACATAGTACATATATTACTATATAACTTAAACATTATAAAAACCTTAAAATTTTATCATTAAAATCATACTAGATATATCATTATATAACTTAAATATTATAAAAACCTTTATGAATATGGTCTTTTAATCAAAATAATGTTTTGAAGATATCCATGATATTTAACCTTTTCATAACTTAAACCTTATAAAAACCTTTATGAATATGGTCTTCTAATCAAAATACCATATTGGAATGTTTTGAAGATATCCACGTTATTTAACCTTTTTAATGGAGATGTTAGATCTTTAAAACAAATATTAAAGTGTGAAGTGGAGAGAAAACACCCCTTACCATGTCATTAATGGTTTAATTAAAATATTAAAGTGTGAAGTGGATGGTTTAGTTAAAATATTAAAGTGTGAAGTGGAGAGAAAACACCCCTTACCATGTCATTAATATTTTATTATTGTAAACACTTCATCAAAAACCAACCAATATGTACATTACTTTGTTTTATTAGTATTTTTAATTTTAATTAATAAATAAATTTTTTTACAACTTTGATATTACTATATAGTAATAAAAAACTTTTAATCATTTTGCACTCTCTAATATTTAAGACTTATTTGCATTGTGGTCTAGGAGAATCATCATGATTTCAATCTTCTACACATTTTATACACTTAACATCTGCACATCCCATGAACTGTAGTATGAAAATTATTATTATAATGTTGAAATACAGATTGACACCGAGAGGGGGTGAATCAATGTCTGGAACTTTTGATTATTTTTCACAATTTTATAGATTAATTAAATTCATTGAATAATATATATGCAGTTTAATTAATTATTCATAAACATATAAAACACAAATTGTATGAAGTAGATAAAATATCATTCTTTTATTTATTTAACTTGTATGAATATATATAAAATCAATCATTTAATATCTTCGACTTCAACTGAATATGAGAGATCCAACTCTCTGATACAAGATCCAACTTGTAGTTCTCAGATCCAACTAAGAAATGAGGAATCCAAACCTCATAACAAGACCCAACGTGTTGATCTCAGATCCAACTGAGATGTGAGGAATCCAATCCTCATGGCAACGCTCAACTTGTAAACAAGCACCAACCTGATAGAATGAACTTTCATTCAATCCATTATATATGTATATATTATTATTCACCAACACATATTCTTCCCTTCATATTCTATTAATTATATAGTCCTCCAAAGGGTGCCACTTTGAAACAATGAGTCCTTTTGGAATGAAACATTGCATCCCTTAATTTAATTAACACAAATGTTAACTTTTATTAATTGATTTTTGTACACCAATTTAGACGACGATATTTGTATGATTATTCTAGAGTGATGGAAACAAATTTTAAAATTCTACGACATGGGTTTTTTGTAGAACATGCCCAATTAACTGAATTGCGACCAATTTCCCCAGAAAGTGCACGAGGTGTCCATTGCAGGAGGTTATTTGAAGGCAAATTGCCCAAATTTTCCTTTCATCATCGGATGCCAGATCGAATTCAGTACATATTACCTTTTCATGAATGTCTAAATCGACCTCCACATATCTCCTTTGTTGGTGATTCTTTAAACTCAACTTATAAACATTTTACTTGATGGTTATATTAAAATCTGTTCCCTCTCAACTGTTGGTCACTAAAGATTTGACTTGGTCTCACCCTTTTTCATATTTGATTCCTCATTCGACCGACAAACATCTTTTTGGTCGACTCAACTAGAAGAAATTTCGACTTTATTATTTCAATTCTAGTCGACCCATCTTGCTTCAAACTCGACCCGACTTGTATTTAAGGTTGATTCGACTTTAACCTTTAGGTTACTTCTTTCTTGGACCGAATCGACTTGGAAGAAAACCGACTTGAGAAATTTGACTTTGGTCGTCTCGACTTGCTTTGGCCGACTTGTATTTCCCGACTCAATTTTCCTTCGATTTCAAACTTCAGTTGGTCGACTTATCTTCGACTCATATTCAAATCGATTGACTTGTATTCTCCAACTTCCGTCAATATGCAAGCTTGTAGTCAGTCTACTTGTCTTCGATTCATCTCACAGTCGATCAACTTCCAGATAGCCGACCTTATTATTGTTTGAATCGACTCGACTTGTGACTCGATGGTGTCAATTATTCCTCATGAAACATCCACCATTGACATTCTATCTCATCTCTGGACTCTTCTTCAATTGAGATTTTCTGAATCACTTTTAATGAACTGTGTCTTATTAACTTCTTTATTTGTGAATTGTATGGATCCATACTGGATTATCCATTTACCCTTTTTATCTGGACAATTTCTTCTTTTGTGCATGGATGTTAATGACATAATATCAACCTTTACAATATATGATGAGCGTATCAATCTTATACAATATATTAGTCAATATTATCTTTCTAATGATATTCAAATCACCTTCATAATATTATGTCCAATATTGACAATGCTTGACATTCAAGTCACCTTCATAACATGATGTCCAATATTGACAATTCTTGACATTCAAGTCACCTTCATAACATTATGTCCAACCTTCATGACATTATGTCCAATATTGAGAATGCTTGACATTCAAGTCACCTTCATAAAAATATGTCCAATATTGAAAATGCTTCTCAAACCAATCAATCAATGATACTTCACATATTTATCAAGGTTGACATCAATGACAACCAAATTTCCAACATTCTTCCCCTTTGTTATTGATGAAAACCTTAGTAAAACAATCTTACTTCCTTTGTGAAATGTATTCTGTATTTTGATTCCTTTGAGATGACTTTGTTTTACTCTTTATCTTTCCCCCTTTGACAACAATGACAAAGAGAATATTTCTCTTCTCCCCCGAAGATGATGCTCCCCCTGAGGTGATGCTTCCCTTGTCTTTGTCCCATTTATTTTGGACTTTGTTTTTATTGTTTATCTCTCCTCTTTTGACATCAATGACAAAGGAAAGAAAACTTTTACTTCTTTTCTCCCCCTGTGAATATGTCAACTGTTATCTCGATCTCTTGGGATTTTTGTGTTCAAATAGGGTTTTATTGTCTTCTCCTTTGTCAGAATATACAAGGGTGTAAATTTTACTGATCTTCTTGATCTATTTCTTCTTCTTCTTGATATTCTTTAATTATTTGATTCCAAGAGATCTTTACTATTCTTTCATATCATTAATAATTTTGCTTTGTTCATACTTTGTCTTTATATATTTTGAACTCCTTTTGTTGTTTACTTCTTTAGATATTATTTGTTTTATTCATCACACTATTCTACAGACTGATTTGCTTTTGAGAGTTCATCATCATCACCACTGTTTTGTGCACCATAATCTTCTTCATCTTCTTATTTAGAAATTATTCTTCCTTGAGCTTGTTCCTCTTCATATGCAAAGATATGAATTTCACATTCTTTATTAGAAGTTTCATCCATCAGTTTATTGTTATCAATTTCTTCATTTTTAGGTGCAAGATCTTCATCATCGTTCTTGCTTTCTGCTTCAGATTTTCTTCTCCATATCTTTCCATAAGACTCTCTGTTTGATGAACTTTTCTTTTCTACATTTGTCCTTTGATAATTATCCTCTCTTATTTTCTTCCAAAGTTCATTAGATTTCCTTCCTAACTTGTATGGATTATTTTTCATGGGTTGTCTTCTTGATTTCCTGTAGTCTTGGGATTTGTGCCCAAACTTATCACAGTTGTAGCATCTCATGGTATGAAAAAAATTTGCAGTGTGCCCAACATAATTGCATCTCCAACATCTCATTAATTTATTGGATATTCTTGAATTTTTATTTTCCGGACTCTTACATTCTAATGATTTGTGACCAAAGTTTTTACAAGAAAAACAATAACCATTGAAGGTGTTTCCATACTCGAGTCTATTGTGACATGATAAGTCCACCTTTTGATATATTTATTGTTTTTGACTTTTATAGCTTCCTCTTTTAACACAGTTCATGGTTTTTATTTGGTTTGCGATTACACTTTTTCATTTTGAGGAGGATAATCCTTTCTCATGTTTGTGAATGGTGTTCCACTTGCCACCTTCTTCTTTCTTATTGTACCCAAGACCAGTTTTGTTATCAGTTGGTCTTTGACTGTTCCATATCTTATCCAGGATGGTTGAGTCATTATGGAATTTGACAGTTGCTTTTGTCTTTTCATTCTTCTTTTTGAGGTTGATAACTTGCAATTCCAACATGTGACATGTTTCTTCATTTGTAGTCAACTGTATCTTCAAGTATCCTTCTATTTCCTTAGCTTCTTCAAGTTGAGTCTTTAGACTGATGACTATTTCTTCTATCTCATCCAAGACTTATGTGTATTTATTGATTTTGTCATATGTATTCAACTATTCTATTTATTTTGTTAGATCAACAACTTCAGTCTTCAATATTTTGATTTCTTCCTTGTTTTCTAGCTAAATCCTTTTGAGGTTGATGACTTCCAATTCCAGCGTGTGGCACGATTCTTCCTTTTTAGTCAACTGGGTTTTCATGGTTTCTTTACTCTACTTAGCTTCTTCAATTTGAGTCTTTAGACTATTGACCATTTCTTTTGCTTCTTCTAATTATTCTATGCATTTATTGAGTTTTTCATATGCCTTCAACTCGTTCATTTCTTTTGTTAGATCAACAACTTCAGTCTTTAATCTATTGATCTCTTCTTCTTTTTCTTCTAGCTGAATCTTTTGTTCTTGCTCTTCATGGTTGTTAGATTCATCTAACTATTGTAGTAGCAACATATCTTTCTTTTGAAGTTTTTCCAACTATTCTAGAGTGCACATAGTTGTGTAATCGAGATTGTCAAGAGTCTACACATGAAATTCAATATATATACCATTTCCTGGTTCCATACAAATCTCTTCTAATGCAACTATAACATCAGTCTTAAAATTCAATATTTTTTCTTCAGTGATTACTTAGGCATGCATCAATTCCTTGATGGAGTTGTCTTCTTCATTGATGACTAGGGATTGTATCAATTCCTTGTTTGATTTGTCTTCTTTATTGATGACCGAGGATTGCATTAATTCCTTGATGGTATTTTTTCTTTTTCTTTTTATGTGTTTTGTACTTTACTCTGATAATAAATCTCCAGTTGGAGCCATAATACTTTAGGATAGGTGCAGTGTCCCATATTTTCTTTAATTCGACCTGACAATCCATTCCAGATTGCTTTTAATTCCATTGAATTGCTTCTCTTTGCTTCTTTTGCAGTTTTGGATTTGTTCGTTGAGGTAGTTAAGTAACAAGGATTACTTGCTATTAAGTCCCAAACAACAGATCCTATTGACTTCAGATATATTTTAATTCTTTCCCTCCATGAAGAGTAGTCTATTCCATCAAATAAAGGAGCTTCATTTGTGGATAGAGTCATTTGTGTGTTTAGTAGGATCTTCCTTCCAATGATGAGACTGTTTTTCCTTGAAGAAACCTTACTATGATGCCAATTGTTTTCTTCAGAACAATTGAGTGGTTAAATTGTAGTGAAGGAACCTGCTTTGATACCAAATTTTGAAACACACACTGACACTAAGAGGGGAGGGTGAATCAGTGTCTGGAACTTTTGTCTACTTTTCACAGTTTCATAGATTAACTAAATTAACTGAATACGATATATGCAATTCAATTAATTATTCATAAACATATAAAACACAAATTGTATGAAGTAGATAAAATATCATTCTTTTATTTATTTAACTTGTAAGAATACATATTAAATCAATCCTTTAATATCTTCGACTTCAACTGAATATGAGAGATCCAACTCTTTGATACAAGACCCAACTTGTAGTTCTCAGATCCAACTAGGAAATGAGGAATCCAACCCAACTTGTTGATCTCAGATCCAACTGAGATGTGAGGAATCCAATCCTCATGACAAGACTCAACTTGTAAACATACACCAACTTGATAGAATGAACTTTCATTCATTCCATTATATATGTATATATTTATATCCACAAACACACCTTCTTCCCTTTATATTCCTTTACTTATATAGTTCTCCAAAGGGTGCCACTTTGAAACAACGTATCCTTTTGGAATGAAATATTGCATACCTTCATTTGATTAACACAAATGGCAACTTTTATTAATTGATTTTCGTACACCAATTTAGGATAAAATTTTTGTATGAATATTCTGGAGTAATGGAAACGAATTTTAAAATTCTACTACATGGGTTTTTTGCAGAACATTCCCAATTAGCCGAATTGTGAGAAATTTTCCCCGAAAGTGGGCGAGGTGTCCGGTACATGTGGTTATTTGAAGGAAACTTTCCCAGATTTTCCTTTCATCATCGGATGCCAGATCAAATTCAATACATATTACCTTTTCATGAATGTCTAAATCGACCTCCACATATCTCCTTTGTTGGTGATTATTTAAACTCAACTCGTAAAAAAATTACTTGATGGTTATATTAAAATCGGTTCCCTCTCAGACTAGTCACTAAATATTTGACTTGGTCTCACCCTTTTTCATATTTGCTTCCTCATTCGACTGACAAACATATTTTTGGTCAACTCAACTAGGAGAAATTTCGACTTGAGTATTTCAATTCTAGTCGACCCATCTTGCTTCAGCCTCAACCCGACTCGTATTTAAGTTTTCTTTGACTTTGACCTTTAGGTTACTTCTTTCTTAGACTAAATCGACTTGGAAGAAAACCAACTTGAGAAATTTGACTTTGGTCGTCTCGACTTGCTTTTGACGACTTGTATTTCCCGACTCAATTTTCCTTTGAATTCGACCTTCAGTTGGTCGACTTGTCTTTGACTCGTCTTGAAATCGATCGATTTTTCTTCTCCAACTTCCGTCAATATGCAGGCTTGCAGTTGGTTGACTTGTCTTCGACTCGTCTTGTAGTTGATTGACTTCCATATAGTCAACCTTATTGTTGTTTGAATCGACTCGACTTGTGACTAGATGGTGTCAATTCTTCCTCACCAAACATCCACCATTGACATTCTATCTCATCTCTAGACTCTTCTTCAATTGATATTTTCTAAATCACTTTTAATGAACCATGTATTATTAACTTCTTTATTTGTGAATTGTATGGATCCATACCGGATTGTCCATTAACCCTTTTTATTTGGACAATTTCTTCTTTTGTGCATGTATTTTAATGACACAATCTCAACCTTTACAATATATGATAAGTGTATCAATATCATACAATATATTAGTCAATATTATATTTCTACTGATATTCAAGTCAGCTTCATAACATTATCTCCAATATTGACAATGGTTGACATTCAAGTCACCTTCATAACATTATGTCCAATATTGAAAATGCTTGACATTCAAGTCACCTTCATAACAATATTTCCAATATTGACAATGCTTCTCAAACCAATCAATCAATGATACTTCACATATTTATCATAGTTGACATCAATGACAACCAAATTGCCAACATATAAATCCACATATATATTAAAATAGTATTCATTGTTCCACTGAATTGAAGTCTGTGAAACATAATATGGTGTCAAATATAAAAATGATAAGGAAAGAGCGAATTAGAACTCCACCTCTTTGGTAGAGGGAATCCAATTGTGAGAAAATGAAAAACTAGTTGTTGTCAACATTGCTCCACCACACAAAATACTAAATCCACATAAAAACAATTCAAAGAGTGTTGAATTTTCATAAGAGACGATATTGTAAGTGAATGAATATGTTATTACAATGATGAGTGTTCTATATATAAAGAACATATGGTGACCATGGTGACCATCCATGAAGAGATGCGTCCATTGGGTAATAAATATATTTATACTTTATATTATATTATACATATAATATAAGTATACATTATATTTATACTTTATACTTATTATATATATTTATACTTTATGTTATAAATATATTATTACATTAATAATATTACAATTAATAATATTGTTTAATAATTAATAATCATATTATTAATTATTAATCTAGTAGAATGTCTTTGCGATGCTGCCCAAACATTAACACTCCCTCTCAGCAAGGGAGACATTCTACATTATGCCAAGATTACCTTTGAAGATTACCTGTGGGTAGCTCTCAAATAGATTCAACTTGTCACCATGACATCCATTACCTCGCAATGCATCTGTACCTCATCATGTGCACCCTTGTGACTTCACAACCAATGCATCCAAGGCCCGTGGGTAGTTTTAAAATAACTACAACATGTCCCTAGGACATCCACTACCCTGCAATGCATCATTATCTAATCATGTGCACCCTCGGTCTCAGTTCCAACCCTTTTTCACGTTGGATGAGTTCCACCTGTCTTAGTGCCAACCCTTTTTCATGCTGGATGAGTTCCACCTATCTTAGTGCCAACCATTTTTCATGCTGGATGAGTTCCACCTATCTCAGTTCCAACCCTTTTTCATGTTGGATGAGAAAACTTAGTGTGAACCCTTTTTCATGTTGGATGAGTTCCACCTGTCTCAGTTCCAACCCTTTTTCATTATAGATGAGAACACTCAATGCTAGCCCTTTTTCATGATGGATGAGTTCCATCTGTCTCAGTGACAACCCTTTTTCATGTTGGATGAGAACACTTAGTGCCAACTCTTTTTCATGCTGGATGAGTTCCACATGTATCAATGCCAACCCTTTTTCATACTGGATGAGAACACTCATTGCCAACCCTTTTTCATGCTGGATGAGTTCCACCTGTCTCAGTGCCAACCCTTTTTCATGCTGGATGAGAGCACTAAGTGCCAACCATTTTTCATGCTAGATGAGTTCCACATGTCTCAGTGCCAACCCTTTTTCATGCTAGATGAGAAAACTCCCTTTGAAGAGGGACCACACCAATATTGTCCCTAAAGTACATAAACTTCATCCTCGACAACGGCTTGGTAAACACGTCTGCAAATTGATCCTTTGTAGTAAAAAAACTGGAGCCTCACTGCTCCCTTCTACACCATGTCCTTGATATAGTAATATCTGATCTCGATATGCTTCGACCTGTCATAGACCATGGGGTTCTCTGATAACTTCATGAAACTATGGTTGTCACACCAAATGCATATCGCCTCCTCTTCGAAACCAAATAATCCAGACAATAGTTCTCGAAGCCACACTACTACTGCACATGCTGCCAAATACTTATCTTCGGCCGCACTGAGCACCACACATGACTGCTTCCTACATCTGACGAGGCCTCTTACTCTTTACTGTAGTACCTAGATCCCTCTGGAACTGACCGTCTAAATCCCTCTCGAGAACTGAATATCAACTTAATATCCAACCTGTTGACTTCATCACTTGTCCTCCAGAACAAGTCTCGTCATCCTCTTCTTGTAGGTATTACCTACAAGTCAAATTTAGTCCAATAGTATGCAATTTATGAAGCCACATTGCTTCATGACTTGTTGCACATGCTGCCACATACTTAGCTTCAACAATATTGAGCGCCACACATAACTGCTTCCTGGATCCGACAGAGCTTCCTACTCCTTACTGTAGTACCCATCTCCCTCTAGAACTGGATGTATGACACACTCTCGAGCACTGAATATCGATTGGATATTCAACCTGCTGACTTCATCACTTGTCCTCCATAACAAGTCTCATCATCCTCTTCTTGTAGGTATTACCTACAAGTCAAATTCAGTCCAACACTCATCAATTACCGAATCCACACTGCTTCACAACTTGCTGCACATTCTGCCACATACTCTGCCTCAGTTGTACTAAGTGCTACACACAAATGCTTCCTGGTACTCCATGAAACCATACTGGAGCCTAGACTGAAGCAATATGTTGAATTACTCTTTCGATCAGGAATACTGCTGACTCAACATGAATCCGAATATCCATATAACTCAAACCCATGGTTTGTCACATACCTGAGACCATAATCCAATGTACCCTTAAGGTAGCTCATCACATCTTTTGCTGCAACCAAATGAACCTACCCAAGATGCTCTAGATATTGAATCATGGTGTTCATAGAAAAACATATATTCGGTCTTGTGTTTTTCAAGTTCATTAATGAACCCACCATCTCCCTGTATAAAGTAACATCCACAGTCTCAGAAGTTGTATCCCGCAACAACTTCAGATTTGATACCATAGGTGTAGCCATTGCCTTGAAATCCAACATCCTGAACCTCTTCAATATTTATACAATATACTTCCCTTGATTCAAAAAAATCTAATGCATCATCCTGAGATATTTCATCTCAAACTCAACAACCAATTTTTTTTTCTCTTACACTCTAAGATGAGATTTTCCACACTTGTTATAAATAGGTCATCCACATACACCAATAGTATTACCAGATCATCATCCACAACCTTAAAGTAAAGGTTAGGATCTGTATTGCTGTTTGTAAATCCTAAGCTCGTTAGAAATTTTTTGATCATGCCATACCATGCCTTGGGTGCCTTCTTTATTCCATATAAATCCTTCTTCAATATGCACACTGAGTGTCCCACAGTTGTCACGTACTCAACGAAGTGTTCTGTGACTTCAAGGACCATTCTTCCTGATCAGGTTTCCATCTATGCCACAAGAAGAATTTCAGTCCTTCCAGATGTTGAAAGCCACACACTTCGAGTCTTATATCCTTAGAAGAATATGCTAGGGCCATTCTCCATTGGTCAAATTACCATGACCAATCCCCGGAGGATGTCAGCCCAATGCTGAAACATTACCAATTAAGAATAAATTTTGAAATTACATAAAATCTCAACACTCCCTCTTACTGAGGAAGGTATTATATCCAACATAGACTCTAACAATGCCTGCATCCACACAAGCTCATGACCATTGAATGTCGGACATAGAAATCTATACATCACAGTAAATCCATAATGACTTCACAACATTCATCCAGGGTCGGTGGATAGCTCTCTAATAGCTACACCATGTCATCATGAGACTATACATTTTCCCACATAAAACATCTAAAGTCATCACTCCCTCTGAGGCTATATAGTCTTCGGAGTCATCTTCTCCCTCTGCATGTGTTGACCTTCTCTTCTTCTTTAGTACATGGATGTGCACAACTCTATGTCTATAAAGTATTGCTTCATGTTGCATCCCGCGACTATCATTATGGCTCCTTCTCATAGCTATTACTTGTGACATGCCCGGAAGAAGAAACAAGAACAACAAAAAGCATCTCCTAGAGGAGATAAATTTATCTTGTGCACAACTATATACAATGACCCTTGAAATGATACGTCTTCTACTAACACACATCCATCATATACTCGATGTCATATGTCTAACCATATTGATTTTATAGTGTTAAATTAGACAAGAAATTTTTTTCGCAAGTGGTAATTTCTTCCAACGATATTACTTTAGTAAACTCTAGAACATCACTAAGTAATCATAAAATTTCAACTACTTACACTCAAAAAATTTCAACTACTTAGAAACTTCGGTCTCTTCCTTAGATCACTTTCCACGTGTGAGAGAGAAAAATATGTGTGTCTATTGTTGTGTCTTTTTATAGTAATATTAAATTGATCAAAAAAGACACGTCTCTTTGAAAATAACACTCCCAAGACTTTACTCTACTCTCATTTTCCCGGACCCTCATGTGAGGGAGTCAAGCCTAGTCCTGCTCTGATACCATGTTGAATTTTCATAAGAGATGATATTGTATATGAATGAATATGTTATTACAATGATGAGTGTTCTATTTATAAGGAACATATGGTGACCATGGTGATCATCCATGAAGAGATGCGTCCCTTGAGTAATAAATATATTTATACTTTATATTATATTATACATATAATATAAATATACTTTATTATATATATTTATACTTTATATTATAAACATATTATTAAATTAACAATACTATAATTAATAATATTGTTCAATAATTAATAATCATATTATTAGTTATTAATCTAGTAGAATGTCTTTCCGATGTTGCCCAAACATCAACAAAGAGTATAATAATAAATATTGGTCTACGCATTTTCATATATAGATTTGAATAAGAAAACATCAAGAGTGTAATTATGAAAAGAGCTACATGTCTCTATGTGTAGCCAATAATGGTAAGGATTGAGTGTAAAAAGAAAGAGCGTGTTGATTTATCTCATGGCAATTTCAATCAAGGAAATTAATTTAAAAAAATGATGATATATTAATAATAACATTTTTGTTATTAATCTATTAAAAATATCATTGTTATTTTTAAAAATGATATATTAATAAATTAATGATGATAGATTAATAATTTTCATAAGTATTTTTGTTTCATTTCCATTCTTTCTCTTTATTTGATTCCATGTGGTTGTGCTAGCATGTTAAAATTGTTTCATGTTAGCTCATACATTGTTAGGGTAGCATATAAACATTGGTGGGCCAACACAAGTTGACATGATGCCTCTTTCACAACATTTGGTGATCAAGAAACACATTAGCATTCAAGGAACATGGCTTATCTTACCCACTTTGATAATACTTTTGTTGAAACCAAAGCAATGATGCCAAATCCTCTAAGACTACACTAGTGTTTTCAATATGCAGAGTTTGAATTAGGTAGACTAGCAGTGAGGTGATGTCAAGGTATCAATTGTTGGTAATATTCATTGGTAACTCAGTGTAGGCAAGCAATAAGAACCCCACAATAGTAATTTAATAGTTATATAATAGTAATTTAATAATTATATATGTGCATATATGCAACCTCAAATATCTATGCATATACATCTGACAATATATATCAACATATACATAAATTAATGTTGTGTTTTCGAGTGCATAATGCTTACCCTCCATGCATATGGCATCATAAAGTGACAACATTGAAATGGAGCCCACAAATATGGGGAACATTTTCTCTTGGGTCAACTTGGCTTGGTTAATGGGGTCAGGCACATGCATGACCTAATATTGAAGCTCAAGGGTGAAGCAAAGATGTAGCAAGTTTCTTGGCCCATGGGCGAGTCCTACCTTCACAACATTAATCAATATGTATTAAATAAATTATTCTCACTTCATTACGCTTAAACTCCCCATTCTCATCTAACACATTGACACATTATTATAACCCTACTTCAGGGTAAACAATATTATAACCCCACTTCAGAGTAAACAAAAGTATTGTTTGTGTTTTCTACTCAACCTCCATGACTTCATTTGGAAGGTTCAACACTACTTGATCCTCCTTGGGATGATACATATATAGTAGTTGACCATGTCTTGAGGGTAAAATCATACTACCTAGCCACTTGATCAATGGTTAACTTCTCCACTTTGTTAAAGTTTTGCAACCCCAAAGCATATTAGATGTCTTTTTTCACCATGATGTTGTATTTTTCTCCATTTTCAACATGGCTTCGTAAGCCATCCCCACTAGTGTTAAATTCCATTTTTCTACATGGGTTCATAAGCCATACCCACTAATTTTAAATTTATTTGTGGCAAGCCCTAGATATAGGATCTCGTGATTCTTGGTGGTCCAAATAGAGAAAGGGGCATCTTCAACAAAGAAGGCAGTTGATGACTTGTCAAAAATTACTTGCTTCATAGAGTGGTGGGATTGAGGAGTGAATTAGGGCATTTGGAGGTAATGTTAGGGCACTTAATAGCAAACTATTCAAAAGAAAAATTGAAAGGAAAACTACATTGAAGAAATGAGGAAAAAAGTGTTTATTTTATAAACAAATCAATCTTACTTCCTTCAATATGCCAACTACCTTTTACAAAGTGCTCACGCCATTAATTTCATGTCAATGGTATTTCACTTGAAATTTAGTGGATAATATGGCATGAAATCTCTTGTAAGAAATCACAAGAGTTGTCTTTCTCTTATTGGTTGTGTCTTTCATGAAAACCTATAATAGATTCTGTTGATTAAGGTTGGTTGTCATTGATGTCAACCCTTGAAGAAATCCACGTAGCAAAAAGGTTTGGGTAATGGACCCAATATTGTTTGATGTAAATATGACTCATTATTTTTTTGTCATGGTTGATAAGAAGTAAATATGGATGAACTCCAAAGTGGTCCCCTTATGGTGAAAGCCCTTACGGGAATACACTTTGTGGATTAAGAGAACCCATGCTTAATTGTGGAATAATGAGATAAAGGAAAGTGAATTTGTCAGGGAAAACATCCTATATGGGTATTTCTTGTCATTTCATTTCCATTGGTATGTGGAACGTCACATAATTCCTCACGGTTAGAGAGTTATGGCCATGAGAAGTTGGAGACCCCAGGTTTGGGTAATGGACCCAATTTTGTTTGATGGGTAACGGTATGAGTTATGATATATTTTCAGATAATACTATTC
>ML778997.1:713757-724285 GCA_009831015.1 Picea engelmannii
AGAAACTAGGGGGTTGGAGCCTTCTTCCAGTTGCAGCTGGAAAACAAAGGAAGTTGGTGCTTCCAATGAATGTAATTCTTCAAGACATATAAGAAAAAGCATTCCGTGGTTTTCTCCCGATTTGGGTTTCCACGTAAAACACTAGTGTACTATGTATATGTGTGATTGTTTATTTCTTACTGCTCATTATTGGATAATAATTCTACATTGATATAACATTTGAAGAAAAAAGATTATAATTACGCTATTACTGATTTACCCCCCCTCTCAGTAATCCAACAGATTCAACTCTAGCAATAATGTATCTATTATAGAGGAGATGTGTGGACATAGTACATTTGACCTTTATTCTTTTACATAAAACCATCGAAAATACAACCATCGAAATATGTGGTGTGTATCCACATGACCTCCCAATATATTACCATACAAAGAGCACAATTGTGTTGATCCATTTCTATGCAACACATCCAAAACATATGGTCCAAGTTATGGATATTACAAATAGTTAGGGTGATCCTTATTTTTCCAATCAAATAGTAGGACGAATTCAAAATTCTTGTCATAAATGTCTTTCACACTTATTCTTATCATGTTGTTTCCAATAGGCCTTAGGCAAAATCTCTTGTATGTTTAGTGGGATAAGTAGGATTTTAACGAGGTGGTGCAAAGTCATAGGTTGTAGATGTTTCTTAACTTTCTTGTTTTACCTTTTAAGTTTTATATCCTTTTGATAAGTATGCCTCTTATGTTTCAAAATAAGATCCACATAAAACCACCAACATATGTGGTGTGCATTCACATGACGTCCCACTCTATTACCATCCAAAGTGAACAATTGTGTTGATCCATTTCCATGCAACACATCCAAAACATATTGTCCAAGTTATAGATAATACAAATACTTAGGGAGATCCTTATTTTTGTAGTAAAATAGTAGGACTAACTTGCCTTATTTAAGATTTTTGGGTTTGACATTCTTGTCATGGATGTATTTCACACTCATTCTTCTCATGTTGTTCCCAATAGACATGGAGTCTTATCTCTTTTAATTGTTTAGTTGCACCAATCTAGCTTTGATGGCATATTTGTCACCCCATTTGTTAATGAACACAACCAATATTATGAGAAGTTGAACCCAAACAATTATACCACAATGGAAGGAGTAAAATCCTATCAGACTAAGTACGACAATACTTGTGAGGTAATTAAGCTTATAATGACACTATCAATAAGTATAGTGGTAATTAGTTTACATTATTACTCTAAGCTCTCATTTTTTTATCTATAAACAATCAAAAGAGTTGAATAAATATAAAAAGAACAAAAGTTTACAAGCCCAAAGGGGCCTACTTAGATCTACAATTTGGACCAAGAAAACAATTAATATAATAAGATATAATTATCTAAACATGCACAAACATTGAGTTGTCTCGGAAGCTTGCACGTGTCACAAAATTATCAATGCTTAGCTCTAAAGGGATTTATAACCAAAATTGGGCATCTTGGATTTTCTTTTGAACAAGACCACTTATGCTCCATGTAACATCCTCATTACCAAAACTGCTCTGATACCAATTTGTAACATTACTCAACTTACTACTGAACAATGATACTCCAAAATCCAGTGCACATATTCTACAATATAACATTAGTCTGTGCAGTAATACCTGAAGTAACACGCTCAATCCCAACCTGAGTCATGCCACACAAATTTCCTCATCTGACACAACTTATAACAGTGGAAGTAACACAAAAGAACTGCGCGCACAAGCATACTGATCACACAACACTATTGTGCTCGTAATCCATTTTGAACATGTGATCTCTTCCACGCACGCAACCATTCTGGCGTCACATGCCAATTTTGTTTTCCTTATGCGTGAATACTACTTCCCTATGTGCACAAGCAAATCCAACCTCCAGTGCACACAAAGTATTTCCATGCACGCACAACCATTCTAACCTTGAAAACTGTCATACTCATGCCAAATATCATAAGGTTAACATAAGATGAAAACTAACAACAACTGTCATACTCATGCACAACTACACATATTGACTATCAACACCACACTTACATGTGCAAGTAACATAATACAAAATAACAACAATTACTTATATGAAACAACATATAAGAATTTAACCCATAATAAACACAAATAATTAAGCACATAGTAAATGAGACAAGCACATAAAGACACTTATCTTTTATGAAAAGTCACCAACTGCATGCAAAACTTAGAATTTCCTCCCAGCCATATACTTTGTTGCTCATATACTTTCAGCAATAGGTCACTCCCGAGTTGGGGCTTAACTCTACCAGGAAAAAGGGTTCCTAATGACATGATAAGGTCTAATACTCATTATAATTGTTTAGTTCAAAGTGCCACTATTGCAACTAGCCTACAACCTCTCATTCCCCACGCACCTGTTACACCCAAGGAAGTGTGCTCCTTCTCTGCTAAAAAATCCATCGACTGCCCAAATTCCCTTCCAGTGTTCCAACAATAGGTTGCAAAGGAAGTCTTAGAGCCCTGCAACTAATGTCCAATGCACCAAGGAACATCTCAACAAAAATCTCACCTGGAGAGAATGCTCATGGTCTTGAAAACCCGCCTCTTCGACAACAAATATTTCACCTAGAGAGATTTCTCACAGATGATCATTCATTAAATTTAATACAATAAATTCATGGAAACTGAAATCATAGTACACAGAGTTTAAATTGGAAATCCTTGTGGGAGAAAACTATAAAAACTTATCTTTATAAAATATTTTAGTCACCAACCTACTATAGACACCGATATCTTCGGCTGAGCACTGAATTAGCAAGATATTGTGTAGGAATCAACCTACTAAAGACACCAATACCTTCAACTAATCACCACCTCAACAAGAACTTGTGTAGGCACCAACCTACTAAAGACACCAATCTCTTCAGTTGAGCACCAACTCAGTAAGACCTGTATAGGTAGAAATATAATATTTTCATACATAGAGTACTTCTAGTTTCACTTGCATGATTCATACTTCATACATTTCACAACATCATCATACCCTTAACTTTCATTCTCCAATGAATCTCTTTGTTTCATACCCCATACATATCTTCAAACCCTAGTCAGATTTATCCTTCATGCCCTAGCGAATCTCATAGCATCATTACCATAATCTAATTCCAGACTACAACATCACAACCTCAAAACAATGCACTTTGCAACATCATAGACCTTATTCCTTCATAGCTCAACCTTAAAACTCCAAGAAAACTCCTCTTGTGCACCTTTAAACCCAAATAATACTCCCCAACTCATCTTGAACACCTCAGATATCTTATGCACACTTGTACTTTCTCTTCTTGCTTTGATACTCTTCAAATGCACACATATATCCTGTATTTATAGTGTTTTTTCATTCACTTACGGGGTCGACTTATAAAATTGGTTGGGGCGACCTGTACTTTATGTATGGGTTGACATGAAAAAATATTTCATATCTCCTCATTCCTATAGAGTTAGAGGGAGTGCCATATACCGTTTGAAAGGTCCCAGAATAATATTTTTAACCATATATCCTATGCTCCCATTTGATCTAGTTCTTCATAGTAAAAAGGCATTCAAAGATAGGGTATCCAAACCGAGCATCAAAAATCCAAAAACAATATTTCCAACAATATTCGTCTTGCAATATTTATCTTGGACATCTGTAGTCTCCCCCTATCTTTGACATCAATGACAAAAATATTTCCAACAGTTAGAATGGTGTGTGGAGAGGACTTGTTCCTGGAGCAAAGTGCAAAGTTTCAAGGGCTTGTGTTGATTGATCAATTTCATCGTAGATAATTAGAAAACAATACTTTCTTATCATGGTTGATAACGTGTTGGTTTTTCATTGTAGGATATTTTCCTTGATATCATATGATACCTAGGGGATAGCTAGGGTTTATACTAAATATTGAAGTGGATATTAGAAAATTTCTAGAGAAGCAATGGTAGTAGGGTCCATTGATTTTGTCTTTGGTGAATTGGCATTCGTGTTTTGACCCTTGAACAAAACCCATAACAATATGTTTGACTTGGGTTAAACAATATGTGTTGGACTAACAAGTTTCTTAAAATTCTTGGTGATAGCTTTGGTAGGACCTTGGATATTGATAATTCCTCAAGACAAGTCATATGATGATTGTAGTGAACATTTTTCTTGAAGTTGATATGAGAGAGGGACTCTCAGACAACATTGAAGTTGTTATGGGTTTATTCATAGTAAAATTCCAAATTACATGCAAATTCCCTTTAGATGTGCGAGGTGCCACACATACAAGCATATGGTAAAAAAGTGTAACTTCTCCTTTTCAAAAACAATTTGAGGAAGAAAGTCAATCCTCAAATATACAGGGAGTAGAGTCCCTCAAAACCTAGGGTTGAAGTGATGGAAGGTTTGGGAGATAAGGTCCACAAAGTGTTAGTTCAATAGGAAATGCTTTCATAAGTTTCAAGAATAGTGAGAGAGGAGGCTCTAGTAAAAATCCAAAACATTCCGACCACTAAGAGACATGCTGAGTTAGAGGAGAAAGCTATAAATACTGGATATCAACGTAAATATATAATTGGTAGGTTGCACACAATTGAATCAAATTCTTATTTTCATTCAAAGGAATAAGTTTTTGATTTTGGTTATTAGGGGTCCTGGCCTTCTCCCTCTTAAGTGGGTATTCAATTAGACCTACTCCCTCTTCAGTGGGCAGTCAATTAGTAGGGGGGAAATGGATATGGGATTGAGGGGAAAAATAAAATAGATAAAGAGGTCCATATTGGTGGGAAAGAAAATATAATCTTTATAATATATAAGGTTGTTTCTATAGGGGTTAAGGAAATTCTAGTCAATGAGTCTTCTTTTCAAAGTTTCAGTAAGGAAAAAATTGGAGTTTTGTAGTCAAAATCTAGGTATGATCTTAGGTCAATAAAGTAGGATAAAGGGAACTTTTATGTTAATATAGAAGGAGGGTTAGGTTTAGATCCTAATAAAGAAATTCTATGTAATCATCTAGGAAGGAAGTACTTACTTAACCATGCCCAAGAAGAATATCTAAATGAGATTCAACAAGGGAAATAAAGGTATTTGAAAGCATTCCTTGGAGTAGGAAATAATCCCTCAAAGGTCTCCCAATGATTATTTTATCCTTAAATGTAAGGGTGTTAGCCAACCCATTAAAAAGAGTAGTCCTAGCCATACTAGTGTAGGTAAAAAACCTTGATGTCACTCTATTACAAGAGACAATGGGGGAAGGAAAGAAGTTAGTGGAGGCTTTAGGAAAATAACTTAAAGAGTGGGAATTTTTAGCTTAAATGAAAATGGATTATCAAGGGGCTCATCATGGGGCGGAAAAGTAACTAAATTTTATCGAATTCCTCTTTTATTGTAGCTGGTATATGTACACAATTTCTATTTCAAGGGCTAGGAAACAATATAACAATCATAAATTTCTATGGCTAATATGAGTATAAGAAGCCTTTATGGGATTTTTTTTTTCACATGAGGTCATAAGGTAGGAAATGTTGATTGTAGGTGGGGATTTTAACTTTACCTTAAGTAACTTAGAGGTATGAGGGGAAAATACAAGAAAATACATTCTTGTAGAGTTTTCCAAATTTAAGTTAGAGGAGTTGGGATTCATGGATGTGGATCCTGTTAACACATAAGATTGTATGGGTAAAAAAAAATCACCTTAGATTTGTTCTTTGAGTCATAAGGTTTATAGGACATAGGTGTTGAGTCTTTAGGTTGTAATCATAAGTTAGATTTGGTTTCAGAGTGAACAAGTTTATGTATAGCCTTGGTCTAAATTTGAGCTATGGGATTGTTATCATGACAGGTAAAAAGCATCATGAGTCATACCTTTGGTTTTTTATATCATTTCCTTGACATGTCATACATCCAAGTTGTACTCAAAGTCTCCCCTTTGTCACTATAAATCCATTCAAGTGTGCAAGCTATATTTGAGTTGGCGCTGTGAACTGGTGCTATGAACTAGTTAAGGAAGAGGGTTGTGGGTTGGATAGGTTGCAAGCATCCTGGTGCAAATTCAAAATTACCAGCATCAAATTCAGGGTCATCAAGTACTCCATGAGATTTTTTTTCTTGTTTGGATGTCAGGAAGGGTTTGGCTACTTGATTTTCCTTAGCACTACAAACTGGCTTAGGCACTGCAAATTTAGACAGGCACTACAAAATGCGCTATGGAATGTGCTGCAGAAACTCTGTTCTAAGACTATTGAACTAGTATTTTTGACCAGTTTACTTTCGAGAGGATTTCTGGGTGAACCAGGATGAATTTTCAAAATCCAAAGGAGGTTATTGTCAAGAATGGAACCAAGAATATTAACCTCTTTCATTTTTCATACAGGTGTCATGGATTGGGAGATTCTAAGGAATATTTGAGTCCTATGTTTTCAATTTTCATGATTTCCTGTTTGAGACAAGTTTGTCGACCATATGGAGATGAATTTCAAGAAACCGAGAGAGGTTTTTCTTTAGAACGAGATTATATACAAAAACCATTCTCATATTTTACACAACTGTTATATTTTGAGAATTACAAGTGGAATTTTGAAGCCTAGTTTTCAGAATTTCGCCTCCTGAAAAGTAGGAAATCAGTTAAAATGTGTCATTCTCTGTTTGTAACTGTTCTATTTTGGGAAAGGGGTTGGAGTTCAAATTGGTGAGCTGGAAATGACCTATAGTACTATATATTTCATGGTACAAGAGGAGAGGGGGTTAGAAATATCTAAGGGAGGAGGTAGAGTAATAGAAAAGGAAATGTTTTTTTTTTGCAGCTCTGTATACCTCATTGAAGAACATGTATTTCAATTGATGTTGCTAATACTAATCTAGAACATAGTTATTTCCTTTTTCTTCTAGTTTTTGGTTATGTGTGAAGGATTCATTCTATTGTTTTTATGCAACAAAGGATTTGACTGTGTGAAAGCATCATCATAAAATTATTTTAATTCTTGAAGTAGGAGGATCTTTATTTCTGAAATTTTCTTCAGGGATTAGTCAATTGGACCAGATGTACACTTGCACTATTCTCTTTATGTTTCCTCCTCATTATTTTTTGTAAATTTCATCTTGTTTTTGTTCATATTTGGATTAGACTTTCTTTGTGGGAACATGGTCTGATGTAGGCATCATTGTTCATTGATGAACAATTGTTATTATCTCCCTCTCACCTTTCAAAAACACACTTGTTGTTACATTTACCATTACAAATCTATTTGATGAGTACTGGGCTTATCATCTAGCAGTCCGAGGGTGAATCTCAATGCTAAAATTTTTGGCTTCGTTGCTGAGGACGAAGTTGAAGATCTTTCCTGGGTTGTACGACACATATTACCACCAATTCTCGATGGTGAGAAATGATTGGTGACATAAAAGACTGCATTTTTTCACCATGGTGACTCCACACATTTGAAGAACTTGTTGGTGATTCAAATCAGTTACAAAAATCCATTGAGGAACGAGCTCAAACAGAAAATGGGAGGAAGACACAGGAAGTCCAAGTATCAAGATGTTAGTTTCCTTCAAGAGCTCATATTCTTTTTTATCAGTTCCTTCTTGTGCTTTCCTTCATATGTCAGGAGAATCATCCTTTTCTTTGTTTATTCTGATGCACATAAGCCCACTACTGTATATCCCTCTTTGAAAGATGAAGATATATATTCTTCTTACATAGTTGATTTTAACCCTAGTCCTTCATCTGAAACATATGAGAACAAATTTTCTATTCAAATCCTTCCTGAACATGATCAACCTTGTAACCATGTGAATGATGCAACCTATTCACCACCTCCTCTGATCATAGTACCATATTCTACCACCACTACTAGAATTTTCAATCAGTCCATTGAACCTCACTTTTAGCCCACTGCTGTCCAAACTAGAATCATAGATAACATGTTTAAACCCTTAAGGATGCCATCTCATATTCATCCTTATCCTCTTGAATTCTTCAAGTATATTCCCCAGTTTTCTGGAGAGGATCATGTTACAGCTAAGAGGCATTTGGGAGTCTTTGAGAACTTTGTTGATTAGTTTGAGATAGTACATGAAGATGTTACCATGAGATTGTTCTCCAAATCCTTATTTGGAGATGCTGCTGTGTGGTTTAAAGTTTGGCAGTTGATTCTATTGGTTCTTGGATCGAGTTATGCAACATCTTTTTAAAGTATTGGGGTGAGAACAAGTCCCTGGATCAATACCTCACCAATTTTAATGCTCTGTGGAGAGGGAAAGAAGAAGCTATGGCTGTCTTCAACATAAGGTTTTACAGAGTTTATCATAGCATGCCATTGGAGATTTCACCTTCCGAGGCTGCTACCATGGTGTACTATTTAATGGATCAACATTCAGAGCTTGTCCTTCTCACGAGAGAAATAAAATCTTCATCTTTAATAAGGTTGTTTGAAGATGTAGAAGAAGTCGAGGAGAATATCCGGTCTTACAAGCAAACTCAAGATCAAACATACTTTGAAAATATGCATGAACATGAACAACAAGACTGTGAGTATATTTCATATTTGGAGCAACAAGAATGTAAGCATGAATTAGATTTGGGACAACATTTGACAATTTCTTCAAAGTTTTCATATTTTTCTACGGATCAAGATGTACATCATGCTTATGTTTGTTTTCAAAATCAGTTTGATCATGCAGTGGTGGATGATTGCATAGATAACTATATGTTTTTAGTTGATCATAGTTAGAATTCTTTAAGTCCTTCTATGCAATTATCATATGATCATGTTTATGAAGAGGAAACTTCCATTCTTGATGATCAAGAGTTGCTCGTGAAAGCACAAGGAGGTCATGTGTTTCTTAGCAAAGGGGAATTTATGCAATGGAAATCATCTTTTCTCAATCAACATTTTTGTGACTATGGTTTTGAGGATCCAATAGAAGCCTTGTTGGAGTCATACTTTTCAGATTCTCTGAAAATTTCAGATTTTATCATTTCACCAACATTCGTGGGTGAGTATGGATTTCTGAAAGAGTCTATATCGCTATTGTTATGTTCTTGTTATTATTCATTAATTAGTAGTAGATATGAGATCATTTCAATCTTAAAATTACTTGAATGATTTTTGTGGAAGTCTTCCTTTACCTGATCAAATTGGAGATCTGGTTAGAGGTAGGGTAGTGTAGGAAATAAGCTCACTGCTCGAGCATTTTCTTTCCTTAAATTGCAGAAGGTTTTTCAGTCAGTTATCTTAAATAAGTGGAAAATGTTGGCAGTGTTTCAGATGTTAGTTGCACATATGACTCCATATCCCAATGGATAAGGCAACTAGAACTACATGTTCTTGGCAACTCACAAGGAACATGCCATCCCCTGTGGAGCTACATGTTAACACATAAGATTGTATGGGTCAAAAAAATCCACCTTAGATTTGTTCTTTGAGTCATAAGGTTTATAGGAAATAGGTGTTGAGTCTTTAGTTTGTAATCATAAGTTATATTTGGTTTCATAATGAATAAGTCTATGTATAGCCTTGGTCTAAATTTGAGCTATGATATTGTTATCATGACAGGTAAAAAGCATCATGAGTCATACCTTTGGTTTTTTATATCATTTCCTTGACATGTCATACATCCAGGTTGTGCTCAAAGTCCCCCCGTTGTCACTATAAATCCATTTAAGTGTGCAAGATATATTTGAGTTGGCGATGTGAACTGGTGTTGCAAACTAGTTAAGGAAGAGGGTTGTGGGTTGGATAGGTTGCAAGCATCCTGGTGCAAATTCAAAATTACCACCATCAAACTCAGGGTCATCAGGTACTCCATGAGATTTTTTTCTTGTTTGGAGGTCAAGAAGGGTTTGGCTACTTTATTTTCCTTTGGTGCTACAAATTGGCTCAGGAACTGCGAATTTAGACATGCGCTACAAAATGTGCTGCAAAAACTCTATTCTAAGACTGTTGAACTGGTATTGTTGACCAGTTTGTTGGATTAATGAGAGGGGGGTGAATCAATAATAGAGAAATTTAATCCCTTTTAACCATATAATCCAAGTGCTATATTAATGAAGCATTATTATCCAATAACTGTAGAGTAAATAAGCAATGAACAAATGAACAATCATACACATACACAGTACACCAGTGTTTTACGTGGAAACCCAAATCGGGAAAAAACCATGGAATGTTTTTTCTTATATGTCTTGAAGAATTACATTCATTGGAAGCACCAACTTCCTTTGTTTTCCAGCTGCAACTGGAAGGAGGCTCCAACCCCCTAGTTTCTCAGGCTACAACCTAAGGGAAGCTCCAACTCCCCAAATCTCTGGCTACAACCAGAAGGAGGCTACAACCCCCAATGTTCTTCGGCTACAACCAGAAGGTGGCTACAACCACATGTCCTTGCCCCATCCTGCCACCCTGAAGTAGAAGTAGAATGATGGAACCACTGTCACACTATCACTGTGAGATATACCGCTGTAAACCTGTACCAATAAATCTGAACCATGCAT
>ML778997.1:725256-799880 GCA_009831015.1 Picea engelmannii
CTCATACAAGCATGGGTCCTCCAACCATTCTTCTAGGATAACTCAATCCGTAAAGCGTCTTCCCGTGAGGGCTTTCACCATAAGGGGACCACTTTGGAGTTCATCCATTTGTACACCTTAGCAATCATGATAAGACAATAATGGGTCATCTATACATTTTTCCAACAATGCATCATATACCAATGGAACCACATCGATCCATCTTCATCATGTATCAATGAGAACTCATTGATCCATCTTCATCTATGCATTATCATCAAGGAAAATACATATTATATTACATCAATCATAAATCAATCAATCCTTTGACATCAATCAATCACTTGACATCAATCAATCAAGCCATTGGCATTAATGACAACATGATCCAACACAGTTGACTTCCAGGAGGATTTTCGGGTGAACCAGGATGAATTTTCAAAATACAAAGGAGATTATTGTCAAGAATGGACCCAAGAATATTAACCTCTTTCATTTTTCACACAGGTGTAATGGATTGGGAGATTCAAAGGAATCTTTGAGCCCTATGTTTTCAGTTTTCATGATTTCCTATTTGAGACATGTTTTTACGACACATATTTCGGCTAGATGGAGATGAATTTCAAGAAATCGAGAGAGGTTTTTTCTTTATAACAAGATTATATACAAAAAAGTTCTCATATTTTCCACATCTGTTATATTTTGAGAATTACAAGTGGCATTTTGAAGCCTAGTTTTCAAAATTTCGCCTCCTGAAAAGAAGGAAATCAGTTAAAACGTGTCATTCTCTGTTTGTAACTGTTTATATTTTGGGAAAGGGGTTGGAGTTAGGATTGGTGAGCTGGAAATGACCAATAGTGATATATATTTCATGGTACAAGAGGATAGGGTGTTAGAAAGATCTAAGGGAGGAGGTAGAGTAATAGAAAAGAAGTTGTTTTGTTTTTGCAGCTCTGTATACCTCACTGAAGAGCATGTATTTCAATTGATGTTGCTAATACTAATCTACAACATAGTTATTTCATTTTTCTTCTAGTTTCTAGTTATGTGTGAAGGATTCATGCTATTATTTTTATGCAGCAAAGGATTTGACTATGTGAAAGCATCATCATAAACTTATTTTAATTCCTGAAATAGGAGGATCTTTATTTCTGGAATTTTATGCAAGGATTAGTCAATTGGACCAGATGTACACCTGCACTATTCTCTTTATGTTTCTTCCTCATTATTATTTTCAAATTTATCTTGTTGCTGTTCATATTTGGATTAGACTTTCTCTGTGGGAACATGGTCTGATGTAGGCATCATTGTTCATTGATGAACAATTGTTATTAGCTCCCTCTCACCTTTCAAAAACACACTTGTTGTTACATTTACCATTACAAATCTATTTGATGGGTACTAGGCTTATCCTCTAGCAGTATGAGGGTGACTCCCAATGCTAACAGATCCCATTAAGAAGGTGCCAACTTGGAGTAACAATAGGTTGGGAGGAGAGGGAGTGTCCAAAAGTTGAAAATATTTTATCCTTTGGAGAATTTGTTAATGGAGGTGGAGAATTTTTTTCTTGAGAAGATGTAAGAAGGGGGTCTAACCATCTGCGCATCCTTTTACAAGTTCATAAAAGAGACACCAAGCCTACAACCCATTTTAATTTCAATATTGATTGGGTTAATGAGGAAGAATGTACCAGATTGGTCAAGGAGTAATGGTTGAGTTTTAATCTCTTATCTAGGGACACAATAGGATTTCAATTTGTTTAATATTTGAATAAGGTGAAAAAAGAGGTTTCATCCTGATCTTCTAAAAAATTCAAAGATTCCGATAAGGAACTAAAATGGGTGATACAATATCTTTGTAATTTGTATGCATAAAATTTGGGGGAGGTTTTCTCAAAGGAAGAAAGGGATAGGATGCAAATTTTAAAGAGTTCAAGGAACACGCTATTAGAAAGGAGAGATGTAGAGTGGAGGATAAAAATTCAATCCATATGGATGGAAAAAAGAGATAAAAATACCCTTTTTTTCATAACAATGTTAATCACAGGAAGATGATTAATACAATTTGGGAGATGAAGAAAGAAAACATAAGTAGGGAATTATTTTTCAGAAATAACAGACCTAAGAGTCTCACACTTTCAATATTTGTATACAAACCCTAATAAAGTCAATATTTTAGTAATGAAATTAGATGTTAATGGAAGATGTTTCCAGAGAAGAGTTAAATACAGTTCTAGCATCCTTCAAGTGAAACAAAATTCTAGGGCTGGATGGTCCACCAGTAGAATTCTATCTAGGATTTTATGATTTGTTAAAAGAGGATTGGTTAAAGGTGATAGAGGAAGTAAAGAGACAAAGGAAATTTCTTGGACATTTAGTTGCTACGTTTTTGGCATTAATTCATAATAAATATAACCCAAAAAGCTTTGATGAATTTATACTAGTATTGTTATGCAATTGCATATATAAAATTTTGGCAAAGATACTAGCATTTATAATAAAAAGTTCCAGTAACGAAGAAATTTTAGTTTTGTAGTCAAACTCTAGGTATGATCTTAGGTCAAGAAAGCAGGACAAAGGGAAATTTGAGATCAACATAGAAGGGGGGTCAAGGTTAGATCCTGTTAAGGGAATTCTACATAATCATCCAGGGAGGAAGTCCTTACTTCACCATGATCAAGAAAAATATTCAAATGAGATTCAACAAGGGAAACATAGGTCTTTGAAATCATTCCTTAGAGCAGGACATAATCCTGCAAAGATCTCTCAATGAATATTTTATCCTTAAATTTAAGAGGGTTGGCCAACCAATTAAAAAAAGTAGCCCTAGATAGATTGGTAGAAGTAAAAAACCTTGATGTTATTATGTGACAAGAGACAATGGGGGAAGGAAAGAAGTCAATCATGGGAATTAGGAGAATTACTTAAAGTTTGGTATTTTTTTAGATTAAATGAAAATGTATCATGAGGGTAGTTCATCACTGGGTGGAAAAGTAATTAGATTTGATTAAATTCCTATTTTATTATAGCTAGTATATGTACATAATTTCAGTTTCAAGGGATAATATACAATATAACAATCATAAATTTCTATGGACAATATGAGGATAAGAAGCCCTTATGTGATGATTTTTTTTCATGTTGGGTCGTAAGGCAGAAAAGGTTGATTGATGGCGGGGATTTGAAATTTATCATAAGTAGATTAGAGGTTTGAGGGGAAATGAAATACAATACATGCTTGTATCACTTTTCATATTCAAGTTAGAGGAGGTGGGATTGGTGGATGTGGATCCCATTAAGAAGGTGGCAACTTGGAGGAAAAATAGGTTAGGAGGAGAGGGAATGTCCAAGTGTTGGATAGATTTCAGTATTTGAAGAATTTGTTAATAGAGTTGGATAACAAAATTTCTTAGGTGGATGTAAGAGAGGGGTCTGACCTCTACCCATCATTGTACATATTATTAAAAGAGACACCAAGCCTACAACCCATTTTAATTTCAATTCTATTTGGCTTAATGAGGAAGAATGCATCAGATTAGTCAAGGATTAATGGTTGAGTTTTGATTCTTTATCTAGGGACACAATAAGGTTTCAATTTGTTGAATCTATGAAGAAGATGAAAAAAAAGTGTCATCCTGGGATTCTCAAAATTCAAAGATTATAATAAGGAACTAAAACAGGTGGAACACGATATTTCTAATTTGTATGCATAGAATTTGGGGGAATATTTATCAAAGGAAGTAAGGGATAGGATGAGAGTTTTAAATATTTCAGGGAAGAAGTTATTAACGAGGAGAGAGCCACAGTGGATGATAAAAAGCATATCCATATAGATGGAAAAAGGACATGAAAATACTATTTTTTTTTTCATAACTATACTAATCATAGGAAGATGATTAATACAATCTGGGAGATGAAGAAAGAAAATGGAAGTAGGGAAAAAATAATAAATAATAGACCTAAGTGTCTTACACTTTCAGTCTCTATATAAAAACCCTAATATAGTCAATATTGCAGAGACACCGAAAATATATTTTTATTTCCCGAGGTTTGTAAATGATGAAGGAAATCAGATACTAAAGGAAGAAGTTTCCAAATAAGAGCTACATGCAGTTATATCATCCTTCAAGTGAGACAAATTCTAGAGTTTGATGGTATACTAGTAGAATTGTATCTATGATTTTATGATTTGCTATAAGAGGATTTGTTGAAGGTTATAGAGGAAGTAAATAGACCTAGGAAAGTTCTTGGATATTTAATTTCTACATTTTTGGAATTTATTCCTAAGAAATATAACCCCAAAAGCTTTGATGAATTTAGACCAATATTTTTATGCAATTGCATATATAAATTTTTGGAAAACTTTTGTTAAAAGTCCTTGGTTTAGCTTGGACATATGATTGGTGGAGGAGAATTGAAGATAGATCCAAAAAATATTGGAGCCATCTACAATTGGTCAATTCCTGCTAGGATGAAAGAGGTAAGAAGTTTTATGGGAGAAGCACAATATTCGCTGAA
The DNA here is from genome assembly GCA_009831015.1 of Picea engelmannii. Taxonomy (NCBI): domain Eukaryota; kingdom Viridiplantae; phylum Streptophyta; class Pinopsida; order Pinales; family Pinaceae; genus Picea; species Picea engelmannii. The sequence goes on from ML778997.1 coordinate 729,753, forward strand.
ATTTATTACATCATTTCAACCACTTCAAATTGTAACAACAAAAGGGAGGAATTTTCATTAGGGAAATAAAAAATATAGGTATTTTGAATATTTGAAGAGAAGAATCAGTCAAGCATAATTTTTTTCCATGCTCAATTTTAAGCATCATTTTGAGATTGACAATGATACAAGTGGGTATGTCATGGGAGCAGTCCTTATGCAAGGAGGAAGATCTATGTCTTATCGTTTCGACGTGTGTCATGGACCATTGTCAAAGTACCCCACATACAATCAAGAACTTTATGACCTTGTATAAACAATTAAGAAATGGAAACATTATCTTTTAGAGAAGGAGATCACAATTCACATCAATCATCAACCACTTTAGTAATTGTAGAGTCAAACTAGGTTGTAGTAGGCAAGACAATTACAATCGTATGGGATTTTTTGCAACAATTCCATCTAATAACCAAATATAAGAAGGGTACAATGAACAAAGTTGCAAACATGTCCTCAAGACCGCCCATGCAAAAATATTGTAGCTATGGGAATAAACATGCAAGTTGAACCTTTTACCCATGAATTAAAGAGTGAAGAGTATGTAGAAGACATTGATTTTAGAGATTACTTTCATCAATTGAAAAAGAAAAAAAAATGATTGAGAATAAAATGAGAATCATCTTCAAGATAGACTTCTTTATAAATTGGACAAGTTGTGCATTCCATATGAGATAAGAATTTAATTGATAAGAGATACTAATACTTCAAGAATCATTAGACACTTTGGTATTGGTAAGACAATGGGAAATATATAGAGGTATGTGTATTGGCCTAAGCTTCAAGAGAAAGTTTCAAAATACATCCAGAGATGTGTTATTTGTATCATTAGTAATCCAAGCCATTACCAATTCACATGGGAGAGTATCTCTATAGGTTTGATTGGAATATTTCCAATGATGAAACAAGGCCATGATTACTTATTTGTTGTTGCATACATTTTTGAGATGTGCATGTTTATGCCTTCTAAGAAAACCATCAAAGGCCATAAAACAATTGATTTATTATTTTCAAGTGTTTGGGTACATATTGGTTTTCCTCATTTGATTGTGTCTAATTGAGTTGCAATATTATTGCATAAATTTTAGACAGCTTTATGTTGGGTGCCATTTTGATTCTCTTTTTACCAAGCCACCCACCCTTATTTTTTATTAGAATCTTTCCTTTTTTACCATTTCCGCTAGCATAATGCAATAATATACATATTAAAGGTGAAAAGTTGTTCTTGATTGAAAATTCCTAATTTTGGTTTTTAAACATAGTCAAAAGCCATTTTACTCATTAAATTACCAACATTACAGATATTTCAAGTCTTCAACTTATGACGAGTCTAAGTCTAGTATGAAGATGCTCCAACAAAGTCAAAGAGAACACCTCACAGCTGTTAGTAGATATCCTAGGGTAGAAACATGTCTACTCTTGCTATATTCCAACATCCCACCACCTCAAAGTCAAGCATTTGTTCAACAACAACATAATTCAAAAGAATTTGAAAAAAATCATGGAAGGACATATACTTTTGTTCAGAAATCCTAGGGCTCAAAGCTGAAAGGATTTGAATTGATTTCCCAATCAAGCAAATCCAGGAAACAAATTCAACAATCATAGGCCCTTATCTTCTAGGATTAGCATGAAATCTTGTTGTAACCTCTTTTCCAAAAGAGGAACTGAATATTATCCTAGAGATATTTGATTTAATGATGTAATATTCTATAAAGACAACAACGAGGGAATGCAATCAATTAGTGAGAATTTTGAAATTACTCTTGAAGAGTATTCTTGTAAACTTTGACAGACAATGAATACAAGACATAATTTGATGATCCATTTATGGTGTTAAGGTGTTTTTAGAATTCTGAGTTTTATTAAGCAACGTATCCCAGGAGGCCCCCCTAGTAGGTGTTGTATTTTGGTTCAATTATTTCAGTAAGATTAACTCTTGTTTGTAAATTTCCTTTGTTTTTGCAATTCTTGTAATAAAAAACTAGATTCTGTAATTTCTTGAATACACAAAGAATTCTTGTAACATTATTGAATTGTAGGGAATTCTGTACACACATGAAATTCCAGTAGTTGTCACAAATTGTAGGAAATCCATTGTACACAATATTTTATGTAATTGTCCGAAATTGCAGGAAATGTTGTAACTTCTGTAAATACACATAATTTTTGAATTTGATAGTCAGATAGGTAAATTTCATTTGAGAAGTGTGATAGGTTAATTTATCATTCCTTGCAAAGCATTTCTTTAATGCATTTTTTCATTAAAGTTTATAATCATACAATGACTCATAACTTAGGGTGACTCACTTGAATATACACTATTTTTTTGAAATGGAGTATGAGTACAGATCTACACCAAGTGTTTGCATCTAAACTGACAGTTCAACCGATTGAAGGTTAAATAAGTCCCTTTAGTCACGAGAATAACTCTTAGTCCTTGAGTCAGATTCTGAACTTTCTTGCTTCAAGTTTGCAATAGATTTACTTTTCATAAGAATCTCAAGTGACTACCAAGATAGTTCTGCATCCATAGTGCCGACACCTCATAAGTTTACTTACCTTGGTTTGATAGAAAATATTTCAGAATTTAGTTAATTAAACTACAACTAAAATAATTGACATTTTGGCGTCGTTGCGAGGAACGTGTCAAGGAATTAGATTTGGAAGTCACAATTTTTCTGTTGTTTTTAGTGTAAGTTTCTTGTTTTTTCTTTTTGCAAATTTCAGATTTTTGTTCCAAGTTTTATGATTTTCTCCAGTTCTTATACTTTTTTTTTTTTTTGTTTCTTCATGTATTTATGATTAGGAGGAGTGAAGACAATAATACATAAACACACCCTCACTATAGAGTTTTTTGCGTGTAATAGCTTGTCAAATTCACTTTAGCAAGTTTTCACGAGACTTAGTCATGAATGATTTGCATGAGTAGATCAAGTAGACTTAGAGACAATAAGGGTAGATTTATTAAATCATAAAAATAAGTTGCTCCAAATATATATATATATATATATATATATATATATATATATATATATATATATATATATATATATATATATTAGAAAAATCAAAACCTCCCACAAAACCACCTACTTAATCATCTCACAACCACCTATTAAGCCACCTGGTAAATCATCTTCAAAACCACCTACTAAGCCACCTACTCCATCATCATCAAAACCATATACTAATTCATCTATAAAAACATCCACAAAACCCCCATTACTAACTTGCTTGCAGGTACTAAAAAGGATACATGGAAACAAATTGTTGTAGAAAGCTCAAAATAGACACAAACAAAGGATACTGTTGAACAATTTGAAGATCCAGAAGAAACAATAGAAGGTCGGAGTAATCAATTTTGGATCTTTTGGGACAATAAGTGTTGAACACACTGCCCACACTAAGAGGGGGGGGGGTGAATTAGTGTGTGGAATTTTCTAACTTTTCTTCTTACAAGTTAGTAGTTAAAAAAAAATTGAATAGATTAAGAACAATTAAATCATAATCACAATGGACAAGAGATACCAGATGTTTGTATAAGGTTTTGTATAATGTATTTGTATATATGAGAATATAGTAATAAGAATTTTCTGAGCACCAACTATTTTTTTTTAGCACCAACTAAAGTAAGGATCACCAACTCCTCAGAGAGCACTAACTCTCAACAGGTCACCAACTCTCAAGCAAGACCCAACTTGCCACAAGACCCATCTTGCTGATAGAACGCAGTCTATCCAACTAGAGTTCATTCAATTCTAGTAGCAGTGATCCATTATAGAATCAACTCTATTCTCATGATCAAAGGTATACCATAAACACTCATCACCGCACTTCATCCTCTGTCTGAAATTCATGCCTTCTTCGCTTTATCTTTCCTTTGATATCCACACCTTCTTCACTTCTTCTTCCCTCTGATATTCGCACGGACCTTAGGTCTGTATCTCCTTCATTTTCTTCCATAGGCCACTCTTTCTCAGTGAGCCTATCTTTTCCACAAGCCAGATCTATTCCACAAGCACACCATCTAGTAAACCCATCATGGTTGTATTTATACTTGCTTATGCTCAAAAACTTGTTTAATTTATTGAGCCGACTTGTGCAACAAGTTATAACCAAATTGTTCATTTACAACAACTTTGGGACCACCAGAGATCATCATTTTGGGTATTCAAATTTAAACTTGACATCCCCTTTGCGTTCATAAATCGATCATAGGTATGGATCGATTTCTTTCGTGTCTACGATAACAAAAATCGATGCTTCCTTCAAACCATGTTCATATGATCATATGCGTAGAACCACATGCTTATCAATTTAAGAGACGCATTACATTCTTCCCGTTAAATATCTTTACCATATGACCAATGGTTTTATTCAGACGTTAGGTGAGATGAGAGATTATCAATTCAACAATCATGATTCAATCTCCCAATGATATGGACGATTGTCAGGACTTCGGGACTTCGCCCTTCAAAACTTCTGAATCAGATTTCTCGAACAGATCAGACGGTTTATGTTTATTTCACGGAAATGGATCAATTGTCAGATTTGATTCTTACAAGGCTTAATATAACGGCTAGGACTTAATCAAGTGTTGAGATAGATGGCCACCTTTTACTTCAGGTCTTCGACTTTTCTACTTACGCTATCCTTCCATTGTATTTTGATCAACGATTGAGAGTACACCTGACATCAGATCGATGATCGAGATCTCCTTCGGGTCTCCAGACTTTGGAGATTTCAAATCTCAACCCCTTCTTCCCTCTGGAGTGATCACCTGCTGAGTAAGTCATAAACGGTGGGGACCGCTTGTCATTGCTTAATGCTTCCACTTACACTATCCTTCCAGTGTAGTATATCGATGGATGAGAATGCACCCGAAGTGATGTTTAGATCGGACGTCTCGTGTCCACTTTGGGACTTCGAGACTTCGGGACTTTGAGCAAGTGCTGGTGGTAAAACTCTCGAAGAAAAACTCCTGTAGTGACGTAACTTGCTTACATCACTTGATTATGTGTCACGAGCTTAGTAGCTACTGCGTGTCACTCAGATTTGTGATTCACACTTACCTGAAATTCGGAATCAACTTGACACTTGTCATTATTTGATTGCACCATGTGTCCTTGTTGACATAGTCTTGCTGACATGGATATCCTCATGTGGCACATGTTCTTCTCCTGGATCTAATGGTTGTCCTAACTCTTGATGTATCTTAGATCGACGACTGAGAGTGACTTCAGACCTTCATCCTTCAGGACTTTGGGAATTTTGACATTTCTTGGTGGTGAAACTCCCAAAGCAATTCGACCAGAGTGATGTAACTTGCTTACATCACTTGTTGACATGGTACGAGTCGATTTCCTCTTGATTCTTGTCATCATTTGGTTATGCCATGTGTATTTTCTTACGTGGTATGCTGACATGGTCTGCCACATGTCTTTTGCTGTCATGTTTTGCTGACGTGGTCTAGCACATGTCCTTATAGACGTGGTATTCTACATGTCCTTGTAGACGTGGTCTTCTGACATAGTCTGCCACGTGTCCTTGCTGACGTGGTCTGTTGACCAAAAACCCTGATTCAATGGTCATTGTATATCCTCCATATCTAATGGTCCTTATTCATTTCAGATTCCAGGCTTCGGGTAATTCAACTCTCAAACTGAAAAATCGGAAGTGAGATTTTTACGAAGCTTAACCTCCTCTCATATTTGGACCTGAACTAAATGTTGTTCATCGATCATGATCCTAGATCGATGGATCGATCTGTTTGCAATGCAACTCTTCCATCTTATCTTTTCCTTCCACTTAGAATGATCCAATGACTGACAAAAATTCGCATAAATGAGATCTTAGATATTTTACCTTGCTTATCCTATCCTTCCACTCGAAAATGATCCGACGGATGACATGAATTTGGGTTTGATCCGACGACTGACGTGTATTCAGATAATCAAACTCTCAGCCCTTTTACCTTGCTTAACCTATCCTTCCACTTTAAAATGATCCAACAATCATGAAGACACTTGAAGCATATCAACGATCAAGGCTGATTGCGGAACCATAACTTGTGAGTGATTTAACTCATCACCAAAACTCCGCAATTTGAAGTTGTGCAAAGTTGTTGAGTCAACTACAATCGTCGATCTTTGAAGCTATAGTATCGAAGGGTCCTAAATAATTGCATTATTGGAACTAGTGCGATATTTAATTCTCCTTTTGATCTCCACAATCTATCCCTATCATTGATCTGGCGATTGCGCATCCGACAATCACAACTCAATCCGACTTAATTTGATCACTTGTTGGATCAACCAATGTCGTTGATATCTAAGTCTATGAGATCTGACGATCTATACCAATTGTAGGATTGGAACTAGCGATTTGTTTAATTCTCCTTCTGATCTCCACAATCTATCCCTATCATTAATCCGGCTTGCAGATCTGATGGTCATGATCCTCTAATGATCCTCAAGCCCATGGTCACTCATATGATCGACGTCCATAATATTTAGACGATCAACTCGGTCAATCTCTTAATAGGACAACTACTGAGGCTTCTTCACTCTAATCGGACGATTTTTGAGGCTTCTCACCCCGAGCTTACGCTTTTCCTTCTGAGATTTGATTTCTTCATTTTCTAACCCTCCTGAGCTTTTATCATAGGAACATTGTTGATCCTATCGTGATCAACAATAATCATGAATTTCTTCAGCCTATCTCTGCATCCTGTTTGCTCCTCCTCCTGAGCTTACGCTTTCGATCTCTGCATATTGTTTGACATCTTATGCTAATTGATATACTATTGACATCAATGACAATCTCATATTTGGCAAATCACAATGATAATTCATTATAACAATAAATCGTCACATTGATTGTTGACACCAATGACAATATGTCCAACAATATCCCCCTTTGTCATTGAGGGAAACCCACTAACTTCATATACAAAAATCCCCCTGTGATGATGCTTTCCTCTTATGAAGTTTTCCTTTTCTGAAGTTTCTCTATCCCTTTGACATCAATGGCAAAGGGTTTTTCCTCCTGTGGTAAAGCTCTATATGTTACTGACCATAATCTGAACTTGGGTAACACTTCTTACAATTATGTTCTGCATGCCATAACTGAATGAATCCCCCTGTCAATATGCTCTCTCTCTGCTTCTGACTACTCTCCCCCTTTATTTCTGAAAAGGTAGCTCTTCCTGACAAGGTTTCTTCTCCTGTTAATTTACTAACTTCTTATCTCAATTGATTGGGATTTTTGTGTTTCAAATGAGTAGTTTTCTTGATACTAATTTTTGTAGTGATTAAGTCTTTTCAAAACTTAATCTAATTACTTTCTTATTTGCTATCCAAAATACTTCCCTTGATTTTTTACTGACTGTTCTCCCCCTTTGTTTCTAAAAGGGTAGTTTTTTTTGATAGGGTCTCTCATCTTGTTATCTCTACAGGATGTCATGTACATTATTTTGTACATCAAAATGTTGCTTCTGTGGATGCCACTGTCTTACTGGAACACTGCACAATTGTAGCTCATCTTGTTCAAACAAATCTTGGATCTGCCTATTGATTCTCATCGATATTCAACCAGATGTATCCATCTTTATCCAAGATGCTTCTTTATCCAAGATGCTTCTTTACTATACATTTCTCTAGATTTGTCTGAGAAAGTTTATACTATGCTTTTCACATGACTGTAATTATTTTTCCAGCAATTAACTTCACTCCTGTTCACTTGTTCAGTCTTTGCTATCCACATGTGTGAGTGTTATGGTTTTTTGAACTTTGTTCTTTGATATTCTATTATTGCAACTTCATTTTTCTTCCATGTTCCAATCACTCCTTTTGTCGTACTGTATTAAGCATTTCTCATTGACTGTTTTCTTGGATTCCAACAATTATAGGATTTGTGGCCATATCCACCACAACTATAGCATCTCATAGTGTAACAATGTGCAACAATATGTGAAACATGATTGCAGTTCCAACATCTTATACTGTTGTTGAACCTACCAACTTGTTTTCTTCCATGATGCCTACAATCTAAGGCTTTATGACCATATTCATTACAAGAAAAACAATAAACGTTAAAAACACTCTCATACCTTATTTGATTCATCCATGAAGGTATCTCTCTTCTAAACTTTCTTTGAGGTATATGAGTAGCTTCTGGATATCTTCCTTGATCTGATCTTCTAAATTTTGTAGTGTTGCCTTTATTTCTTGGACATGAAGAACCTGAGTCATACTGGATTTCACTTTTTACAAATGAAGGAGTTGTGTCAGACCTGTCTTCATCCCTTACAAATGAAGGACCTGTGTCAGACCTGTCTTCATCCTTTACAAATGAAGGACCTGTGTCAAACCTGTTTTCACTTTTTACAAATGAAGGACCCGCATTAGGTTTCTTAGGAGTATTGATTTCTTCCTTGTTGTATCCAAGAACAAATTTTTCATTTGGTGATATTTGACTATCCAAGATCTCATCCAAGGTCATGGAGCTGTTCAAGAACTTGAGTTGGGTGTTTGACTTCTCAACTTTCTTTCTAAAATTCACAACTTCTGCTTTCAGTTCATGACAAGATTCTTCCTTTTTGTTAAACTGGTTCCTCACTACCTCCTCCCTTCTTTTGGCTTCTTCAAGTTGGATTTTAAGATTGAAATAGCTTTCCCTTAGTTCTTTTAGATAGGCAAGGCTTTTGCTTGGTTCATCATCTTCCTTATTTTCTTCGTTTGCTTGATTGATTTCATTTTTCAGTCTCTTGATCTCTTCTTCCTTTGCTTGACTGATTTCATTTTTCAGTCTCTCGATCCCCTCTTCCTTTTCTTTTGTTAATTCAACAAATTTTGTTTTCAATCTTTTGATCTCTTCTTCTTTGTTTTCTAACTGAATCTTTTGCTCAGATATGATTTCTTCATTGTCTTTGAGATTTTCTTTTATTTCCATGATATGCCTTTGATTGCTAAGCTCATCATCTTCCTTCTTCTTTTCTTTTACTTGACTAATTTCTTTCTTCAACTTCTCAATCTCCTCTTCTTTTTCTTCTAACTGATTATCTTGCTCATATATTATCTTTTCATTGTCCTTGAGCATTTCCTTTATTTCCAAGATATGATTTGACTCCTTTCAAGAAATTCTTTAGTGTAGTCATGAAGATAGCTATAGTCTGAATCATTATGGTCATAGCAGTATTCATAGAGACTCCAATCAAGCTTTTGTTTGGACTTAGATAGTTCTTCTTCTACTTATTCCATGGGATAAATGTTAACATAGCATTCTTTTATTGTATCTGAGTCTTGTTCTTTACTTGCAGGGGAGGATTCAATATCAACATTATTGCAATCGAAATATTGTGGAGAGTCTTTACCTTTATTGATGGTCGAGTCTTCCTCTTCATCCTTGATAGGAATGTCTTATGTGTCTTGTATTTTGATTTGATACATCTATTCTAACTTCAACCATAAGTCCTTGGCGGATGTGCATAGTCCTGTGCTTTCCTTGACTGTATCTGATAATCCGTTGAGAATAATCTTCAATTCCACTTCATTGTTCTTCCTTTCTCTTCTTTGGACTATAATATTGGATAGATTCTTTGATGTAGTTAAATCCTAGGGCTTGCTTACTACTGAATTCCAAACTTCATATCCTTTTGACTTCAAATACTGTTTCATATTTTCTCTCCACGAGGAATAATCCATTCCATCAAATAAGGGAGCTTAAATTGTGGAGAGAGCCATCTGTCCACCCATTTATTTAGGATCTACCTTCCAGTGGTTAAACTATGCTGAAGGAAGCTGCTATGATACCAATTGTTGAGCACACCGCCCACACTAAGAGGGAGGGGTTGAATTAGTGTGTGGACTTTTCTAACTTTTCTTCTTACAAGTTAGAAATTAAAATAGAATTGAACAGATTAAGAACAATTAAATCATAATCACAATGGACAAGAGATACCAGATGTTTGTATAAGATTTTGTACATGTATTTGTATATATGAGAATATAGTAATAAAATTTTTCCCAGCACCAATTATTTTTTTTCAGCACCAACTGAAGTAAGGAGCACCAACTCCTCAGAGAGCACCAACTCTCAAGCAAGACCCAGCTTGCCACAAGACCCAACTTGCTGATAGAACACAGTATATCCAACTAGAGTTCATTCAAATCAAGTAGCAGTGATCCATTATAGAATCAAATCTATTCTCATGATAAGAGGTATACCATAAATGCTCATCACCGCACTTCATCCTCTGTATGGAATTCATGCCTTCTTCACTTTATATTTCTTCTGATATCCGTACCTTCACTTCTTCTTCCCTCTGATATTCACACAAACCTCAGGTCTGTATCTCCTTCATTTTCCTCCGTAGGCCACTCTTTCTCAGCGAGCCTATCTTTTCCACAAGCCAGATCTATTCCACAAGCACACCATCTAGTAAACCAATCATGGTTGTATTTATACTTGCTTATGCTCAAAAACTTGTTTAAGTTATTGAGCTGACATGTGAAACAAGTTATAACCAACTTGTTCATTTACAACAACTTTGGGACCACCATAGATCATCTTTTCAGGTCTTCAACTTTAAACCTGGCATCCCCTTTACTTTCATAAATCGATCACAATTATGGATCAATTTCTTCATCTCTGTGATAACATAAATCAATGCTTCCTTCAAACCATGTTCATATGATCATAGGCATAGAACCACAAGCTTATCAATTTAAGCGACACATTACATTCTTCCCTTTAAATCTCTTTACCATATGACCAATGGTGTTATTCAAATGTTAGGCAAGACGAGTCCTTGAGCGCTTATCAATTCAACAACCATGATTCAATCTCCCAATGAGATGGATGATTGTCGGGACATCGAGACTTTTCCCTTCAGAACTTTTGGGTTTGAAACCTTTCAAAACTTTCGAATCAAATTTCCCGAATAGATCAGATGGTTTACATTTATTTTGTGGAAACAAATCAATCATCAGATTTGATTCTTACAAGGCTTAATCTGACAGCCAAGACTTAATCAAGCATTGAGATAGATGGCCACCTTTTACTTTGGGTCTTCAACGATTATAATTACACTATCCTTACACTATATTTTGATCAACAGTTAAGAGTACACTCGACATCAGATCGACGGTCGAGATCTCCTTCGGGTCTCCAGGCTTCAGATATTTCAAATCTCAACCCCTTCTTTCCTCTGGAGTGATCACTTGCTAAGTAAGTCATAAATGGTGGAGACCACTTGATGTCGATTAACGCTTCCACTTAAAATATCCTTCCACTGTAGTAGATCGATGGATGAGAATGCTCCAGAAGTGATCCTCAGATCAAACGTCTCGTTTCCACTTTGGGACTTTGACATTTGAGACTTCGGGACTTTGGGCAAGTGCTGGTGGTAAAAATCCTAAAGCAAAACTCATGTAGTGATGTAACTTGCTTAATTCACTTGATGATGTGTCATGAGCTGAGTAGCTGCCGCATGTCACTCATATTCATGATTTGCACGTACCTGAAATGCCGAATCAACTTGACACTTGTCATTATCTAATTGCGCCATGTGTCCTTGTTGACGTCAATCTCCTCATGTGGCACATGCTCTTTTCCTGGATCTAACGGTTGTCCTAAATATCAATGTATCTTAGATCGATAATTGAGAGCGACTTTAGACCTTCATCCTTCAGGACTTCGAGACTTTTGACATTTCTTGGTGGTGAAACTCCCGAAGCAATTCTCCCGGAGTGACGTAACTTGCTTACGTCACTTGTCGACATGGCACGAGTCAATTTCCTCTTTACGCTTGTCATCATTTGATTATGCCATGTGTATTTGATGACGTGGTCTACTAACATGGTCCGCCACATGTCTTTTGTTGTTGTTTTCTGTTGACATGGTCTGCTACATGTCCTTGTAGACGTGGTCTGCGACATGTCCTTGTAGACATGGTCTGCTGACATGGTATTGCACGTGTCCTTGTTGACATGTTCTGCTGACCAACAAACCTGATCCCACGGTTATCGTATATCCTCCAGATCTGATGGTCCTTATTCATTTCGGATTTCGGGCTTTGGGTAATTCAACTCTCAAACTGAAAAATCTGAAGTGAGATTTTTCTGAAGCTTAACCTCCTTGCATCTTTGGACCTAAACTAAATGTTGTTCATTGATCATGATCCTAGATCGATGGATCGATCTGTTTGCGATGCAACTCTTCTAGATTATCCTATCCTTCCGCTTAGAATGATCCAACGACTGACGAAAATTCACATAAATGAGATCTCATATCTTTTACCTCGCATTTGATCGCTTGTTGGATCAACCACAATTGTCAATATCCGAGTCTATGAGATCTGACAATCTAGACCAATTGCGGGATTGGAACTAACGAGTCGTTTAATTCTCCTTCCGATCTCCACAATCTATCCCTACCATTTATCTGGCTTGCAGATCCAATGGTCACAATCCTCCAACGATCCTCAAGCCCACAATCACTCATATGATCAACGTCCGTAATATTTAGATGATAAACTCGGTAAATCTCTTGATCAGACGACTGTTGAGGCTTCTTCACTTTGATCAGATGGTTGCTAAGGCTTCTCACCCTGAGCTTACTCTTTTCCTTCTGAGATTTTATTTTTTCATTTGCTAACCCTCCCGAGATTTTATCATATGAACATTGTTGATCCTATCATGATCAACAATAATCATGAATTTCTTTAGCTTATCTCTACATCCTGTTCTCTCCTCCTCCTAAGCTTACGCTTTTGTTCTCTTCATATTGTTGACATATTCTGCTAACTGATATACCGTTGACATCAATGACAATCTCATCTCTGGTAAATCACAATGATAATTCATTATAAAAACAAATAATCACATCAACTGTTGACATCAATGACAATATGTCCAACATTATTCATGGCTGATGAAGAATCTCATATTGGAGGAGGAAGAATACCAGGAGGTGGGGAAGAAAGAGAGAGAATACCAAGAATACCAACTACATGAGGAGAAGGAGAAATTATACTATAAGGTGGTGAAGAAATAATTCCAGAAGGAGGAGGAGAAATAGAAAGAGGTTCGAACAATAAAAGGAACATTGCAGGTGAAGGGGAAGAAGAAGTTAACTTCGGTTTCCCTACCTTGGATATGCCTACAAAATTCATAAATGAGTTAAAGATGAAAGAGATTCCACCTTCAATTCTTCCTAATTTATATGGCATGCCCTCCGAATACCTAGATGCATTCTTGTTCGAATTTGATATTTTATGTCATACATATGGGTACACTGATGATGCTTACAATCTTCAATTGTGTCCTTCCACTTTGAAAGCCACTGCCTTAAAATGGTTTATGGGACTAGGTGAAAGTACAATAGCACATTGGGACACCATGAGGAAATTTTTTCTTAAGAAATAAAAATCTTATTGTAGGCCAAAATATTCAAAAGTATACATTTTCAATATGGATCAGAAAGAAGATGAAAACTTAGAGGATTACCCATAGAGTTTTTTGTACAATTTGCAAAAATTGAAACATAGTTTAAATTTTGATTTTATTTGTTCTATATTTTTAAAAGACATTCATGATGAATATATTGATATTCTTAATATTACGGGTTCTGGTGATATTTATCCTTACCATTTGAACAAATTTCTCAATTGTCTAGGAATTATTCCAGAGGTAAAGCTAAGGGTGGAAAAGGACAAATAGACATTCTAACAAAAGTGACTAAATCAGAAATAGGGGGTATTAGTAGAGCTGAAATTGGTAACTTGTTAGAAAAATTTAAAACTGAACTTCTTGGCACATTATTCTCTCAATCTAATGCTTTTAATGCTAAGAAAATGTAACAATATGAAATAATAACCTTAGCTATTTTTTGTCCTGATTGCAGAAAGAAGCATCCTAAAAATGAGTGTCCACTAATTAGTATTCAAATTTGTGGGATTTGTGTAGAAAAGCATGCGAAAAAAGATTTTCCTTTGCTTCCCAGACTAAAATTCATTTACAAAGGATACAATGAAGTTGCAAAGGAACTTTACAACATTGCACCGAGGCGACCATGGCACCCAAGGCCAACATATATGTCACAAGTCCCTTCTAATATTTTTTTTGGATATTCTAATCAAAATTAATCTTGGAATACTCCCATGCCATGGAAACAATAGTCTACTCAACAAAATCCTAATCATACTTATCAACAAAATTGGAGATGAAACACTTATGGAAATCATCCACAATACAATTCTCAACCACAATATCAAAACCACTATCAATCACCACAATTTGTTCCACAACAAAAAAATTTATCACAATAATAGCAATACCAATCATTTCCAAAATACCCAATAACCATACAACTACGATTTCCATCTCAACCTCAATTCACTCAACCACAACCATTACAACTTTCATCAAATCAACAACCCCCTAGACCCACACAAATACCTGCACAACTAGTGGAAAACCCCAAAAATCAAAAGGATAAATACATTTAAAATACTGATGTAAATTTTTTTCCTACTTATATTATTTCCCCTATGCGTTTACATGAAATTTCAGTTCAACCATAGGAATTTCCTGCACAATTACATGAAATTTCCGCATAGTTACAGGAAATTTATGATCCATTAGATGAAATTAATTTTCGTTATGGGAGGGCTGCAAACCAAAAAAATCCATTATAATTGAGGAACAAAAGGAGGAAACTCCTGATCAACTTGTTAAAAATAAAATTTTAATAAAAGAACCTATTTCCCTACATGAACAACCTTCATCCTCTAGGACAACACCTTTCCTTGAAAGGTTAGCCACACAAAAATATGAAAAAACAGAAAAATCCCCTAAATTTCACCTTTTAGATGAAATAAAAAATATAAGCATCAAAATTCATTTACTACAGGCCATAAAGGACATACCCATTTACGCCAAAACAATAAAGGAATTATACAATCAAAATATTGGAAGAAAAAAACCAGATCCACAAACAATACAAGTAGTTGGGAAATTAACTAGTCTAATGACTACTAAAGTCACTATACAAAAGTATGTTGATCCTTGAATCTCGATAGTAACAATTTATGTCAACAAATTTTCTATCTCCAACAATCTCATTGACTTAGGAGAAACAATAAATGTCATGACGATGGAGACTATGGAAAAATTACACATTGGCAATCTCAGACCCACCCCTACGATTCCAGAACTTATGTATAGATACAAAATTAAACCCAAAGGGGGTAATTGATGATATCATTGTATCCCTTGACTCATGGGAGTACCCGGTAGACTTTATGATCCTCCAACCCAAATCTAATTTGGGTGGACATCCTTTAATTCTTGGAAGACCATGGTTAGAAACGGCTGATGCATTCATCAACTGTAGATCCAAAAATATGACAATAAAAAATGGTGTCGAAAAAAAAAATATTTCATTACATCCCCCTACCAAATCAGTAAATGAATTAGAGAACATAAAATGGGTAAATGAAATTGATAGTAATGACAAAATAATTCATCCAATTTTAACCATTTCACAAGCTTTAAAACTTAAGGAAAATACAGATAAAAATCAGTTCAATCACTTTCTTTCTCATCCTGATTTTCCTTCATATTTTAGGGGGAAGAAAATAAATTCTGAACCATCTACATCATACAATTATAAACAATCTACATCATCAATTTCACAAGCTTCATCATCAAAATCTTAACACTTTGTTCTTGATAATCTTGTTGGGCATAATTTTCAGGAGACATGTACAACATATAACTTAACGTATTTATTTCAAAATGTGTTTCCTATAAATCCTGTATCAAATACTTGCAATAAAGTTATTGAAATTTATATGGGAAAAAATTTAAGCATTAATTATGATCTTGATGATTTAGAAAATAAACAATTAATTTCATTTTTGCAGAAATATTCTAAAGTTTTTGCCTGGGATTACATTGACATGTAGGATATCCATCCGGATACTTATACTCATCACAAATACATACAAGAAAATGTTAAACCTGTTCAACAACCACAAAGACGAATGAACCCAACCTTAAAATGCATTGTAAAAGGGGAGCTTAAAAAATTACTATATGTAGATTTCATCTATCCTATATCAGATAGCCAATGGGTTTCACCCTTGGTAGTAGTTCCCAAGAATAATGGAAAATGGAGGGTATGTGTATATTACAGAGAACTCAATAAATCCACATTGAAATACCATTCCCTCTACCTTTCATAGACCAAGTCCTGGACACATTGGATGAAAATAAATACATTTATTTCCTCGATAGTTTAGGTGGCTACAATGAAATAAAAATAACACCTAAAGACCAAGACAAAACAACATTTACTTGTCCTTGGGGAACTTATGTATACAAAGTATTACCCTTAGGACTTTGTAATGCACCTGCCACATTACAAATGCGACTGTTGGCTACTTTTACTGATTTAATTGATGATTGTGTAAAGGTGTACATGGACTATTTTTTAGTTTATGGGGATACTTTTAGAGAAGCCTTAGATAACCTGGAAACAATTTTAAATAGATGCCGAGAAAAAAACCTTTCCTTTATTAATGCAAAATATTTTATGTTGTATACTGAAGGTATTATGCTTGGTCATCATGTTTCAGTTGTAGGTATTAATTTGATCCAACAAAGATCACAATGATTGTCAATTTAACAACTCCATCCACTCAAAAGGATGTGAGGAGATTCTTAGGACGTGTAGGGTATTATAGAAGGTTTATAAGATATTTTACAAAAAATGCCTCGCCTTTATTTAAATTGCTTGCAAATTATGTTGAATTTTATTGGAATACTAACTGCCATGATGCTTTTAATGCACTCAAATAAAAACTTTCCATGACTCCAGTGTTGAGAGGACGAGATTGGACTTTACCTTTCCACATATCTATGAATGCATTTTATTCAACTATAGGAGTGGTTTTGGGTCATGTTATCGCACAATATGTGCTTTACCAAAGCCTAAAGGAAAGTAGGCATAGATTAGAATAACACAGAGGTGGCCCTGTCATTGTCACCCCAACAATATAACATTTTCTATTTAGGAGGAAGAACCTTCTCCAAGGGAGACATCCCTAGACCTAGTGGGTTGATTAAGGGAAAGAAATGATAAGAAAACTACCCCTCTCTCTAGATCACTCATGTCAAGTTTAAGTCTTGAAGGATGAAGAAAAAGAAATATAAAGTGTACCTGCCCCTTACCAATACAACAACAAGCGTTAAAGGAAAAAACCAATGATAATGATGTTTCAACAAGACAGTAAACTTGTGAATATATGTTGCATGTCTATGTATGAAAAAAATGATAAGTAGATGATAGCGATAAGTAAATGATAACAAATGCAATTTGTATCAGCAAGAACACACTTGTGTAGACAATGTGAACAAGCATTTAAAGCACCAATGATAATAATTTGTCTTATGTGAGTTCTCTAAATATATCAACCAACAATTAGATTTAAACATGTTGTCTAAGTTAAATGTAACAACAATAAAATAGAAGTAATGACAGCAACAAACAAGCTTAAAAAATGTACTATGCTAAGGCAATTGAACAAACACTTGAGCATATATTGATAGTAACTTGCCTTGTACAAATTCAGGGTTGTTCTAAGGTGGTTGGTAGGCTGATATAGACTGCAAACAATGGATGTAATAGTGAATTATCATCAATAATTAAGTGACTGTTAGTATCTCTAAGCTAGGTTAGTTAAATAGTTAAAGTTAGTAGGGTAATCAAGTAGGAAATGCTTGGAGTTTGAGTTTGAAGATACTTGTCAAAGAGTGAGGTTTGACTAGTGAATTTCTAAGGGTAGTGGAGTCAAGTAGGCAGATTCCTTCAAGGCTGCTAACAAGTTATTTTACACATAATCCAAGAGGGAGAAAGACCTAGGAGTAGTATCACCTTAAGTCCTCCTAGGTTTGACCTCAAGAAGTGAGGAAGCTAGGGTGTAGGCACTTCTAGAACCCACCACCTCCTTCTTCTTGGATTTTTATGGATGAAAAGTAATTTTCACAATAACTAAGTATAAACCTCTAGAGATCTAGCACTTTAGGGCCTTAGGGTTTCACTAGTTACTAGATCAATTCAATAAAACTAGGCAAATGAAAAACAAGAAAGTTATCACCTTAAGTTTCTTACTTCAAGCATTAGTTAAAACATAAAATTTCATAATATTGTATGAGAAAGAAAACCATTACCATAACCTTGAGTGTTTTATTCATATGTGGGTCTCCTTTTCTTGTTGAGAAGCGCTTCAGTGATTTTCCAGGGATCCCTGGGTGAAGCATATCGAAGGTTTAAATTCATCTCTTAACTTTTTCCAGCTACACTTCCCCCTGGGCCTTTATCCCCTTCTTCCCATTAGGCAAGGCACAACCCTTTCCAAGTGGATCCTTACCCAATTCCCAAAAATGTGCATAGATGGAAGGGATACAGATAGAAAATGGTAAGTACGAAGGGAACGAGCGACGACTCTTCAGATATCCACAAGGTAACAACCTATCGTAAAATGAAATAAAATTACTAAGGAACCATGTGACCCTCCCAGGTTTGGAAAAGGAAAAGAGAATAAATTTAAGAAAACATTATCAAATCCATAAATATTCAATGAAACATGTTTAAATGTTTTAAAATCGAAGCGATGCATACCATGATACCAAAAATTATTACCTGATGGAGAAAGACTCATTGCCATTTCAGGACCAAGCCAGTGTGATGAATAATGCTACTGGTGATATGTGGACTACAATGAATAAAATAATGTCTCCATGGGGCCATTCTTAAGTCATCTGGCTCTTGGAACTCCATGTCTAGACTTGTGGGCCTCATGACATGATTTCCTTAGTTCTCCCTAGGCTAGGGGATAATATCTGGCTCCAACTCGGGGACATGTGCTCACCATGGAGTGCATTAGAACCTCATCACCTTTGGTATGACCTGTGTCTTCTAAATCTCAACAAAAGACATTAGTAATCCCTAGGGTGGTGATATCACCCCTCATCCATATATGATAAAATAAAAAAATAAAAGCATATATAGTCTACCATATGATTATGAGCATACATATATACAAGTGAGACAAAATAATATGAAAATGCATCTGCAACTACACTAATATGAAATGCAATGGTATGTACAATGGATGCAAATTCCTACCTACCTCTACTTACATGTTGGTTGAATGCGAGGTGTAGTCAAATAACCAGTGAAACCATCCTAGAAATACCTCATAATACATGCCTCTGTGCTTCATCATAAACTAAAACAATGACAAGTCAATCACAAAAATAACATGAGTTAGAGCATGCATCATATCATAGGAAATCATAAAGTCTAGCTCATGGAGGCGGGAGGGAGAGACATAATTATGTGAAGTTACACTTCTAGGAAACTGCTCAATCCATCTCAGAAAGGAATCATGAAAAATCAAAGGCTCAAAAAACTAACTCAAAGTGTTTGAAGGTTGGCTACCATGGACGTCATCACATATTGAGGTCTTGGAAGGGACTAGCAAGAACCTAGAGGATGATTGGAAATTTTTAAGGGAAATATGAAAGACCAAGATAATAAAATTATTCTTAAGGTATTCAACCTACCCTTGAATTATAAAAGAATGATTTTTCTGGGGTAAAACTCAATATAAGGGACATTTTTCCCAACTACACCCTTAGTGACATAACGAGGTAAATTAGTCGAAGGGAGATGGAAAACCTTGTCACGAGTACCCTGCTTTAGGAAAGTAATGTCCTCACCTTTATAAATATCTGATCACAACGGTGGTTTATAATCTTCTTCATAGAATAAATCCAAGTGATCAAAGGAATACTCATCAAAATACTCAAGGTATGACTATAAATCATCAAGAGAACATAGAACTAGGTCACCCTTGGGTGCTTGGAAAACATATGTAATTATATCATCATCTTGTTTCCAAAAATTGAAATTATTAGGAACATCATATGATTGTTGTAAAGGAAACAAATGGAAATGACCCTCCATATCATAAATGGGATCCTCATAAGAACCAATCACATCCAATTTATGTCTTCCAACATGTATGAACTCTTCAATATTAGCAATTATGTCATTGAGTTTATCACAAAATGAAGGATTTAATACATCCAATGGATCCTCTAACACTTCTTCACCCTCTAAATCATAAAATAAGGCATCATAAAAAACCTGAAAAGGAAAATGATTAACCTCATTCTCTTCGTCTTGTGCAGGATGAATATGACATTGGATCGATTCATCAGAGGGGGAGGCACATATCGATATCTCACACTCTTCAGGTTATTGTCCTTCAACCAGGTCTTCTTTGATGGAATCATGAGTAAATTCTTCTCTTCGTCATGGGATCGGTAACCTTCATCATGATCCCTCTCCTCGGCCTCTTGTAGGTCAATGTCTTGTTCCCACCTTTCGTAGATCTCAAGGGATGTTATTCTTTCCAGACTAAGAGTTTCTGGGGTATCTTTGGGGTCATCAATCTTGACTTGTGGAGAAAATAAATGTTCCACCTTGGATGACAAGATATTGGATTTGACTTCTGTGGCCATGTCGTAAGATTCTTGGATTGTCCTTGGGATCCTTTTATCAAGAAAATAATTTGATTGTCCTGAGAAGGCCCTTATATAGTTTACAAGGAGGAACTCAAAAACATGACGATGGATTCTAGGGAGTTGTTGTGACATCCTCTTAAACTTGGAATGGAAGTCCTTAACAACCTCTTTCTCAACCTTCTTTATGTGCATAAGTCTTTGTAGTAACATGTCTAGATCCTCTTTGACATTCCATCTTCTGAGGAAAACTTCCTCTAATTGATCCATATATGTAATACTAGAATTAGGGAGGCCGTCATACTATCTTCTAGCATTGTCTTGAAGAGTAGCAGAGAAAAGTTTCATTTCTAGGTCTTCAACATCATCATTGATAGGGTGGAGTTGAAATAGGGCCCAAAATTCACTCATATGGTTTTCAATGTTTTCCTCATCACTACCAGTGAATCTTGGGAGCCATTTTTCATACCTCGGAGGCATTTTTTGAGGGTAACCCAAAATTTTAGTCATATCCAAGGGTTTAAAATTACCTAGATCCCATTGAGAATCCATGGTTAGATTTATCATTAGTGGAGTCACCAGATAATCCTTCTAGGTATTATCAAAAGGAAATGAGGGAATCACCCTTAGTGGAGTCACCAGATAATCCTTCTAGGTATTATCAAAAGGAAATGAGGGAATCACCCTTAGTGGAGTCACCAGGTAAGCTTTTTAAATTGAAGGATTTGAGAACACGCTTACCAAAAAGGTGTCGTTGAGGAATATTGACTAAGTGTTCCCCGACAACGACGCCAAATTTTTTATTGCATAATCTATACTTTCCCAAAGCCTAAAGGAAAGTAGGCATAGATTGGTGTAACATGGAGTTGGCCCTGTCACTGTCACCCCAACATGATACCATTTTATATTTAGGAGGAAGAACCTTCTCCAAGGGAGGCATCCCTATACCTAGTGGGTTGGTGAAGGGAAATAAATGATAAGCAAACTACCCCTCTCTCTAGGTCACTCAAGTCAAGTTTAAGTCTTGAAGGATGAAGCAAAAGAAAGATAAAGTGTACATGTCCCTTACCAATACAACAACAAGTGTTAAAGGAAATAATATATGATAATGATTCTTCAACGAGATAGTAAACTTGTGAATATATGTTGGCTATCTATGTATGCAGTAAAATGACAAGTAGATAATAGCGATACGTAAATGATAACAACTGCAATTTGTATCAACAAGAATGCACTTGTGTATACAATGTGAACAAGCATTTAAATCATCAATAATAATACTTTGTCTTAGGTGAGTTCTCTAAATATATCAACCAACAATTGGATTTAAATAGGCTGTCTAATTTAAATGTAACAATAGTAAAATAGAAGTAATGACAATAGTAAACAAGCTTCAAAAATGTACTCTGCTAAGGTAATTGAACAAACACTTGAGCATATATTGATAGTAACTTTCCTTGTACTAATTATGGGTTGTTCTAAGGTGGTTGTTAGGCTTATATAGACGACAAACAATGGCTATAACAATGAATTATCAATAGTAATTAAGTGTATGTTAGTATCTCTAAGCTAGGTTAGTTAACTAGTTCAAGTTAGTAGGGTAATCAAGTAGGAAATGTTTTGGAGTTTGATTTTGAAGATACTTATCAAAGATTAAGGTTTGAATAGTTCCTTTCTAAGGGTAGTGGAGTCAAGTAGGAGGCTTCCTTCAAGGCTTTTAACAAGTGATTTTACACATATTCCAAAAGGGAGAAAGACCTAGGAGGAGTATCACCTTAAGTCCTCCTAGGTTTAACCTCAAGAAGTGATGAAGCTAGGGTGTAGGCACTTCTAGAACCTAGCACCTCCTTCTTCTTGTATTTTTATGGATGAAAAGTAATTTTCAAAATAACTAAGTATAAACCTTTAGAGAGCTAGCACTTTAGGTCCCTAGGGTTTCACTAGTTACCTGATCAATTAAATAAAGCTAGGCAAATGAAAAACAAGAAAGTTAGCACTTTAAGTTTCTTACTTCAAGCATTAATTAAAACATGAAATTTCATAATCTTGTATGAGCAAGAAAACAACTACCATAACCATTTACAATGAAAAAGTAAAAATATACTTACTTGCACCAAGAATAATCATGTAAAACCACACAAGATTGCCACAAAACTTCATAAAATTTGTCCAAGTGCCAAAAAAAATCCTTAAAAGAGTAGCGTCCTCCTTATTTAAGACAATAACCCTTAGTAGGGACAAAATTTCAGACCTCCACTCTCACAAGTGAGAGTTATGGTATAATGAATGTCAATTTATGTTTATTTATACCAAAATTTGACCTTTAATTATTTTAGGTCAAAATATTAGGGCCAACCTTGCTAGTTTATTACAAAATTAAATTCTGGACAAAATAAAATAAATTTGCATGTAAAGACTCTCCTAGGGGTGATGTCATGCCCTTCTAGGGTGATGTTAGACCTCAGTCATGGAACGTTGGGCTCAAGGACTGAAACATTGGGCCTTTAAAGGCCAAAACCCTGCCCACACGTGCCAATAACCTCAGTATTAGCCCCAAGGTGACAACCACTACAAGTAGAAATGTCCAGGGCTATATGGGTGATGTCCAAGGCCTCCAAAGGACAATGTTAAGGTGGGAAAGGAACAACCATATGGGTCTAGTTCCACCAAAGTGCCTCCAAAGGCAACGTCCTTATTCTTCTTGGCATAACCCTTTCATCTCCATCCTGCCCCCTGAATGGGGTCTCAACATCCATCAAATGGGATTTGAGCCCTCATGAAGGTCCGAGCTAGTCATCTCTCCATGTACATGTTCACTGGGAAAGGTCTTGCAAAGGCAACACGTACACCCTCTAGGGGTCCATAAGTCACATGCATCATAATACATAAATCACATATAATAATTAAAACTCCCAAACATGTGCATTAAACCCCCCTAAACCCAAAAACATTCTCAAAACATTATGAAACTTGACAAGCCTAGGGTTTGGAATGGTATCAGGGTGTCCTATTGGGCCAGTCTCCCTTAAGTCAAGGTTGTTTCCCCAGTGGATCTTGATCCAAATCATGCACACGTATGAGGTGGTGAAGGGAAAAAACTTTGGGCATAGGGTGCATGTGATAAAAGGGAAATGTAACACTCACTTATGGGTGCCTTTGTTGAGGGTGAGTTGCACCTTGTCATGTATGCAAATGTTTCCAAGCCCACTAATTTCCATTTATTTTTTATCTTTTCTTTCTTATTTTAGCTTTATTTCTTCATGCTACAAGGAAAGAGTTGATGGCCACTGCCCTAGCTTGATGACTAGCTAGTGGCAGTGTCACCCACAAATATTTCACGAAAATGAGAAAGATGGATCGTGATGAGACCCCCTTTCTCTTGGCCATGAAACCAAGAGCCACTACTCTGGCTTGGTGACTAGTTGGGTGGTAGTGTCATACCGCTACATGTTCATGGCCATGATAGGCTGGCTCATGATGAGACCTCCTAACCACCAACAAATGACTTTAGTGTTTTATTCATATGCAGGTCTCCTTTTCTTGTTGAGAAGCATTTCCATGCTTTCTCAGGGATCCCTAGGCGAAGCATCTCGAAGGTTTAAATTCGGCTCTTAAAATTTTCCAGCTACACTACCCCCTAGGCCTTTAGCCCCTTCTTCCCATGAGGAAAGGTACAACCCTTTCCAAGTGGAGCCTTCCCCAATGCCCAAAAATGTGGATAGATGGAGGGTATAAAGATGGAAAATGGTGAGTATGGAGGGAACGAGCGACAAATATTCAGAGATCCACAAGGTAACAACCTATCCTAAAAGGAAACCAACTTACTAAGGCACCATGTGACCCTCCCAGGTTTGGACAAGGAAAATAACATAAAGTCAAGAAAATGTTATAAAATCCATAAAGATTCAATGCAACATGTTTAAATGTTTTAAAAATCAGAGCGATACATACCATGATACCCAAACTTATTACCTCATGGAGAAAGACTCATTTCCATTTCAGGACCAATCCAATGTGATGAATATTGTTGCTAGTGATATGTGGACTACACTGAAGAAAAGAGGGGCCCTCTGGGGCCATGCTTAAGTTGTCTAGTTCTCGGAACTCCATGTCTAGGACATGTGCACCTCGAGACATTATATCCTTAGTTATCCCTAGGTTAGGGGATAACAGGTCATAAGGAAAATAAAAAATCATATGCTATTTACTTCACCAGTAAAAAACTGACTCATGTTGAACTCAACTATACTATTACGAAGAAGGAATTTTTGGCAGTTATTTATTCTATTAATAAATTTTGACATTATATTATAGGATATGAAGTATTTATGCACACAGATCATTCTTCCATCAAGTATTTAATGAATAAACCAATAAAAAATGATAGAATACCAATATGGCTTCTACTATTATAGGAATTTAACATCATTTTTTTAGATAGGTCGGGAAGGGAAAACAAGGTAGTGGATTTCCTCTCCCGTATCAACAATCTAGGTGAGACTATTCCTGTAGAAGACAATTTTCCTGATGAACATCTTTTTACATTTTTTGTTAAAACTTCATGGTTTGTTGACATTGCAAATTACTTGTCGATAGGAAAAATTCCACCGCACTTTTCACCAAAGGAAAAGCAGAAGGTCATCAGGAAAAATGCTAAATACTCTTGGATGGGAGGAGACCTTTTCTACAGTGGAGTAGATTTGATTATTCGTAGTTGTGTTAGAGAGGATGAAATGAAGGAAATTCTAAATGTATGCCACAACGATTCCTATGGTGGACACTTTTTAGACAAACATACAACCTACAAAATCCTTTTCCTAGGGTGATATTGGCCCACTCTCTTCATAGATGCCAAAACATACATTAGGAGCTGCGATAGTTTCTATAGGATGGGTCATCTAGTTGTAGCTGATGAGATGCCACTCCAACATCAAGTCCTTATATAACCATTTGAGAAGTGGGACTTAGAATTTGTAGGGCCCATCAATCCTACATCAAGGAAAAAGAGAGATATTTTAGTCTGCACAAATTATGTTACCAAATGGGTAGAAGCAAATGCTTTACCATATGCCATTAAACAATCAATAATAGATTTCTTGTTTGAAGTTTTTTTGTTCATTTTGGGGTGCCCAAAGAGATTGTGACCGATCAAGGGGCAAAATTCACCTCTAAGCTAGTTTAGTCGATGATGAAGAGTACAAGATAAAGCACCGTAAGTCCACTCCATATCATATAGAAATCAATGTCCAAGTGAAATCTACAAATAAGGTTTTAGAATCAATTTTGACCAAGACAGTTTAAATCCATCGAACAAACTGGGTAGAAAAAATTCTAGAGGCCTTGTGGGCTTACAAAACTACATGGAAAGATGTTACCAGTTTCACCCCATATGAATTGGTATATGGAAAGAAGGTACTTCTCTCCATCAAGTTTCAGATAAATACTTACAAAATTGTAGAAAAATTGGGATTATACCCGTCAGAGGCTCAACAATAAAGGATTTTACAATTAAATGAGCTATATGTGATATGCCAAGCTTCCTTGTAAAGGACAATTCTTGTACAAACACAGAGGAAAAAATGGCATGACATGTTTATAAAAAAGAAGAAGTTTCAAGTTGGTGATTGGGCCTTACTATTTGACTCCAGATTCAAAATTTTCAAGGGCAATTTCTGCACTCATTGGCTCGGCCCCTATGAATTTGACACATTTTTTGACAATGGCTCTGTGAAGATTAAAACAATCGATGGTTCATAAATTTCGTTTTTGGTTAATGGACACATAATGAAATTCTACCATGAGCCAATGTCTCGAGATGAATTTGATTCCAATTTGCTTTATCAATCTGAGATGGAAGATATGAGTGAGGAGGGTAACCCTATTACTCCTCTTCCATACTGAATTTAGTTTTTCTAAAAACTATAATTTAAAAATAAAATAAAATAAAAATAATAAAGAAAAAAAAAAGTAAACAAAAAAATAAGGTCCAGCTGTTAAAACCAATCTTCAGGTGCAAATGAACATGAAATCTACTTGAAAACCAAAAAACTATATGAAAGAGTTCACAATATACAAAGTATTTTGATTTTTCATAATTACAAGAATTTTGTTTTTTGTACAAATTTCCTGTAAATGCTTCAAACAATCAGTTGTTTCAGTAAGATGGGTTACTTTTTTTTCAGTGATTTATGTCAGTAGTAAAAGTTCTCATGTACCAAAAACATCCAACTTTATTGAGTCTTCTTGTGCTCCTAAAGTTAAAAATTTATTTCCAGCAGACAAAGGCTTATTTCCTGCAAACAAAGTTTCATTTCCCATAGACAAAAGTTAATTTCCTGCACATAAAGGTACAATTATGGAAATGAAGACTTGATCAAAGAATTTTTTTTCAACAAGTCGTATAATCTTCAAGGTATATTTATGAGTTTCATTCTTCTACAAGGCCACAATCTTCATGATAAAGAATCCATGTTCAACAACAAAAGGTTTGATAAAATAAGGTAAATGGTCTTTAGGATGTTTATTAATGAAAATTAGGCGATTTTTAAGAAAGGAAACTTGCCTATGAAAAAATGCCATTTATTTGATGTATTCATTTGATGATTATTTATTTATTGAATAACTTATTCCATTTACCCTATACCTTCATTCACCATACCTTATTATCTACCATGCCACTATCCTGAATAATAATCCTGTTATCACACAATCTATACTTGCCCAAATCCTAAAGGAAAGTAGGCTTAGATTGACGTAACACAAAGGTAACCCTATCATTGTCACCCCTATATGGTACCTCTTTCTCTTTAGGAGGAGGAAAACCTCACTCCAAGGGAGACATCTCGAGACCTACTTGGTTGATGAAGGGAAACAAGACACAGTGAGAACCCACCCCTCTCTCTAGGTCACTCAATAGAAGAAATCACTTGGGTAAAGTTTGAAGGGAAAAAGGGAAAATTGAAATGGGTTTGTACCTGCCCTTTACCAATGAAACATAAAATGTTAGTAGAAACAATTATAACTAATGACTTCTTAAACAAATTTCATGCTTCCAGAACAAGTTATTATACAATAAAAATGATATTACGGTAGCAACAATGTATCCTAAACGTTTGCAAGTTATGATGACAAAAAAATATACAAGAGTCTTGCAAAATTGATAATGCTTTGTCACTCACAATTTTCAAGATAAACACAAGTCAATAAATGACTTAAACAATTTTCCAAACATTTATAACAACATTAATTAATGATGATGACAACAATGGAAACCACTTCAGAAAAGTACTATAATAAACCAATAAGACACTACTTCAATATCCAATGATTATAGTTTGCTTAGTACAAATTCCCAATGGTTTTATGGATGATTTTAGGTTTGTTAGGGGCTGCAACAATGGATGTAACAACAACTATGACGGTGGTAACAACTTCAAAAGTTTCACTTTAGAAAGGAAATTAAACACACACATTAACACTTATTGATAGTACCTTGCCTTATACAAATTATGGGATGACTTAGATGGTTAGTAGGATGATATAAGTTGTGAAATGATGGTTGTCGCAGTGATTATGGCAACAACAAATTAACCGTTAGTATTTCTAGACTAGGTTAGCAAGTTAGTAGATTATGAAGTGAAAGAGTTTGAGTTGAGTCTTGTCAAGAAGTAAGATAAGATGACTAGTGCCTTCAAGGGTAATGGAGTCAAAGAGGGTGGCTTCTTCTAAGGCTACAAATTAATGATGATGCACAAAAGTCTAAGAGGGAAAAAGTGTAGGAGAAGTAGTAACTTAATTCCTCCTAGACTTTGATCTCAAGAGACAAAATGCTAGGGTGTAGGAAAATCTAGGTCCTAGTGCCTTGCTCTCCTCAACATTTTTATGGAGTAAAACTTATGCAACAATAACAAAGTACAAAACCCTTAGAGTGCTAGAAATTTAGGGCTCTAGGGTTTCACTAGTTACTAGATCAATTTAGTGAAAAGCTTGGCAAATAAAAAGTAAGAAAGTAGCAACTTAAGTTTATTACTTCAAGGATTAAATACACCATGCAATTTCATAATCTTGTATGAGAAAATAAAACCATACAATAAACCATTCAATAGATGAAAAATGCAGATTTCACTTGCTTGCACCAAGAATATTCATGAGAATACCATGCAAAATCACCCTAAACTTCCAAAACTTGATCCAAGTTGCAAAAATAATCCTTAAACAAGAGTGGAGCCTCACAATTTCAGCCAATAACCCTAATAGGGAACAAATTTTAGACATCTTGTCTCCAAGGACAACTTATGATGAAAATGAATGCCACTTTATACTTATTTATACATAATTTAACCTAAAATTAATTTCAGTTAATAGTTTCTTGGCCGACTTGGCCTGTTTTTTACACAAATTAAATCTGGACAAAATAAAATTAATTTGAATCTAAAAATCACTCAAGGGGTGACACCATTCCCTTCTAGGGTGACATTGAGCCCCAAGTATGGAACACCGGGTAGGGAAGGTGAAACGTTGGGCCTCCAAAGGCCTGAAACCTTGCTCATATGTGCCAATGCATCATAATTTATGTCCAAGATGAAACCCTAGCTTTGGATGACATCTAGGGCTATCATGGTGATGTCCAGGGCCCTAAAGGGATAACTTCCATGTGGGAAAAACAATATCCCTTAGGTCTAGGTATTCTAGGGTGCCTCCAAAGGCAACATCCTTCTTTCTCCTGGTGCAAGTTTTCAATCTCTTCTTACCCCTAACCAGGGTTTCAACATTCATCTATGGGATTTAAGCTTCCATGAAGCTCCGAGATAATCATTCCCTCATGTGTACTTGTCCATTGAGAAATTTCCTGCAACAACAACAAGTACATCCTCCAGGGGTTCATAAGTCACAGGGATCATAACATGTAAATCACATACAGTAATTAAATTACCCAAACATGTGCATCGAACCCCCCTAACCCAGACAAGTGATCAAAGACGTTATGCAATTTGACAAGTTAGGTTTGGAGAAGGTCTTAGGGTTTCCTATTGGGATAACCTCTCTTAAGTTTGGGGTGTTTCCTAGGTGGGATCTAGTCCAAGTCATGTAAGTGTATGAGGTGGCATGGGGTAAATATTTGGGCATGGGTGCATGTAATAACAAGGGAATGTAAAGTCTTACCTGTGGGTGCCTTTGTAGAGGGAGAGATGCACCTTGTAATAAATGCAATTTTTTCCTAGGACATTCATTTCCTTTTATTCTTGGCTTTATTTATTTTGATATTTTTCTCTTATGCTTCAAGGGAATAGTTGAGGGCCACTATCCTAGTTTGATGACCATAGGTGACATCATTATCCACAAGCATTTCATGGAAATGAGAAGGTTGGATCGTGATGATACCCCCTTTCTCTTGGTTATGCCACCAAGAGCCACTACCTTGGCTTGGTGACCAAATAGGTGGTAGTGTCATACTGCTACATGCCCATGGTCATAATAGGTCAGCTCATGATGAGACCCCCTATCCTTCAACTAATACCTTGAGTGATTATGTTATATTGTGGGTCCCCTTTTCTTACTGAGAAGATTTTCACTGCTTTCTAATGGATCCCTGGGCAAGACATCTCAAAGGTTTCAAAATTGTATTTTAACTCTTTCCATCTACTTTTACCCTATGTGCCTTCAACCCCTTCTTCCCATGAGGTAAGGTAAAAAGCCAATCCTGATGCCCAAACAAGGATATGGGAGATGAAATGAATAAAGATGGAAAGTGGTAAGTATGGAGGGAACATACTATGAATTTTCATAGATCCACCTAGTAGCAACCCATCCTAAATGGAAATCAACTTACTAGGGAATCAAGTCACCCTTCCAGGTATGAACGAGGAAAATAACATAATTTCCAAGTGAACGTCATGAAACGAAAAAGGATTTAATACAACATATTCAAGTGCTTCAAAAATCATAGTGATACATACCATGATACCTGGACTCATTACCTCATGGAGAAAGACTCATCGTTACTTCAGGACCAGTATGGCGTGATGGATACTGCTGTTGGTGATAAGTGGATTGCACTAAAGAAAATAGGGGCCCTCCAGGGCCATTCTCAAGTCATATGACTCTTGGTACTCCATGTCTAGGACATGTGGGCCTCAAGATGTGATATCCTTAGTTATCCCTAGGATAGGGTATACAATTTGGCTCCAACTCGGGGAAATGTTCTCACTATAGAGCGTATGAGAACCTCAACATCTCTGGTATGACTTGTGCCTACTAAATATCAACAAAGGATAATCCCTAGGGTGGTGATATCACCCCTCATCCATATATGATAAAATAAACAAATAATAGCATCTCTAGTCTAGATTATGATTATGAGCATACATATATACATAATGAATCAATACAATATGAAAATGCAACTACAACTATGCTAACATGATATGAAAATGGTATATACAATGGATGCAAATGCCTACCTACCTCTACTTACATGTTGGTCGAATGCTAGGTGTAGTCATATAACTAGCGAAACCATCCTAGCAATACCTCATAATACCTGCCTATGTGCTTCATCATAAACCAAAACAATGAAAAGTCAAGAAAAAAAATAACATGAGTTAGAGCATGCATCATATCATAGGAAATTGTAAATTCTAGCTCATGGAGGCAGGAGGGAGGGAGAAAATTATGCCATGTTACACTTCTAGGAACGTTCTCAATCCATCTCAAAAAGGGCTCGTGAAAAATCAAAGGATCAAAATATTGACTCAAAGAGCCTGAAGGTTGGCTACCTTGGACATCATCACATCCTGAGGTCTAGGAAGGGACAACAAAAACCTAGAGGATGATTGGAATTTTTTTAAGGGAAAGCTGAAAGATTGATATAACAAACTTCTTCTTAAGGTATTCAACCTACCCTTAAATTCAAAAAGAAGGCCCTGTCCTAGAGAAAACTTGGGACAAGGGACATGTTTCCCAACTTCATCCTTAGTGACATAATGAAGTAAAGTAATTGAAGAGAGTTGGAAAACCTTGTCACCAGTATCCTGCTTTAGGCAAGCAATGCCCTCACCCTTATCAATATCTGAGCACAACTATGGTTGATAATATTCTTCATAGAATAAATCAAAGTTCTCTAAAGAACACTCATCAAAATCCTCAAGGTATGATCAGAAATCATCATGGAAACATAACACTAGGTCATCCTTGGTTTTTTGGAAAATGTTTGTAACTATATCGTCTCCTTGTTGCCAAATGTTAGAATTAGTAGTAACTTGATATGATAGTTGTAAAGACAACATTTGGAAATGATCCCCATTGTCGTAAATAGCGTCCCCATCATAACCAATCACATCCCATTTACGTTTCCCAACATGTATGAACTCATCAATATTATAAACCATGTCATTACCTTTATCATAACACAAAGGGTTTAAAACATCCAAAGGCTCCTCTAACACTTCTTCACTTTCCAAATCACAAAATAAAGAATCTTCAAAATATTGGAAAGGGAAAAAACTTACCATATTCATTTATTCTTGTGCAGGAGCATCGAATATTTGGATAAATTCATCATATGGTAGAATAAACATTAGTTCCTCTTCCTCATGACTTGCCCCTACATCTTCAGCTTCATAATACATAGGGTCTAGCTCATCCAAGGATTCCCTTTCTTCTTCAACTTACAAATCATATAATAAGGTATCATCAAAAACATGAAAAGGAAAGTGACTAACCTCATCCTCTTCTTCTTGTGGAGGAGGAATAGGATTTCAGATGGCTTCATCAAATGAAGGAGCACACATTAATACTTCATCATCATGTTTGATATCTTCAGGCTCTTGCTCTTCAACTAGGTCCTCATTATCCTTTCTAGAAGCATGAGAAAATTCTTGTTCTTCCCCATGGGATTTGTAACCTTTATCAAGATACCTCTCCTCAACCTCTTGTTGATTAATGCCTTTCTCCAACCCTTTTTGGAATTCTTCAACATAGGTCTCAAGGAAAGGTATTCTCTTAATAATATCTGGGGTATCTTTAGGCCCACCAATCTTGACTTATGGAACTAAGGATTTTTCTTCCTTGGATGAGGATATGTTGGTTTCAACTTTTGTGGCCATGTCATAAGCTTCTTGGATTGAACTTGGTCCCTTTTTATAGAGCAATAATCTTGATTGTCCTGTGAATGCCTTCATATAGAGGAAAATGAGGAACTGGGGTCCAGGATGATAGGCTCTAGGGAGTTTTCATGACATCTTCTAGAATCTGGTATGGAAATATCTAACGGTCTCATTCTCATTCTTATTTATGTAATCAAGTTTGTTTACCAACACCATAGGATCCTCTTTGATATTCCATCTCTTGAGGAAAATCTCTTCTAATTGATCCATGGATGTAATACTAGCATCAGGGAGGCCATCATACCATCTCCTAGCATTATCATGGAGAGTGGTAGAGAAAAGCTTCATTTCCATATCCTCAACACCATCACTAATAGGATGGAGTTGAAAGAAGGCCAAAATTCACTCATATGGTCCTCATAATTCTCTTCATCACTACTAGTGAACTTAGGGAACCATTTTACATACTTCAGAGGCATTTCTCGAGGGTAACCCAAGATTTCACTCATACCCATGGGTTTAAAATTTCTTGGGTCCCATTGAGAGGCCATGGTTGGCCTAATCATCAGTGGAGTCATCAGATAATCCTTCTAGGTATTATCAAATGGAAAAGAGGGAAATAGCCTCAGTGGAGTGGCTAGGTAAGCTTTGAAAAGTGAAAGGATTTGAGAAAAGGCTTACCAAAAATTTGTTGTTCAAGGAAAATTAACTCGATGTTCCCCAACAACGACACCAAAAATGTTATCCCACAATCTATACTTTCCCAAAGAATAAAGGAAAGTAGGCTTAGATTGACATAAAACAGAGGTAACCCTATCACTGTCACCCCAATAGAGTACCTCTTTCTCTTTAGGAGGAGGAAAACCTCACTCCAAGGGAGACATCCCATGACCTAGTTGGTTGATGAAGGGAAAAAAAACACGATGAGAAGCCACCCCTCTCTCTCGGTCACTCAACAAAATAAGTCACTTGGGTAAAGTTTGAAGGGACAAGGGAAAATGAAAATGGGTTTGTACATGCCCTTTACCAATGAAACATCAAACGTTAGTAGTAACACTTATAACCAATGACTTCTCAAACAAATTGCATGTTGCTAGAACAGGTTATTATACAATAAAGATGATATTAGGATAGAAACAATGTATCTTGAAAGTTTTCAATTTATGATGACAATAAAATATACAAGAGTCTTGTAAAATTGATAATGCTTTGTCACTCACAATTTTCAAGATAAACACAAGTCAATAAATGACTTAAACGACTGTCCAAACATTTATAACAACATTAATTAATGATGATGACAAAAATGGAAACCACTTCATAAAAGTACTATAATAAAGAAATAAGACACTACTTCAATATCCAATGATTATAGTTTTCTTAGCACAAATTCCCAATGGTTTTATGGATGATTTTAGGGCTATTAGGGGCTGCAACACTGGTTGTAACAATAACTATGACAATGGTAACATCTTCAAAAGTTGCACTTTAGAAAGGCAATCAAACACACACTTTAACACTTATTGATAGTACCTTGCATTATACAAATTCTGGGATGACTTAGATGGTTGGTAGGCTGATATAAGTTGTGAAATGATGGTTGTAGTAGTGATTATGACAACAACAAATTAATTGTTAGTAATTGTAGACTAGGTTAGCAAGTTAATAGAGTATGAAGTGAAATATTTTGAGTTGAGTCTTGTTAAGAAGTAAGAGAAGAGGACTAGTGCCTTCAAGGGTAATGGAGTCAAAGAGGGCGACTTCTTCTAAGGCTGCAATTTAATGATGATGCACAAAATTCTAAGAGGAAAAAGTGTAGGAGAAGTAGTAACTTAAGTCATCCTAGAATTTTAACTCAAGAAACAAAATGATAGGGTGTAGGAAAATATAGGCCCTGACGCCTTGCTATCCTTATCCTTTTTATGGAGTAAAACTTATGCAACAATAACCAAGTAAAAAACCCTTAGAGTGATAAAAATTCAGGGCTCTAGGGTTTCACCAATTACTAGATCAATTTAGTGAAAAGCTTGGCAAATAAAAAGTAAGAAAGTAGCAACTTAAGTTTCTTACTTCAAGCATTAAATACACCATGCAATTTCATAATATTGTATGAGCAAATAAAACCATACAATAAACCATTCAATAGATGGAAAAAATGCAAATTTCACTTACTTGCACTAGAATAATCATGATAATACCATGCAAGATCACCATAAAATTCTAAAAATTGATCCAATTTGCAAAAATAAGCCTTAAATAAGAGTGGCGCCTCACAATTTCAGCCAATAAACCTAATAGGGTGCAAATTTTAGACCTCTTGTCTCCAAGGACAAGTTATGATGAAAATGAATGTCACTTTCTGCTTATTTATAAAAAATTTAACCTAAAATTAATTTTCGTTCATAATTATCGAGCTGACCTGGCCAGTT
Organism: Picea engelmannii; assembly: GCA_009831015.1. NCBI lineage: Eukaryota > Viridiplantae > Streptophyta > Pinopsida > Pinales > Pinaceae > Picea > Picea engelmannii. Next base: position 764,922 of record ML778997.1, read on the forward strand.
TTTTACACAAATTAAATCTATACAAAATAAAATTAATTTGCATCTAAACATCACTCTAGGAGTGACGTCATTCCCTTCTAGGGTGACATTGAGCCCCAAGTATGGAACACCGGGTAGGGAAGGTGAAATGTTGGGCCTCTAAAGGCCTGAAACCCTGCCCATATGTGCCAATGCATTAGAAATTATGTCCAAGTTGAAACCCTAGCTCTGGATGATGTCTAGGGCTATCATGGTGACACCCAAGACTCTCAAAGGCTAATGTCCATGTGGGAAAAACAATATCCCCTGGGTCTAAGTATGCCTGGGTGCCTCCAAAGGAAACATCCTTCTTTCTCCCTATGCAAGTTTTCAATCTCTTCTTACCCCTACCTGGGGTTTCAACATCCATATGTGGGATTTAAGCCCCCATGAAGCTCTGAGATAATCATTACCTCATGTGTACCTTTCCATCGGGAAAGGTCCTGCAACAACAAAAAGTATGCCCTCTAGGGGTTCATAAGTCATAGGGATCATAGCATGCAAATCTCATCCAATAATTAAATTACCCAAACATGTGCATGAAACCCCCCTTAACCCAGACAAGTGCATCAAACCCCTCTTAACCCAGACAAGTGCATCAAACCCCCCTTAACCCAAACAAGTGCTCAAAGACGTTATTCAATTTGACAAGTTAGGTTTGGAGAAGGTCTCAGGGTGTCATATTGGGATAACCTCTCTTAAGTTTGGGGTGTTTCCTAGGTGGGATCTAGTCCAAGTCATGTAAGTTTATGAGGTGGCATGGGGTAAATATTTGGGCATGGGTGCATGTAATAACAGAGAAATGGAAAGTCTTACCTATGGGTGCCTTTGTAGAGGGTGAGCTACACCTTGTCATAAATGCAATTGTTTCCTAGGCCATTCATTGCCTTTTACTCTTAGCTTTATTTATTTTGATCTTTTTCTCTTGTGCTTCAAGGGAATAATTGAGTGCCATTGTCCTGGATTGATGACTAGAGGTGACATCATTATCCAAAAGCATTTCACGAAAATGAGAAGGATGGATCGTGATGATACCCCCTTTCTCTTGGCTATGCCATCAAGAGCCACTACCCTGACTTGGTGACCAAATAGGTGGTAGTGTCATACCGCTACATGCCCATAGTCATAATAGGTTGACTCGTGATGAGACTCCCAATCCATCAACTAATACCTTGAGTGTTTATGTTATCTTATGGGTCCCCTTTTCTTACTGAGAATATTTTCACTTCTTTCTTGAGGATCCCTAGGCAAGGCATCTCGAAGGTTTCAACATTGGATTTTAACTCTTGCCATCTACTTTTACCCTCTCGCCCTTCATCCCCTTCTTCTCACGAGGTAAGGTACAACCCTTAATAGTGTAGCCAATCCCAATGCACAAACAAGGATATGGGAGATGAAAGGAATAAATATGGAAAGTGGTAAGTATGGAGGGAATAGACAATGACTTTTCATAGATCCACCTAGTAGCAACCCATCCTAAAGGGAAATCAACTTACTAGGGAACCATGTCACCCTTTCAGGTATGAACGAGGAAAAGAGCATAATATCCAAGCAAACGTCATGAAATGACGAAGGATTTAATACAACATATTCAAGTGCTTCAAAACTTAGAGTGATACATACCATGATACCTGGACTCATTACCTCATCGAGAAAGACTCACTGCTACTTCAAGACCATGTTGGTTTGATGGATACTACTGCTGGTGATAAGTGGAATGCACTGAATAAAAAAGGGGCCCTCCAGGGCCATGCTCAAGTCATATGACTCTTGGTACTCCATGTATAGGACCTGTGGACCTTGAGACGTGATCTCCTTAGTTATCCTTAGGCTAGGGAATAATAAATTCAACATTGCATAATTACCATACTAAGTTTCACTATTATTCACATTCACCTATGTCTATAATTAACATACTTTCCTTAATTATTTCCTATCATTTCAAACTTCACGGGAAATCATTTCTTAAACGCGTGATAATTTATGATATGACTAATAGTCTATCATAAATTAGTAACTAAAATCGTCTTTTAAATTGAATCAAAATCCTTTAAATGGTAAAACAAACTCTAATATTTTCAACCTCATTTTATGTAGAGAATTTTGAATTACCACCCAACATTCTCAACTGAACAGAGTAAGACAACTATGGTAGTTACAAGATTTTCGTGGTATGAACCTCGGGGTACGATGTTGCTAGAAAGTTATGTGACTTGAAAAATCATATTTAAAAGGGAAGGATTATTCCATATGTGTGAAAAATTTCAAGGGTTTAATACCCTCGTATCTAGGGCCTTTGCATAAACCTTCAATGGGGAAGTGACATAAATCAGGGATATTTCAATTACAGTTTCTGAGGAATCACTGGATGAGATTACAAGGTTATACATAAACAACGAAAAATGGTTTAAAATCCAACGATTGAAAGGGAGAATCTGGATCGTGTTCCTAAAAAAATCACACAACAATCCAAATTGGTCAAAAGTTGTTCCGCAATTTTGGTTCAATGATATGTGGAGGGACCTATCATTTTTCCTGTAAAAATATTTGGCATGCGACCAAAGGTATAACATTATCTTCCTATAACATTATTTAAAAGACATAAGTAAAAGGATCAATGTACCCTTTTTCCTTTTTAAAAGTATGATAAAATTGTAGCTAGTGTGAAAAAGAATCGTCCGAATAAAGATAATTTTGTTTATCATCATGCACTGGTTAAATTTATTGTCTTAAATGAATTAAGGAAGGTAAATCAGACTTGGGAATAATTCCTGAACAAGAATGGGTTTCAATAAGAGAGAAATGAGGAACTAAATTGTGAAATTCCAGGAAGCCCTGAATATCAGGGAACCATGAAAATTCATGAAACGCTAGAGATTTTGGAAATTCCTGCAAAAATTGCAAACCCTAAGCCAACTATTGCAGGAAATAAACAAAAAGAATCACCCCAAAAAGAAGGTTCTGAAGTATCAGTAGAGGTCATGGGTTCAAAACCTGCAAAGAAAATAAGTAAGTATAGCTCCAAAACTTTCTTATCAACATCAAGAAGGGTTATGAGGGGAATGGACAGATACAAACAAGAAATTTAGGAGAAAGCATCAAATATTACCAGAAATCCTAGAACGAGAAGTTTAATAATTAAGGAAGTTGAAACTAGAACAAAGGATGAGAATATATAACAAGTTATTGACAAATATCAGACCCAAAAAACTATTGATGAATAACTGACTCATACTGATCAAGTTGATGAAACTTAGACTATTGAGGAACAAAATTTTGAAGGACAACAAATTTTTGAGGAGCCTCTAGTTTTTACAGAAAATCAAGCAACAAAGATTTAAGTTGCAGATATTTCCATTGATGCCATGACTTAAAAATTGAAGAAGAATAAGAAAAAAATCATTAAGTTAAAGAATAAAGTTCAAGAATTAGAGGTCTTGGATAGAGTAGTAAAAACAAAGAATGAAAAGCTCAAAGACCAGAGTACTAAAGTCAGAGAGAAGTACCAAAAACTTAAGCATAAGTATAAATATTTGAGTTAAAATTCAAAGAAATGGTACAATGAAAATTTTAAAACCATACAACAAAATAAAATGTTGTCAGTAAGGCTGAGGAAACATAAAACAAAAATCTAGGTGCCTTCCACATCAAACCTGAACCTTCTCATAGGAACAACAAGGAGCATTTGAAGAAACAAGTCACACAATTTTAAAATTTTGATCAACAATTAAATTCAGTTTTGTTGCATAGGGACATGCAACACCCTCTATCCAGGGGATATGTTGGGTGCTAGTTTGATTCTCTTTTTACCAAGCCATCCACCCTTTTTTTTTTTATCAAAACCTTTCCTTTTTTACCATTTGCACTAGCATAATGGCATAATATGCATATTGAAGGTAAAAATTTGTTCTTGATTGAAAATTCTTGATTTTTGTTTGTAAACATAGTCAAAAGCCATTTTACTCATTAAATTACCAACATTACATATATTTCAGGTCTTCAACTTATGATGAGTCCAAGGCTAGTATGAATACGCTCCAACAAAGTCAAAGAGAACACATGGCAGTTGTTGGTAGATATCCTAGGGTGGAGACATGTCTACTCTTATATATCCCAACAACCTGCCACCTCAAAGTCAAGTATCCACTCAATATTAGGAATATAAGTCAAAAGAATCTACAGAAAATCATGGAAGGACCTACAATTTTGTTAAAAAATCCTAGGGATCGAAGCTGAAGGGATTTTAATTGATTCCCAAATCAAGCAAATCAAGGGAATGACTTCAACAATAATAGGTCTGCTATATTCTAGGATTAGCATGAAATATTTTTGGAACCACTTTTCCAAAAGAGGAACCGAATATTATCCTAGAGATATTTGATTTAATGATGTAATATTCTATAAAGACAACAATGAGGGAATGTAATTAGTTTGTGAGAATTTTGAAATTACTCTTGAAGAGTATTCCTGTAAACTTTGACAATCATTGAATACAAGACATAATTTCATGATCCATTTATGGTGTTAAGGTGTTTTTAGACTTCTGAGTTTTATTAAGAAACATATGCGAGGAAGCCCCCCTGGTATGTGTTGTATTTTTGTTCAATTATTTCTGTAATATTAGCTCATGTTTGTAAATTCACTTTGTTTTTGCAATTTTTGTAATTGAAAACCAGATTCTACAATTTCTTGCTTACACCAAGAATCCCTAACACTCCAGAATTGCAATAAATTATGTACAAACATGAAATTCCAGTAGTTGTCATGAATTGCAGGAAATCCATTGTACACAAAAATTCCTGTAATTGTCCAAAATTGTAGGAAATGTTTTAACTTCTGTAAATACACATAATTTTCTGAATTTCATAGTCATATAGGTACATTTCATTTGAGAAGTGTGATAAATTTATCATTCCTTGCAAAGCATTTATTTCCTGTATTGTTTTCATTAAAGTTTAGAATCAAACAATGACTCATAACTTAGGGTGACCCACTCGACTCTACACCATTTGACTAAAACAAAGTATGAGTACATATCTACACTGAGTATTTGCATCTAAATTGGAAATTCAACCAATTGAAGGTTAAATAAGTCCCTTTAGTCACAAGAATAACTATATGTCCCTGAGTCAAATTTTGAAATTTCTTGCTTCATGTTTGCAATAGATTTACTTTTCATAAGAATCTCAAGTGACTACCAAGATAGTTCTACATACATAATGCCGACACCTCATAAGTTTACTTACCTTAGTTTGATAGAAAATGATTCATAATTTAGTTAATTAAAATAAAACTAAAATACCTGACACTTAATGCAAAATAATGGATACTAATATGAAACATTCTACAAAGTTTCATCCCTAGGTTGATGCACAAACCAAATTTGTTAACAAATCCTAGGTGTAGATGTTAAGAGGCTACAACATAAAACACCCAAAAATTTGGGATGAAAAATTGGTGTACATTCAAAACTCTTATAATAGGGCAATACATTCTTCCACCCAAAAAAATATACCTTTGAGGTTTGTTATGGTTATTTTACACCTTCACCTTTTGATGTTATTTATGAACAACAAAAGAAGAATGAACAAGAAATACACGAGGAAAACATGGCATAAAATATTAAGCAAATTCATCTAAAAGTGTAAGAGCAACTCAAGAAGTGTCAAGAGTAGTACAAGCTTCAACACCATGACTAGCATAGGAATTCTCACAAATTATGTGTTGGGAACAACGTCTAGCTCTATCTTAGTAAATATTGAAAGCAAGGGGAAGCCACGAAGTTGAATCCCTTGAGATATAAATCATTTGAAATCATAGAGAATGTTAGTGATAATGCATTGAAAATTTAGCTACTTCCATACATGGGGATGCATATAATGATAAATTTGGAGAATTTGCACTTGTTTGAACCATATTTGTTGGATGTGGAAGAATAACATGTTATTCCTATAATTGAATAGTTTGAACTGAATGCACTCAAGAACCTAGACAACAATAATTATGGAAAATTGGACTCAAAGGGAAAACATTGAGGAGACCAAAGTGGTATGAATGAAGTTGTATGATTGTTACCTAATCTCTCCTTAATTTATTCTGGGGACCAAAATCCTCCCATTAGGGAGGTGCAATCTAAATGAATCAAATATGATGAATGAAATGGCCAAGGAAAGGTTCATTGTTGTTCTTGGAAGCATAAATAACTAGTCTGATAAACCATTGAGGAGGAAATTCGCCTTCCATACTATCGAAAAAAATGGCTAAATTCAAAGGCCAAGAAAGGGATTAGAGTAGAGAAAAAGGGGGATTTATCTTCACCCCAAAAGGAGGTGACTAAGGTAAAATCAAGGTGGGGGGTTCTTGGAGTACATAAAATAAGAGAAAGGATTACCTTTACCCTCCACAACTTAAGGGAAGAAGGATCCATTCCAGGGTGGAGATCACAATTGAGGTAGAGTATGGAGCATGAAAAATGGAAAGTGCTATCTCTCCACCTGAATCCCTTATATAAAAGAATTTACATTTGGATTGAATGGAGAACCCAAGCCTTACACCTATGGCCCATATAGAATCCAATCATCGAGAAACATATGTCATGGAGCCAATGACTCAAAAATTCAAATGCAAGGAAAGAATACCCAACTAGTTTGATAATCTGGCCATGTATTTTCCATGGTGGACAAATACAATGACACCTCGATTGTTCGGTAGATGAATCTTGCACGTCTCTTGGTTTTATGTATTAGATGATTTAAAAAGAGGAAAGAAGAATAAAAAGTTTTGGTTCAGTTGGGTTTAATTAACCACAAGTTATGGATATTCTAGTGGGAATACACATTAGTCCATCCATTGGTCGATTCAATGCTTGAATTTGTTGAGAATATTACAAAGAATGGGATAGATTAGAGCAGACCGAAACCAACAACATATTGTTTGTGGAAGAATGTTGTTACAACAAAGGAGGTATTAGTATATGTTGTTAGTTGGATTGACCCATGAACAAGAACCATATTTGATATTTTGTTCATATAATTCATCTTTGAGAATGATCAAGGGTTGAGAATGAGCTATTTTGAGATGGAGTTTTCCCGCATTTATTCTCCAAGGTAAGCATGTGTTTCATTGTGTATGTGATTGTGATATTTTTTCATTAAATAATTGAATTAAATAATTGAATGAAAAACATAATCAATATTTAAATGATAATTAATAAACACAGAGGACATGCACTTAATAATTGATCACGGATCTCTATTAGTGAATAGAGTTGGCCATACATTGATCAATTACAGATCATTCAAAAGGGGTGTATTACTATCTCATGGAAATGTTCCTTGTAATAACGAAAAAAATATGAGAGGATATTGTAGTCGTTCTTGCAATATAAAGGTAGTATACCTAAGGGTCACAACTATAAGGGAAGGATAATAACTCCCATGTCATTCTTATAGTATAAAGGCAATAATCCTGAGGGTTTTTCATGTATGAGGAAGGTGACAACCCTCAAGTCATACATTTAATAGAAAGGTGTCTATGAGGACTACACTTGAATGAGAAAGATGATGGTCCTCAAGATGCATATTTTTTAGAAAGGTGATGGTCCTCAAATTGTTCCTATCAGGGAAAATGTAATGCCTCACAAGGAGCACCGTCATCTAATGGAAATGCATACTATGAGGGTTATTACAAAAACAAGAAAATTAATGTGAATAAGGGCCACTAAATATGCATGTTTAAAGAAATCATACATGCTTTCACAAAAATTATGGATGGTACCAAAATTACTATTCCCCTCCCAAGGTACACTATGGAAGAAATGACCATGGGGTTTTCTGGACAAAAAAAATTACACTGTCCTCCTTGGAAAAGAAATAAAAATATTGTCAACACAAAAAAATAAAACCTTAACAACGTGTTGAACACTCAACACACCCTAGAAAGTCTATGTCCATTTCTACTTTTTGGGTACCACTTGATCTTTTGCACTGTCTGTTTCCACTTCAGTATAAAACTGCTGCCTGTGCTTATCTTTTATGTTTTCGTATTGGAATTGTTTAAAGTCTACTTGAACATATAAAGAATCATCTTAAATTTAAAAGGGACTTAACAACTACTTAAGAAATCGACAGTCTAAAGTTTTCCTCAACACGCTCAGGAAATTCGGCATCGGGAAAGATTAAAAGTGACGAAAATTGCTTGAGATGTTCCAAATAGCCGAGTGTTGATCTTCATCGACGTCGGTAGAAGGAGGTTTATCGTCCCTGCGAATAAACTCCACTAAATATATCGTCGAAGACCAATCCATTCGACTTTAGCAAAAAAACGAAAGAGTAAGCGTCGTGCGAGTAAAGGAATAATATTGTCGATCGACGACCCCCCAAAACATTTTCGGCGTCGAGAAATTACGAAGATGATAACCCACCAAGAAGCTACGCACTTAAACTTTCCGCGATCACCGATCCCCGATACCATTGGCGTCGGAAGTGTTTACCGATAGTATATCAATGGAAATATACACAAGGATAGTAGTCGATCCCTGATTTGTACATCGGAGAGACACAACATGATGAGACGTTTTAGACATTAGATAGGTTAGGTACGACACATTTAAAATGTTAGTTAATTCGTTGATCGTGCATTAGCTTCTTTTCTATGCACAAATAAAAAGGGGACCGTTTAAGCCTGCCGATACAATGCATCTCCCTCCGTGCCTCCGCTATCAACCAATGAGAATTTATTTGTAGAGATCCAATGACAGTTTGTTTTGAATTACATTCATTACTCATATTAATTGATTGATACAACTGATAGGATCTCTCCCGTTATATTCTTTTAAGTGATTGTGTATGATCCTATTTTGCGCGACAAGGAGTTCAAAACACACAGAAGAGAAAGGCTAACAATCCGGAGAAGGCTTTCAAGGGTCAGTAAGTATTAAACAACAATCATAGCAAGAATTACAGGTATGTATCAGCTTATGGTTTTTTTTGGCTTCATTTCATATATTTCCACCCAATGCTACTATGTACGCATGTTTAAAAGACCGTTTAAATTGCAGGAACAATGCCTCTGAAGAAACCCACACCGAGAAATCTAGGAGAAGTGGATCAGATGCAAGAAGCACTGGGAGAAAATTAATAAAGTCATGAAAGATATCGGACTCCCTGAGTTCGGTACCCTCGACAACTTTGTCAATCTGAGCAACATAGTGGAGTCGCATGCCAAACAAGATTCTCTATGGACTGAAGAACTCAAAAAGATGACTGAAGCAAGACTAGGGCAAGTGCAACGATTTGCAGAACATCCAATCAGAGCTTGAACCATGCTACAATAGTTGTACTCCAGCCTAGTAAAGTATCGGGCACATGCAGTGGACATCAAGCAAATATATGTGTCCGCAATGGAACAACACAGATTTCCATGGGCCCAAACTTGTGAAGAATTGTTTATCAATTGGTCCGAATACGAGAGAACTCACCCTTTTCAAGAGATATCCCGGGTTGACTGTTAGAATATGATGCCACATGGCGATTTTTGTTTTTCTTAAAATGCACTTAGCCATTAATTTCAGTTAAACTTTATATTATAAATAAAGACGTCGACCAATTAGTGAGAGGTTGATGGTTGTTGTAAGAACTCTTTCTTTTTTGGTTGTTAAGAATTATTTTGAAGCTGCTATGAATTGAGAAGTCCTTCTAGACCAAAGACAAGCTATTTTCATCAAATGCATGTGATTGGACTTGGACAAGAACTATTTCCTATCCTATTTCATGAATGGTGCAGTAATGAGTAAGAGAAATTAATTATGTTGTCAAGTTATCTGGTGCAATGTTTTGGTGTTCTTTTCTTTAATGATGAAAATGAATCGTTGTGTTATTATGTGACGAATGGTTATGGTAGATGAATTATTTTGCTTTCCATTATCTTATTACATATGTGCTTTCTTTCTAATAATTAGTTTCTCAGACAGTAATTGGATGCTCACATGGTTGATATATTATTACTAGGTCTGTGGTATAGAATCATTGTCTGCATGTTTGAGCAACGGGTTATCCCAAGCTCAACCTCTTCCCCAATAGTTAAAACTTAATCCTGTTTGTTATCAAGTTCGTTTATACTGGCTTGCATCTTTCATATCAGTCCCACCCAAGAGAAAATACAGAGGAGAATAGTCCTAACTGAAGGAAGAGCTTTCACAAGAAAACACAAAGCCCATCGATAATTAAACGCTGCAGAGTCTAACTGGGCCTCGATGGTAGGTTTGGTTCCTACTGTTGAATCAAGGGATTTAAGACCCATCAACACAACGTGGTAGGCTACCTTGGGTGGTTGAGTATTTTGATATTCAAGCATAAGACCAAAAAAACATGCCCTTAAAAGTGCACATATGCATGTGAAAATACAAAAAATGACGAGTTTAATGACTAAAATTATGAACTATGATTGCAATGCCTTGAATTCTATGGGTTATTGAGTTAGAAAATTGACTAAGAGGGAGTCTTTTCCAATGTTAATTAATTCAAAATATTGAAATAAAGCAAGAGACACATTTAACAAGTGAGATATATCTACCAAATAGATGATACTTTTATTCCAAAGTTGCAAGTACTGCAAATTTATGGGATAGCAATGTCAACTAAAAATCACTCTAAGGGGCATGGAACCACTTCCGAAGCACCTTCTCACACCAATGTTCAAGAATGAATTCACATGAACAAGGTGAGATAAACCTCTACCTTTCATTGAAAACTATGATCTCTCACACTCACTCCAACCAAAAAGTGGGGTGTGAAGACGAGAACTCAAGTAAAATCAATGATCAATAATAAACCCCCCCCCCCCCCCCCCCCGCTCTCCTCACTACCCATTGCATTTATTAAATAGGATCAAAGGTGTACTAAAATACCATAACTATCAATAGAAGGTAAACTACAATATACCAAAGATAAACCTCCTCTAAAGAGGGCACGTGAACTAAAGAAGGGAATCCTACTATAATTAACCACTTCACCAAAGATAAACCTCCTCTAAAGAGGGAACATGAACTAAAAAATGGAATCCTACTATAATTAACCACTTCATCCTCAAGATAGTGATCCATCCTTAGGCAATAATAACATACACCAAATAGTCAAGAAAATAAAAACATCCCTCAAACCATGTGCTAGTCTTGTGATGAGAATAACAAGTGTAGATTATAGGCACAATTCCACAAAGCAACCACCTCAATTCATAAATATCTCTTCAAGGCATGCATTCTAACTCTCTAATGAGACATGTGTAGATTATAACAATTCCACAAAGCAACCTCCTTAAATCATAAATATCTCCTCAAAGTATGCACTATAACTCTATGTCTATGCTGATAAAAGTATGTTGAATTATGGAAAGTCCACAAAAATATCTTTCTCAATTCATGCACTCTATCTTTTAGACCAAAATAGCAAAGGTAAGTGTAGAAAGTCACTATGAAGCCACCCAAGGCATGCACTCGAGCCTAAGACTAAAATTAGGATGCATTTCCCAACAAAATCAACCAAGGCAAGCTAGAATGTGGGAGCTCCATCTCTTGGTGAAAATAACAATCCATAATCCATAACAAATCATGAGGAAACTTATCAACTCCAACGCTCCATCTCCCAATGAAAATAGCAATAAAATGGAATTCAAACCATATTCATAACATAGGATTCTAAAAGCAATAGATGTAGAAAAAAACATGGTCCCTAAAAAATTGAAATCCTTATAATGGCTTGAAATTTAACACTAATATTGTATGTAATAATGTGTCCCCATAAAGATAATTATATTCCAAAAATATACCTTTCCTGCTAAAAATACATTGCCCAAAATGTCTTAGTCTTGAAATCAATGGAAATCTGAAAAAATGCACCAATCTCCATTATAGGTTCTTAAAAATATAATTATCTTGCTATTCTAACCACTTTCTAAAAACAAAAACCTTCTCAAAATACATTTTTTTTCCGAAAAAAAAGAAAATTTTGTGATTTGCTCGAAATTTGAACCATAACCCTATCTCTCTAATGGGTACCCAAATACATTGTCATCTATTGCTGAAAAATATCAAGTTTCTAAAAATAGAAACTACTAAAAATATTTGAACCAAGAATCTAAAAGTGGCATCTCATTGTCCTCATTTCCATAGGCATCTCTTAAGTCTACATGCAAATCCAATGCACTAGGAATATTGTTAAAAATAGAATCCTAGAAGTTTGTACTAAAAACTCACTAAAATAACATATGATGCAATGCCCCTATGGAATACTAATCTCCAAATAATCCTTGAAAATCATACATTGCAACTCTAGAACAAGGTTGAGCTATAATAGACCTCTACAACAATGTACCTATAAAGCCAAGGTACTCACAAACTATCGATGTTGAATGATGAACTATGTAAGGTTGAGTTCATCTTGTATAATGTTCACGAATCGTCGATGCCAAATGATGAACTCTGTAATGTTGAGATCACCCCAAATAATATCTATGGATAGATGTGATCTAGATTTATGAGCAGAAAGAAATGAATAACAAATTGAATAAAATAACATAGAGATACAGAGAACAACAATAGATATACAGTGAACAATAACTTCTATTGAATAAATAAAATAGGTTGAAACTGTAAAACTGCAGAACTGAAAACAACTTGCTCGAATGGTGGTAGCTATCTCTGAGAAGAGATGTGGTTGCTATGTGCATTTGTCTAAGCATAATGATTAAAATGAGGCTCTAGAGGCCTTTTTAACTTTACTCACGAATGTCAAAACCCTAGACATCCAAAAACCTAACCCTAGGAGATGAAACACCAAAAGTTATGTGGGCTCGGATGGGTAAGTTGGTACCTCAACTTCCCGAGGTCGTAAATTTTGCATACGACCTTTGTTTTAGGCACATGATAGCCTATTGTAAAGGTATTTTCGAGAACTACACATTATTCCATCAAAATTTGACTCCATATACAGTTTGATTGTGGCAAGCCAAAAAAACATTGTTTAGAGCCCCACAACAACCCTAGAAGTACATAAAGATGTACTAACATGAAAGCTTCCAAAATAAGCAGCTGGATTAGGTGGGAATCCACCAATATCCATATGGAATCTATGTAGGGCTTCAGACAACCCCAAAAGTGTAGAACCCACAAGTACAAATAATTACAGAAGAACATGTTGAACTAAAACTATCAAAATGAGCCAGTTGCAATAGGTGGGTGGCCACCAATATCCACCTGGATCATTCCTCCCCCCTTAGGAAGAAATGGCATCCATTGCGTTTATTTCCCCCATCAGGTGAGGAAATTTCTACTGAATTTGGCCCTGGGTGAGCCATTTTCCTTGGTGAATGAGCTGCCTTGCCTTGAAAACCCAATAAACATGGGTTCTATGCTGGCAAGTGCCCTTGACCTGCGTGTTCACTATCTGATCAATGGATTCCTGTTCCATGAAGTCAGAGTTGTTCTCTATTGGTGTCAACTGTTCTGCAATCTCTTAGGTGTCCAATAATGGTGGAAAATATGACTGAAGGAGGTCCACATTGAACACTGGGTGCAAGCCAAGGAAGGGGGGAGTGTTGAGCACAAAAGAATTGTCTTCCACAGCCTTGGTGATAGTGTAAGGACCATAGAGAAGTGGACAGAGCTTTTGATGGGGCCCTTTAAGGAATTCTTTCTACAAATGTAACCAGAACTTGTCTCCCACTTGGAACTTGTGCGATACCCGATGTTGATCATGGCATTGCTTGTACTTAGCATTGACTTTATGAAAAATATCATGGACCTGTTGGTGGATGTGTTGAATCCGCTCAATGAATCTGGTGGATTTGTTGGCCTCAAACTGAACATGAGAAGATTTTTTCTGTGTGGTTGCAAGAGGTAGTTCAACATCAATGGGACCCAAAGGTTGGAATCCCAACCCCACCTAAAATGGGCTATGGTCGGTGGAGCTATGGAGAGCCCTATTGTAGATGTGTTGAACATAGGGAAGAATCTCATACCATGTACGTGGATGCTTAGACTTATACATGCACAGGATTTTCACAATCATCAAATTGATGACCTCTATCTGGCCATTAGTTTGAGGGTGGAAGGTAGTGGATTTATTGAGCTTGGTGTCCAACAATGACCAAAGACTTGACCAAAATGAGCTGCAGAACCTACTATCTCGATAGGAGATGATGGTATGTGGTATCCAAAAATGGACCCACACTCGTTCGAAGAAGATATTGGCAGTTTCTTCCACTATGATTCTCTTCTTGCAGGCTATGAGAATGTACATCTTTGAAAACCGATCAACCACCACAAATACACAATCATTTCCTTTCTTGGTGGACAGAAGGCTAGACATGTAATCCATTGAGATGGATTCCCAAGGCCTCTCGGGACTAGGAAGAGGGGTGTATAATCCTCAATTCTTGATGGATGACTTGGAAATGGCACATGTAGTGCAAGATCTGATATACTTGCTGATGTCTTGTCAAATTTTTGGTCAATAAAAACGTTTCTGTAGAATGACCACAATTTTCTCCACGCCAAAATGTCCTACCATTCGACTGTAGTGAGACTCCAAAATCATCTTTGAACACTCTATTGAAGGAACTCAGAGGTGGCTCAGATGGCATAAAATTCCATCCTGAATGTGAAAATAAATGACATTCACACTTGTACCCAAGAGCTTATAGGTGGTGGCGAAGTCAGGATCTCGCTGATAAAGTTGGGGCCACTCAGATGCCTCATTCCTATAGAAATGGAGCACGATGGTGAGTGCAACCACGGGAGGTCGACTGATGCATTCATCGACACGATTTGTGCTCCCTGTCTTATACTTGATGTTGAGATGGAACCGATGCAGGTATGTGGACCACTTGTGATGGCGGTCGTTCTACAACTTCCCCTATGTCTGTATGAATTGCAAAGGCTTGTGATCAATGTGGATGATTGTCTCCTATCCCAAAATGTAATGTTTCCATTGACGACATGCTTGTGCAATGAAATACATTTCCTCGTCATAGGTGGGGTATTTTCGGACAGTATCTGAGAGTGTCTCACTATGGTATGTTACTAGATGACTGTGATGAGTGAGAACTGTGCCTACAACATAGTCAGATGCATCAGTCTCAATATCAAATGGTTGTTGCAGATTGGGTAAGGAGAGTATTGGAGATGAGCACAAGAGATGCTTCAGATCATCAAATGCTCATTGTTGTGCCTTCCCCCATGCGAAATTTTCCTTGCCACTGCCCTTGGTCACTTGGCTGAGGACCCATGCAATATGGGAGAATCCCAACATGAACCATTGGTAGAAGTTGACAAGTCCCAAGAATATCCAAAGCTTGGTTAGTGTGGTCAGGGATGGACAGTCACGGATGAATTGGATCTTAGTTGGATCCACGTGTACCCCATTTTCATCAACAATGTAGCCCAAGCATTGGACCCTATTCATGCCAAAGGATAATTTTTCCAAGTTGGCATATATCTTGTGCTATCACAAAGTGCTTAGAACCTGCTGAATATGTTGCATGTGCTCCTCCCAGGTTCTTTTTACAAGGAAAATATCTCTATAGCTAGGGGTAAACCACAACATACATAAATGACTGCAAAAATAATCTCAAGTATGCTATATGAGAAAATTAGCTAACAAGAAAATATAAGTGGCCTACCTCATCCAGACGTTCGATGAAGTCCATCGTTGAGCACTTGACCCAAAACAATATACCTGCAACTAGTCCTCAACAACCAAGCAACGCAAAAATATGGTGATAATATATTATGTTAGCACATTCAATAGCATAATACATCAACATTCATAACAAAAGCGCCCATGGAATAATAATTCAAATATTTGCAAGATATTAATTGGACGAGAAAAGAGTATTTCTATTAAGATATAATCAACATAAGTGAATGAGTTACAAACTTCTGTGTCGGCATGGTTCGGAACTGAGAAACTAATTTCCTTCTAGCTGGGCCTCCACCAAAGGAAATATCATATAAGAGAGACAATGAAGTTCTCAATCAGTAAGGGAAGAGATTGGGGGTGAACAATGTGTTCAGACTTAAAGGACAAAGGGATCTAGACTCAATGTGAAGTGAATAATTTCTCCAGAGTAACTTTGCTCTCAAAGTTGAATTATTTCTCCTCTTTTCCATAGCTCAGATTTGGCCCATTTATAGCCTTCAAGTAGAGCTGAAGGGTCGATTCAGAACGTTTCTAGTACATGGAAGGCCAATGATCATTGATCTCGTGACGTGACATGGAAACCCGACACCATTTTTCAATTTTGGGCACATTTCCCGATGTATGCGGGTTGTAGTGGTGCAACCTGCATATATGCATGCTGTAATATAGGCAGGGCGCGTATATGTGGAAAAATTATGTTTTTAGCTCTGGGATTTGCAAAAAGGGACTTAAAGTCTACATAGGGAAATGGAAAAAGGCCCTATGTGCAAGATTGCATGGGGTCAGGCAAATCTTGCTATAACAGATGCCCCCTAATGTGTGAGGTCATAGGAGTATCTGCGATGGCTGAAAAACATTATAAAAACCCAGAAGTGGATTAATGGGGACCCAGCTGGAAGAACTAGTTGCTCATTACAATATGTATTGACTTTGCATACAAGGTTGCCAATTTGAATTACACTACAGATCTATGTGAAAATATACCAAACAATTGTCCATGGCTATGAATAGGAAAATACAAATGTGTTTACATTCCAAAGGCTGTCATAGTCACAAACAAGGCCTAATAAAACCAGTCTCAAAATCAATCTAAAGATATCTGTATACAATGGAGTACAATCTGATCTCCCATGATCACTGAAGTCACAAAGGTACTGGTCTAATGAAAATATAGCAACAACTTAGGAAAGATGCAACTATAAATTTATGTATTCAATTCTTCTACACAATCCGCCAAAGGTGCAAGTCTACATCATGTGAATAAAGGAGTTGAGGTCGAACACAATGAGAGTTTGTTTGATTACTGATCATTGAGGTATACCATTAACAAACGCGAGACAACCTACCAATGATGAAAGTAGGTATCAAGGCATCGAGTACATTCTTACAAGTATGAATAAAGGATTTGGGGTCAAACACTTGAAGAATCCATTGATCGAGAGACATTGATGTATTCCCAACTGTCGACGATGAGAGAACCTACCACTAATGACTGCAATCCTCTAGGTACTCATAGGACTCTAGGTCTCGACTCCATAATATATGAGATGAAGTCGATGTAATGAGACCCATTGAAAGGAGAGAATTAAGGAATCTCTCATCATTCAACATGAGGTACAATGCAGGAGCTTGATGATTTGGAGGAAATCGGATGAAGAACATGTTCATGAACCAACGACCATGTGCGTCTTTCATGTGTGCCAGGTGCAAGTAATACATGAAAAGACCCTCTAAATAACAACCAATGAGGAAAATTGTTGACAAAGGTGAGAAAACCACCAATAAGGCTAATGGAATACAAGACACTGCACGAATCCCAATGTGTGAATAGATGTATTGTCATCGAACACAAGGGAAACTACCCAGTCAATGACCAATGATGAAATGTCGACTGTTGGGTTCAAGGTTACCTACCAATGAGGAAAATAGGACTAGGGTGCACAATAAGACTACAACTTCATGTGATTTTGGGACAAACTGAGGGTATGGCCGACATGCAAATTCAAGAGTTCCGAGTAATGGCCGACACAGGTTGATAAACATCCTTTGAACAAGAACATGAGACATATGGAAGACTCTGGCAGCATAGACTCAATGATGAAACCATGATATGCAAGAGGAATCAATAAAACTCTCCATAGGGTCTGGAAGAGTAACCAGTCAGAGGAGTAAACTCTCTGTAATGAGCTCAATTTCCTAAGGCCACGCTAAACCCAAAATTATGTTGACAAGTGGAATAAAAAAAAAATTGTGCTCTATTCAAAGGCGTCACGACTGCTGCCAATATAAGATAATACTCCCTTCTGGACCGTCTTTTTTAGTTTTTTCATAGTCAAATGAATGATATTTTACAGAGGAGGAAACAAGTGTCGCAAGTAAGAAAAACTAGTTCCAGCAGTGGAACACACCTATGCTCAATGCAAGGAGGTGCATGCGGGAGATGGACACTTGGGGGAATGTTCCCTCCTGGGTATAGGGTGTCAAGTTGCGAAGGATATAAACAAGGCTTTTCTTGGATGAGGATGAAAAATTATTGAGGAAAACAGTTTATAACGCAAAGTGAGAACCAAAAATAAGCTCAATACTGCAAGCAAGGGCATGAGATGCAATCACAACATAATGCCAAAAAATGTCCTTTTTCATAATATCAGTCTAATTGGTTTGAAAAAGGGATAAACTTGTACCAAATATACGTCCTTTCAAATCCAATTTACAGGTGTGAAAGAGACAAGTTCACTCTGCAATCTTTTCACTTTTTGAAAACGAGTCGGAAAAGAGCTTAAATCAAACTCACCAGGGAGTCCTCTAGGTATAGGTTAGCATGTTTATGAGTGAGAAATGAGATTCAACATAAAGTCATGTATTAGCTATAAAGGACTCCCAGTCCTACAGAAAAAATATCTGCATGGGAACCAAATGAAGCAGAGGATCTAACTAGGGTACCCATGTTTGGTAAGTCTCTACCATTTGATAACGACACATCTAGTAGTAGATAGAAAGTTACGTGTCACTAAAAAAAGGGTTCGTACCTAAGGCATATGATTGACAGTTATAGGATGATGCAAATGTGCATGATGGAATGGATACCTGTCCTATATGCTGGGTAGAGAAAATACCTATCTACAGTTACGAATGGTCGACATAACGCTAAAAACCGCAAGATTCCCTAGCGAAAACTACAAAAACCAACTCAATCCACTGTTGTATTAGTCCATTAGGCGAAAATATTATCCAAAACTATGCAAAGTGGATAAAAATTGTTATAAATAGTAACAAAAACTAAATTTTACTATGTCATTTGACCTTTTTACCCAAATAGTGGATTTTGGACCAAATTACCTCCAATCTTCAACTGGTGATTGTGGGAGCTAAGAGTGACAGAATCAACGACCGTCTGGACCAGGTAATTCCTCTTCCCCTCGTATTTATTTCTAGTGGATTACATTTTGTATTTAGGTTTGAATTTTTAAGTTATTTAGGGTACAAATTAAAAGTTTAGGTGTACGCGGGATACCATTCATCAGGTCGCGTATATGCATGATTATACGCGGTTGTCTAAAAGACAGACAACATATACTCAGCCCTATACATGACTGTGAATGTTGCAGTCCGCATATATGTCTGTACACAATGTTTTTGATGGTTGCTAACTCAAAAGGTGATGTTTCTCTTGCAGGATGGTGCTAGAGTGGAGGGAAAGGGAACATGAGGAGGTAGATGTTGTTGTGGAAAGAGATCCGAGGGCCCAAATGGCCTTGAAAAGATGTGGGTTGTATAATATTTGGTCACTCAAAGGGATGAGGTCCCAAGTGAGGTTGCTAGAGTTTCTCATGGATTACTGGCATACAGACAGTGAGAGATTGAACCTTGATGGGAAACCATTAAGGATTGAAGTCGAGGATATTTATTTCTTGACAGGGTTGTCGCGTTTAGGTGAGCTGGTGAACCTCAAAGCCAGTGGAGTTGGGAGCAATATGAATATAGAAGAATACATAGACGCTCACTGCATTGCAAGGACCAAGAAGGTCGGGAATCAACTCCCCATCCGAGCGATAAACAATCTAAGCCTCAATATTGTTGTCCTTGTTTTGAACTAGATCACAGGATCAACTTCGTTGCACCAAGCATTGAGGCTGCTTATGTTCTACTCTATAGAGTACTTGAGACCCAGAGTGTACGATTGGTGCACCTCACTACTGGCTAATATGAAGAGCTAGTTGATAGAATGCAAACAAGGTGATAAGAGGAACTTCGAGTTTGCTTCCATTTTGTGTAGCTTTTTCTTCTAGCGGGTTCTAGGTTTGGGATCTAGAGTTGAGATCATTCCTCAAGGACCTCACGATCTAGCCATGGAACAATGGACCGAGGTGATGAGACAACAGGGGGGAGGTAGGGTGCCCACACCCTACAATGATGATTTCTTTTACTGGTAGAGATGACAGGTTGTTTCTCTAGATGAATACCCTATGCAGGGATCGACTTCATAGGGGACCCTTACATGACATTACCACTAGGGGCCACCTACAGGGACATAGGTATGTCAAAGTTTTTTAAATATTTCATTTTTATTTTATTTTTGTATAGGAAAACAAAAATATTTTTGGATGATGTTTAAGTACTAACTAGACACTATGTGATGCAGACGTAGGTCCATGACGGCTGGACGAGCTTCCATGACATCATCGGAGGCATCGGGGAGATGAGGCGACGGGAGAAGAAGCAAAGTGAGTCCTTTAAAACGTACAGGAAAACCTATCTCATTTGACACAAAGGATTTTGATGGTTCAGGTAGAGGATCTGTCATAAACTATGCAACGAAAGGTGGTTGGCATTCCCAAAGCTTGGGTGTGACTCTTTCAGTGTCTCGCAAACGTCGTATTTTGTTATCATGACACACATCCGGTGCCACATGCGTAGATTCCATGGATTTTTATTATCGACTGTATATGTGTATTGAGGGTGTTAGCTCCAATTTTGTACTATAAACATCATATTTTTTGAAATATATATAAAAACATGGTTCTTTGGATTTACTTATGTTACAATGTGTGCATTGATGAAAATGTTTTCTTTGCTTTAGTTATGTGACAAATGCCAATATAAAACGAAATTAGCATATGCATCAAATACATAATTAGAACTCCTAGGTATGTGGTGATAAGTAATAAAATCAAACTGTCATTCTAAAAGGCATACCCGTAAGAATCATCGGAGTAACGTAGGGTCACACACATGGTAACTATCTATTGGCATAGGGGCAGACCCAGGGTTCAACGCTCAAGAGAACACCAAGAAAACCCTAACTACCGGCCCTTTCGGCAACACCTGCGAAGCAGATGAAGTCTCACCCGAGGTAGAGGCAGGGGTGGTTGCAGGACTCAGATGTCTGCAACCTCAGCTAGGACACCGATCTGTGATTATATCTTTTACAGGGCACTTATCATAGATCATTCATAAATATTTAAACCTTATGGTACTTCACAGATAACATAGAGCATCACATTGAATAATTAGACTAAAGATGATTCAATACTTAGCCACAAAAATATAGATTAGATTCAACATATCAAGCACTAAGAATCTTATATATCAGATCTAACATTCATTCATATATCATAAGCACATAGAATAACTATATCTACTTAATCACAACAAGCACTTAGCCAAGAAGGAGATAAAAACGTTAGGTCGAAGCACAAAGCACAATACACAAAGTTACTGTGGTTCATCCCCACCCTCTGGCTATGTCCACAAAGTATTCTTCTTTATATTATCTCGGTCAAGCGGTTAGAACACAGAGCTTCAGTGACCCTTAATTCGCACAGGACAGAAGATCTATGCATATCGCTAGATCCTTCTTCCTTACACTTCAGTACAAAACTACAACAACTTGCACTTAGCTTTTCAATCTCCTTACAATCATGCACAGAGCTCTTGCAATATACATCCAATCACGCAGATCCAACTACTAGCACTAAGCCTTTAGTTATACATCACATAGTTGTACTACTACCCTCTACTTACATTGCCTAAGTATCTATTTATAGATTACAAAATGGGCCTAAGCATGGGTAAATCCACGGGCCGACATCCCTTTCCCTTTACATCAACCCCAAAACCCTAAAAGGGACCCAAAAATAGGTCTTGCTTCCCTAATTTTCACTTCGCGTTGCGCTCCATCTTTGGCAAGCTGCCCCAGTCCCAAAAATGGTCAAATATGACCAAGTATTCTTCAAAACTTGGTCAAGGGCCAATAGGCCCCCAACACTCACCTGTGACTCATCCCAAGTCACTCAGGTCTGATCAATTCTTCCTCGGATGCCTCAAGCTACTTCGACCTGCTGCGTGCGACAACCTCTTGCTCAATAAATTTCTATATTACTGTGTCATTGAGCGATCCTTCCAGACGTTTTTTTGCAGTGATGACAACTTGTTAGAGTTCAACTCTATGGCTTTCAAGTTCAGCGAACAGTTGGCATGCCTTTTCTTGGATTGGCTGAAGTCGTTGGGAGACTTCCATCACTTTACTTTGCAGTGTATGTACTTGTTGTTGGGCTATTCTTTGTTCTGCGAACCTCTTCATTCTTTTGACTGGGGTCAAAGTCTTTATCTGCACCTGTAGCATGTCTGCATGCTGCTTTTCTTCTTGGAGTTGTGCCTCTATTGTCTGCAATTATGGATTCTCTGTGAGGGTTTCATAATTCTGGGAGCTTCTAGCACTCAACTGCTTGCATTCCAAGGCAAAGGTTTTTAATCAGCCAACTGCGCTTTGAGAAATGGCCTCTCTTAGATCTCTTATTTCTTGGGGGGTCTCGGGCACGGTGCGGAGCTCCAGATCCATGATGCACTGTTGGAGTTGCTGGATTACTTCTTCCAGTTGGGTCACCTGTCGTGGGAGATGGTAATCCATCGTCACTTCTATGACTGTCACAGAGTGCAGTGCCTTGTGAACCCTTTCCTGTACTTCAAGTTGCTCTGCTAGCAACTGTGCCTTTTCCTCATCCCACTTCGCTTTCAGGGTAATCTTTTCCCATTCTGCCTCATTCTGTTGTTCTAGAAGTGCTTTATGTGCTTGCATCAAATCCTGGGTGGCTTGTGCTATGTCTTCTTGAGCTCGTCGAAGGCGAGCTTCGACTTGATCAACGATCTGGTGTAATTGAGTGGGCTCATCATCTGTTCCTGATGTTCTGCTTATCAAGGGCATTGTAGAAACTGCTTGGCTAGACTGGAGTGCCTGCTGCACTTCTTTGAGTTCACCCTTGATTCGGTTGAATAGCTTCTCCTACTTTGCTTCTTGCTTTTCTGTGAGCTCTAGTGAAACATCATTCAGCGCGGAAATTAAGAAGTCGAAGTCATCCGGGGTAAGGGTAGTTTTAAGCATGGTTCGGGTGGCCTTAGATTTCTTTCGGGAGGAGGGTTTTGGTGGTGTCATCTTTCTTTTCATGGAGGGACCCTCCTCCTCTCTAGGTGGAGTAACCTTGCCTCTATTTTTCTCAACTTTTGTACCGCCTAGCTCATCACCATCACCTCCCTGCACAGGTGATATTGAAGTAGTCTTCGTGGACATGCTAGGGACATCTTCAACTTCATCATTCTTCTTAGTCCTGCTTGGCCCAGGTGTATCCGGAATAGCTTCAGGGATTTCCTCGTCGGACATGTCTACGAGGTCTGCTGCAACAAGGAGGTCCACCGACCATTCCTTGGTAATCTCCTCCAAGTCATCTTCTGTCATCTTGTAGTAGGATTGGAGCTATTGTTTATGCTCATCTCCACGCGCTGTAATATAGGTGAAGTGGCGGTCTGCACTAAATTTCATGAAAGGTCTAAACCTATGAAGTACATTTGGGGTGATTCACGGTGTAGACTGAATTGCATTCTTCAGTTGGTTGAAGTAGGTATGGAAGACATCATTGGACTTCCACTGCTTGTTCATGTAGCTGGAGTACCACAACGTACAAAACTTCGTGGCTAGTGGTTTGAAAGGTTCGATCTCCAGAAAAGTGTCTCCCTCTGGTAGTTCCCAAGCGATGAAAGCAATGAGTATGAGCAACCAACTAAAGTGGAACTCATACCCTTGGTCTTGCGATCCTCTGCAATCCAACTCTAACTAGTTTATGAGATATTGTGCCCAATTCATCTGTAGTCCCTCGGGGCACTTCCCTACGAGGTCAACTACAAAGCCAGTCACTTGTGTTGGTCTATTCTTATGAACTAAATTGCCCGCAATCAGATGACATGCAAGGCACACTGTGCCACTCTAAATAGAGGCTACCTTGTAGCCTCACGTACCCTTCTCTACATTGCCATAAGTTTCCTTTATCCATTGTGTTAGTGCTTGGTCCGAGGTCTTGCCTGGGTAAAATTTATGTGGGTCAAGGCCTTGCATGGTAAGTCTTGTGATCTGATTGATCAGAGTTGGATCCATAATGATGCGGCGATCCAACCATAAGTATCCACCGTGGTAGCAAGACAACAACAACCTGACGCATGCGTTGACTTCTTAGTGTTTGCCGAAGTGAGCGATCTTCATTACGTTGAGCAGTGTGGATTGCGCGAGGTTCTGGGTCCAGGACTACGGGACAATCTTAGGATTTCTGCCTTTGGTCTTGGTTAAGTATTTATGCGGAGCTAACATGCTGTAGGTTTTGCGATCTCCAAGGTTAAAATCATTAAATTTCAGTGCTGCGAGCTTATCCTGGTTAGCATGTACTAGGCACACCCCTTTCAGAAGATACATGGTGATCAAGGTGTACTCAAAGTATCTGGGTACACTGTCACGGTTAATATTTCCACTCAAAGGTGGTGTGTAAATCGAAAGAATGCACTGGATCACCTTGGCATTTTCAATATCGTGTCTGTGCTTTGTTCTTGTCTCGGTCGTGATTCTAGAAGGTCTTGCTCCGTGAGGAGTGGAGGGAGAAGCTTGGAATCCTCTTGTCGATGATTCTTGGACACCTGCAGACATCCTTCTCTCTGACATGTCTCTCTCGGCCATTAGGTCAATCAAAACTTCTTCAACTGCTTTCTCAACAACGCTGAGCTCGTCTGACATACAAGCTTGGGTCCACTAGCTCAAGTGTGAAAATGAGTTCAGAGACTATAATGAACAGTATGGGAACAAGGCAATGATCATAGGTTGAATTAATCTCAAGTTTCGGGCTCAAATTCTCACTTAGCAAAAAGTATTCTCGGTGTGTGGCGCGACAGACTAAGTAGGGAAACTTAGCAATGGTCTACTTGCAACGGATATGGGGCCTTCATTAACTTCGTTCTATCCATTCTGGTGCTGTCCAATGGTCTAGTGGGAACCCATAATTTATTTTTGACCCATTTGGGGTGGAAGTCGAATGGGTATATCGGTCCAACGACTATATTTTTGTGCCATGGAGAAGTGCTAGATGTCGTTGTTCTGATATCTCGACAAAGCTCAATTCTTGTGATTTTTCATTCTGTGAAGTTTCCTCTGGAGTCTTTTGTAACTTTCTAATTTTGGCCCTCTTCCTACTTAGCTTCCTAGCCTTTTTCCCAGTGAGCTTAGTCTCAGTCATCCTTTTTCCATTCTGAGTCTTATCTTCTCTCGACATAGTCACTTCTCGTTGCTTAGGTTCTTTCTTCAGATCCAAGGGTAATACTCCTTCATCATATGGATTAGGTATTTCGGTCTTCTGTGGGTCCTCTAACGCTCTTATAGCTTTGACATCCAGGTTTCTGGTGTTTAACAACTGGGATCTATTCTCTTGTTCCTCCATCAAGTAGGTGATCCTTCTAGTCATAAATTCCATGAGTTCTTGCTTCTTCTATTCTAGGGCTTCCTTTTCTTCTTTCCTCCAGATCTAGTCTTTTTCAATCCAGATCTTTCCTAACAAAGCTGGAAATGGGGCATGGTCCTCAATAAATCTAATGACTTCGAACTCTTCCTCTGTCGAAGTTCCATGGGTACTCATAGCTATCTAGGTAATTCTTCCACATAGGGTTACCATTTTTCCTTTAATTAATCCAATGGTTCCTAGTGAAGGGACTAGAGAAGGCCTTCCTAGGGTTTCCCAAGTGCTTTTTTTCATAATGTTCATCGATGTTCCCTCATCCAGAGAACAATCAATGTCGAAGTCTTCTATTCTTACTTCAATTTTCTCCTTTTCTTTGAAGATATCTGACAAACTAACATCCTTATGATCATTTAGGGTTTATTTTATTTTCAGTAACATGATCTCTGATTCTTTCTGGGGTTCTTCCATAATTTTAGTCTCTTGATCTCCTTCAGAGTTTGCTTGTTCCATATTCAGTTTTTCAAGTCTAGCAATCATTCTAGGGAAATCCAATACTTCATGGTCCATAGTTTTACAACAAAGGAAGCTAGGGTTTCTCCCAGGGCATTCCTTAGCAAGATGTCTTGGTCTTCTACAATTGTAACAAAGAGTTAATCCTCTCTTTCTCGTCCATGATCCCCAACTCTTCTTGTACTACGCGCTAGGATCATGATGGCTAGCCTGCCAAAATTTCTTTCTAGGATCCTGCATCCATTGGTTAGTCCAAAAATTCTTTCTATGCATAGGTATAACATATATTTCATTATTCCTATCAAACCTATTCATATCAAAATTTATTTTATCTAACAATGCTCTAGTTTTCAGTCTAGGAAAAAATCTATCAAGCGTACCTAAATTCATGCTTCAGAAACAAAAAAAAATTCCGCTTATCTTACCTATATTGAGCACAAAGATTTCAGATCTAAAACTTAAACTATTATTACCTTTACTAGAGGCTATAGCTTACAGATCTTACCTCTTTTCTGTGGAAATTTCTACTTTTACCTTTCTTAGAGCATAAAGTGTTCAGATCTCACTTCTTTTCTTTAGTATCAACCTCTTTCTTCCAGATCTGACCTCTTTCCTTCAGATCTGACCTTTCTTTCTCAACACAAAGCTTCATAGGTCAAGTAGAATATTGCGCACTAGGGAAACAGATCTACGCACAAAGCTTATTTCACACAAAGATTTTTCTTTTTTAGTTCCCAACAATCATAGTTCCAGGTCTCGACAATGAAACCATTTGTTGGCACAGGGGCAGACCTAGGGTTCAACGCTCAAGGGCGCACCAACAAAACCCTAACTACCAGCCCTTTCGGCAACACATGTGAAGAAGATGAAGTCTCACCCGAAGTAGAGGAAGGGGTGGTTGTAGGACTAAGATGTCTACAACCTCAGTTGGGACACCAATCTGTGATTTTATCTTTTACATAGAACTTAACATAGATCATTCATCAATATTTAACCGTTATGGTACGTCACAGATAACACAGAGCATCGCAATGAATACTTAGAATAAATATGATTCAATACTTAGACATATAAATATAGATTAGATTCAGCATATCAAGCACTAAGCATCTTATATATCAGATCTAACATTCATTCATATATCATAAGCACACGGAGCATAACTATATCTACTTAATCACATCAAGCACTTAGCCAAGAAGGGATAAAAACGTTAGGTCGAAGCACAAAGAACAATACACAAAGTTACCATGGTTCACCCCTGTTGTAGGAAAATCTTCCTGCGGACAGGTAGATTGCCTCAAAGAGCTTGACCCTAACTCTAAGATAGAAAATACTTAACGTGGACACTGACTTCCTTTCAAATCTATTCAAACTAACATATGAGAAGGAAGGAGAACATAAGTACCTCTTTATCGACGTTTGTCCCTGCACGCTCTGAGTTGAGCTCCGATCCTTTGCTCCTTGCTGAGTCCTGTAGACAAACAAGATACGACCACTTCCTACTCTATTGATATTAGCTTGAAAACAGATCTATCTATCAATGATAAGTTCATGTAACATCAGACACAAACTAGAAAGAAACAGGCCAAGCATGTCATATTGATGAGAATAACGACGATAGTACTTACAATTGTAGATGCGAATGCGACAGCTTCGTCAAGTCCCCTTTGTCTAACCCTTGCCTGAAAGATCCACAACCTGGATAACATCAGCTTCATTGATCACTCTCCTTTGGCTGATTGTGTGTTTCCTATGAGATCATAGGTTTCATGCTAGCAATTCTTTCCTCCGTTCCAGCACCACTTATGAGATCATAAGTTTGGTGTGATTCTCCTTTTCCATTCCTCTTTCACCATTAGAAATCTTGTTTATATAGCCTTGGAGAGGCTTTAACCACTTGATATATCCTTGGGGAAGTTGAGGATTTTCCTCCTTCAGTTGAGGATCTACCCTAAGATCATGGCTGGACTAGGGATTTGAATCCAACTGCCTTCCAAGAATGAAAAGATGCTTCCCCCATTCATCTCAAAAGCTTAACAACTTCCCAGAATAGGTAGCGCTCCCTCAAAAGGGCCATCAGAGTGCTGTAGTGCTCCTTAGTAAGCTTTAGGGGGGCGCCAGCGCTCTCAAAATATATAGCACTCCCTCAAAAGGGCCAGGGGATCTTTATAACGCTCCCTGACAGTGTAAGGGGGAGCGTCGGCGCTCCGAGATAGTGTAAGGGGGAGCGCTCCCCTCCAAAAAATCATTTTTTGAGGTTCTTTCAGATGGAAAAAGGTTTGCAATCCTGCTGACTCATTTCTCCTCTTCCAAATCAAATGTTTGAGGTGTTTCAAGTGTCCTTATCATGTCGTTGTAGGCACGACATAGGCATCATGGAAGTATGTTTCCCTGACACTTGCGACACTTGTGAGCAGCATGCAACACTTGCGACCTTGTGAGAAAAATGCGACACTTGCAACCTTTGTAATGACGACACTTGCGACACTATCAAAGTGAGTAATTTTGATGTGTAACAAATTTCCCCCCAAAGTATGAAGTTAGAAGATAGGAACTAATAACTGAAATACTTTGTAGACTCTCAAGCAAGGGTATAGACTCGGAGAACCTGACGGAAGCTGCACACAAACATCCAACAAATATCATGACATGTTTCAAAACCCAAGGCAGGCATACCTATGCTTGGGTGATCAAGGCTTGCAAGATATGGCCGCCATAAAATACACTGCGGATCCATAATTGTATTGATGAAAAAGGTATAGCCACTGAAGATACAATGTGGATCTATACTCTGATGAGTCGGACTGCTCGTAGACATGAAGAATACACAGTGGATCTACGAGATGACAAGACATAGCCACGACCAATACAAAGTGGATCTATGTGACAATGTATGTGTTCTTGTCCAATAAAAACTCCTTCGTAACCTGGGAAAAGTATATATCAAAGTGGTTACTCAGCCCATGGTCTTCTCACCAATCCCAACTTGGTACGATCTTAACCATGTGAATAGATGTCTTGATGTCGAACATGGCAGAAACCACTTGATTACCGGTCAATGGTGTGAACCGTTAACAAGTGCGAGGGAAATCACCATTAATGTCAATGATTTCCAAGGTACACTAGTACATTCCAGTGAATGTGAATAGATGAGCTGAAGTCGAACACCCGTGGAATCATTCGATCAAAGGTCAATGATGTAAACCTACTGTCGAATGTGAGGAGGCCTACCATTGAGGCATGCAAGTCCCAAAGTACTAACTGGTTTCTGAGTCTGATTCCCGGATAATGTGTTGAAGTCGACAGGAATAGACTCGTCGAGGGAGGGACTTGATGTATCCCCCATCAACGACACGAAATAGACATAGAGATGTAATTGATAGATCAAATGGACAAGGACTGACACAGGTTTTGAGACAAGATATTTGGGATGGCTGACTCTCGAGGCGGATACTTCCCTTGAACACTAAGGCACAACAACAAAACATGGCATGGACCAAAACTATGCAGTGGGTACTGTGACTTGCGTCGGGTGACCCAAAGGAGTGAAAGGAACTCAAAGGATTGGCTCAGTGAAGAGGTTCAGCGGA
This sequence comes from Picea engelmannii, assembly GCA_009831015.1. Lineage (NCBI taxonomy): Eukaryota > Viridiplantae > Streptophyta > Pinopsida > Pinales > Pinaceae > Picea > Picea engelmannii. Next base: position 794,505 of record ML778997.1, read on the forward strand.
TTATGATGCGTGCAAATGACAAAGTGTTGTGTTCAAGGGTGACTCTAAGAAGTGTTGGATGATGTTCTCAAGAGACTGCTTGGCTTACTCCTTTCAATTTTTTCCCCCATCCAGATAGACGAGTACCTCTTTTTGATTTAATGAGCTCGAGGAGGATAACACATGCTCGATATAACTCACCTTCAGTAAGTTCCTCTTCCTTTGTTTAACGAACCGGAAGAAGTAAGGGTTCAGTCCCGTATGGGCCTGTCGATGTGTGCTTTAACGAGTCCAAAGACAGAAAACTCGAAGGTTTTTCGGGATTATAGAGTTTGGAAAAACACTTAAAAGAGAACTCTCTCAGTTCCTTTTTTGTATAGTAGTCTAACGAGACCGAAAAAGAGATAAACTATCACTCGAAAGACGCCCTTTAGAACCTTTTAACGAGCATGAAAGAAAGCAAGATCACTCGGAAATATTTTCATTTTTAGAGAGTCTGAAAAGAGCTTAAAGGAGACTCCAGGGGGTTCCTTTTTCATGTGTTCGTGTATCCGTACGGGTCCAAAAAAGAGATAAAAGTTTACCCGGTTGCATTCTCATGTATTTATGAGCATGAGAAAGAACAAAGACTAAGCTTGGTATGCCCCCAGCTTGAAAGCTGGTGGCTTAGCTCCAGAATGATCATCAGAGGCTGGAGACATGCCCCCCAAGCTTCAATTCATTCACCGACTTTGAGGTTGTCACCAATTTCTGTGCTAGATGGAGAAAAAGGATACAGGTGGATGAAATGAAGGTTCAAAAAATGAGACCTAACGAAAGACTCGACTCGACATCTACGAGATCTGGCGAAAGACTCAAATTGAAGGGAGAGGTGATTGTTTCATTTTTTAACGAGCTTGACACAGGAAAATAACTATGCTCAAGGTTCCAGGTTCGATCCCCAGATTGTTGTTTCATTTTTTAACGAGCTTGCTACAGAGAAGAAAACTATGCTCAAGGTCTCTGTTTCATTTTTTAACGATCTTGCCACAGAGAAGAGAAACTATGCTCGTGGATGATTCTTGATCATGGCTTCCAAGAGGATAATTCTCTGGAAGGGTACCACGTCAAGGGGCAAAACTCAGTCATGGCTTCCAAGAGATCTTCGTCAAATGGAAGAGAATCACTCTGGAAGGAACACATGTCGAGGGTCGTGACAGGGGTAAGGAGATCAAGCTCCAATAACCCTACTGCAGAGATCACCATGTCCACTACCGGATCCAAATCATTGGAAGTGGAGGTCATGGGAGACAACGCCACATAATTGATATGCGTCAGGGGTGATACTGTCTGCATATAAGAACCACTTAGGGAGGTAACCCAGTCAGGGTCGATGAATGAAAGTTGATCAATAGTCACAATTCTTCCATCGTGAGGAAACGATATCACACGGAAAAGGGTGGATAAAATAGCTTTCATGGCATAGACATAATCCCGCCAAAGGAGTAAAGCGAAATCCAAGGGGTCTCAGACTACCATGACATCGATAAATATAGTTTTCCCTCCCAAAGTTACAGGAAACTGAGGAAGGATCCCTAAAGGTTGACTAGTTCTTCTATTAAAAGCTAACAGGTTCTGTGTAACCGGTGCAAGCTACGGATAACCCAAAGCGTACCAAGCAACAGAAGACAAAATACTAATGGACGCCCCTTCATCTATCAACGATTGAGGAATGTCCCGACCACGAACCTGTACTGTAATCTGGAAAGGAATGTGGGAGGGAAGACGAGGTCCAGTTAGCACACCCCAATCAAAAAGGATGGCTTCAGTACTTGGAGGGGGTTCCACAGGAGGAGGAGGAATTCCCCCAGGCATGGTAGAGTCTGTATTAACAAGAAAAACATGGGCAGTATCGGGTTTACTCTCTAAAAGGGGAGTAGGATCGACCGATGATTGGATTAGATCGACCACGCAGGCACTCTTCAAAGGAAGAGTGGGATTGACTGATGATGGAATTGGATCAACCACTTTGGCACTCTTCGGATGAAGGGTGGGACTGACCGAGGAAGGGACTGGATCAGTCACTTTAGCACTCTTCGGATGAAATGTGGGACTGATCGAGGAAGGGACTGGATCAGCCAATTTAACACTCGTCAAAGGAGGAGTGGGATCGACCGACGGTGAAACTGGATCGACCACTTGAGTTTCATTATCCATGGGAAGAATGGGGTCGACGGGTGGAAATGGATCGACCTCTTTGGTGTCACTCTCTAACGGGAGAGTGGGATCGACTGAGGATGAAAATAGATCAACCACTTTTGTGTCACTCTTTTGATGAAGAGTGGGGCTGATCGATGATGGAACTGGATCAGCTACTTGGGTTCGTGGTTCAATCGAGGAGGAAACTAGATTGACCACCTGATCAACCGGACTGACTGGGGATGGAACCGGATTGACCAGTCCATCAACTAACGATGGGTCAGAGGAAATATTACGATAACCTTTTGGAAGTTGAAGTTTTTCCAAAAGAGAAGAAGCCTCATCCATGCGAGGACGAAGGTGAGAGTAATGATTACCTTTACATAACATGCAAGGGAACTTGACAGTTTTCTTCTTCTTACCAACCTGAACATCACTAGTTGACGGGGTATCATCGACATGACCGACAAAGGCCGATGTCGTAGAGGACCACATTTCTAAGACTTGGGTAAGACTGGGGAAATCCCTCAAAAAGTGGTCACCCTTACAAAGGCTGCAAGGGAATTTGGGTTTTGGATTCTTCCTTTTAATCTTGTTGACCTCATCAACACTCCCAGTACTATTAACAGTAATTGGTTTCTTAGAGCCAACATCTAATGTTGTTGGGGCCTTGGTCCTTTTCGGGCTCTTCTTCTTCTTCTCTTTTCGTTTCTTCTTCTTCTGATCAACCTGGCTACTTGCTTTAGAGCTTTCACTAGGCGAAGAAGGAGAAATGGAAGGAGACTTGATGGGCGAAAAAGGCGAAAAGTTGACGTGAGGTTGATGTGTGGGTGGTGTATTGACATCCAAAGTATTAGGTGCAACTGAAACATTGGGAGGATTTGGGATCACCGGAGTGGGGAACAACCAAACTGGTAATCCAATAGTGAGTCCTGGAAGACTCAGTGTGGCAACATATGGAGGACCAAAGTTTCCAAATGAAGGAAAGGTATAAGGTTCCCCAGAAGAAGGGGTTCCTCCATTGGTACTCCCAGGATTCGATGCCATTAACACTGACTTGACCTAAGGTCCACTAAGTAAAAGAAACAACATACGCTAATAGAATATAAGAATCACAACCAAGCAAACAAGACCTTCTCTTGATGATCGTACTAGTTGGTGATGAAATCCAACGTCGCATGATTAAGTCCAGAAGGGGCGGGGATAGGGTGGAATAGTTACAATGGCGACCTGCTTAATGGACTTACGCCTTGGTGCAAGCTTCCACGTAGCAATTGTGGATTTACCCTCCAAGGAACCCGAGTGAGTTTGACCAATGTCTGCTCCAGGTACAGTGAGACTTCCCGTCACCGTCACCTTGTGTAAGACCCTAAAGATTATGGCCACTAAGGTTACCAATTCGCAGTCAGCCCCTGGGTGGGAACAGTCGACAGTCTGATCCGAACGTACGGGCAGGGTATCGATCCCGAAATCAACTAAAAGGATTCCATGCAGTAATTGTGGATTTACCTTGAAGTGATCCCCATAATACGATCTAACCACCACAATCAGTTAAACCATGAAGGGTTAGTCCTCGTAGCTCACTCGAATGTGACCTCGTGCGTAACCCCTGTGTGAGAGGGGGATCCCAGGCAGACTTATACGATGATTGGATTTGAGTCTCCCTAACTCAGGATGCTACTGTTTGTTTTGGAAACTTTGGAGAGTTATGCTCACAACCTAATCCAAAGTACTAAGCCTAGTCTATTGTTGGTGGAGGATCCTAGAAAAGAAAAAGTTCTAAATAATTTTTAATTAGCGTTGATTTTTATAGCTGTTCTTTACTCAAAAAGGGGTGCATGGAAGTGAAACGAATGGGATTATGACTCAGTCCCAAAAATGCATCAAATATGATAAGCAGTCATTTCTTTTCGATGAACATCTATCTAAGGGAGAGAGAGAGAGTTCTTTTCACTAACAAGCACTAATAAGGGGTGTCCTCAAACAAGTTTTCTTCAACCAAATCCTGATGTGATGCTAAAACTTTTGAGATGCCTTCTAACATGCACAATCAATCATGAAGATGCTTTTTATTGTTTGTATATGAATAATGATTAATTCAACACAATACTTGTTTTGCTAATTATCGTCTTGTATGAATGAAAATCAAACTAGCATAAGAGAAAGTCATACAAACAATACACCCTTTCATTGCAATCAAAACGAAAAAGCGAAAGAAAAGAAACAATCAAAGAAAAAAAAAACTTCAAACCCAAAAAGAAAAAGTTGAAGAACAATGATCTTGACTAAAATTAAGATAAAGAGATCTGTAGGCCTTTGATGACCTTCACCAGGGTTTTTACTCAGTTAAACAGAGAGAAAGACAATGCATGGGTCTTGGACTCCAAACAACAGAAAAACTCAATAACAATAGTGAAGAAAGCTACAAAATCCAAATAGTAAGATGTTTGTTCTTCGAAAAGACAGATGTCAAGGCTGGAAGGGAAGAAGCATTGGCTCACAGGGTCACCCAGCAGGAGAGACACAGAGGCAAAACCCAGAAAAAGAAATTCTGGAAGGTTTACTGGCCAAAAGAGGGCTGACGCTCTGTTGCCAAAGGCAAGGAGCGTTATAGCGCTCTGTGCAAGCCTATTAGGGAGCGTTGGCACTCTGTTAACACTGGGACAAGGGCGCCAGGTTAAAAAACTCCCAGAAATGTCAAAAAATTCAAAACATTGCAATCCAATTTTGACAATTAAGCTGAGTATGATGGGTTAGGGAGCCAATCAGCTCATGAAACCAATCAAAAGAGGAGTGGACCAGGTCTGAAACAATCAAGGGGTATAACTAGGTCAATGAGGAGAAATCGAAACAAGAAATTTCAATTTGAGGCTATCTCCCCAGTGGAGTCGCCAGTTTCTGTTGTAGGAAAATCTCCCTACGGACAGGTAGATTTCCTCAAAGAGCTTGACCCTAACTCTAAGACATAAAATGCTTAACTTGGACACTGACTTCCTTTCAAATCTATTCAAACTAACATATGAGAAGGAAGGAGAACAGAAGTACCTCTTTATCGATGTTTGTCCCTGCACGCTCCGAGTTGAGCTCCGATCCTTTGCTCCTTGCTGAGTCCTGTAGACAAACAAGATACGACCACTTCCTACTCTATTGATATTAGCTTGAAAACAGATCTATCTATCAATGATAAGTTCATGTAACATCAGACACAAACTAGAAAGA
>ML778997.1:800480-825064 GCA_009831015.1 Picea engelmannii
CAAGCCTGCTGACTCATTTCTCCTCTTCCAAATCAAATGTTTGAGGTGTTTCAAGTGTCCTTCTCATGTCATTATAGGCACGACATAGGCATCATGGCAGTATGCTTCCATGACACTTGCGATACTTGTGAGCAACATGCAACACTTGCGACCTTGTGAGCAAAGTGCGACACTTGCGACCTTTGTAATGACGACACTTGCGACATACTACAAATTGGGAATCCAGGTGAACCTCTAAAGAGCGAATACCATGTGAAATGGCATCGCGCAAAAGTTCTATAACGATGTTGTATTCAACCACATTATTCGTGGATGGACCTAGGCATACGCCACTTGAAGACATCAATAGACCCTTGAGTGAGTAAACCACCCAAGCGGTAGATTGAAGACTTCATTGAAATGGATCCATATGTGAATCCATGTAGATCCATCTGTGAATCATAAGTATATTGAATATTTCATTGACATCTGCCAACCAAGGGAAAACGCTATAAACAAGATGAAGACAAGAAATAAAAGGAAATGATATATACACTAAATTACATTATTATGCAAAGAGTTATGCTCCAGCTTGAGGCTCAAGAATAATATATTTTCAAGTAGAGACCATTCCTAGGCTCAAACAACATGTTCCCTTCATAATATTCTAATTCATAGGATCATTTTTCTAAGACATGTTGCACGATATAGTGATCGTGCCACATGGGTTTAAAATTTCCTACCCCTAGTGGTTCTTTGGCTTGATTATATAAAAGGACCAAGTCACCCTCAACGTACAACCGAGGACAGATAAACTTATCGTATTGGACCTTGACACATCTTTTATTCTCTTCGATAGCCTTAGAGGCATCTCGACGCTGCTCATCAAGGCTCTCTAGGTGCACGAGGCATCGTTCGAGATCGAAAGTGTCAGGTAGGAGCGCAATTTCCAATATAAGAGAAGGGATTTCACATTTAATAGGTAATATTGACTCCACACTGTGTACTAACTAGAAAGGATAAAAACTGATGGTAGTCTTGACCGAGGTTCGGTATGCCCAAAGTGCAGGATATAGAATGATATGCCAGTCAAATTTGCTCTGGCTGACAATTTTCTGTAAAATGGTCTTGAGAGACTTGTTTATGGACTTTACCTGTCCATTTTCCTAGGGATAGTAAGGGGAATAATGACCATTCTTAAACCCTCGCTTGGATGCTATATCTTCCATCATTTCATTCTGAAAGTGACTGTCATGATCAGTGACAATCTCACTCTGGATTCCGAACCTGGTGATATTTTGATTGAATACGAAGAAGGCGAAAGTCTTCCCGTCGTATTTAACTATAGGCATGGAATTAAACCCACTTAGTAAATTAGTCTACGGCCATGATAATGTGTTGATTCCCCCCAGCCGAAGTTGGGTTGCAATCCACAAAGTCCACCCCCCATTTGGTGAAGGGAATGACGATAATGACTAGATGGAAAGGGGATGGATGCGAGCACATTTTACGAGTGAACACTTGGCAGGGGTGACACTTCTTAACCACTTCAATACAATATTTAAAGATAGATGGCCAAAAATAACCAGCTCACAAAATTTTATGGGTTGTCGCAAGCCCAAATAGATGACCACCACAAACCCCACTGTGGAAATCATTCAGAACTAGCTCAGCTTCTTACGTGAGTTAAAAAATGATGCAAGATATTGTCTATCCCTCGACGATACAGAGTTTCACTGATGATAAGGTAATTCTTAGCTTGGTATCGTACATGTTGTCGGTCATCTCGCGAGAGATGTTGAGGGAAATTCAAAGTTTGAAGATAGAGAAAAATGTCTCCATACCGTGGGTCGGATGACGAGACAAGGAAAATGTGTTCATTTTCAAATGAATCAACATGAATAACATCCTCGTCCAATTATGGGAAGTTGGATATTAACTCTGCAAAGACTAGTGATTTCTTGGATTTCGCAGAAGCGGAATTGAGATTGAATTCTTGTAAAATGACAATCCATTTATTGTATTCCCCCCCCATGATACACCTGGTAAGTACGTATTGAAATGGATTGACATCGACAACTATAGTAGATTTTCAAAGAAACATATAATGGCGTAATCATTGGACTACGTGAATGACAACCAAATCTAGCTTTTCAATGTGAAAATATTTGAGTTCAAGACCAACTAAGTTTCTACTAAGATAGTAGATGAAGTTCTCACGGAGCTCATCATCCTCTTGAACCAATACCATACCAATTGTCTCTTTAGACATGACGACATAAAGCAAGTAATATCTACTATATTCTGGGGAATAAAGTAGAGGCATCGATACCAAGGATTTCTTCAAAGCATCGAAGGATTCTCGGGCTCGCTTATCCCAGATAAAAGGGGTGTCCTTCTTCAAAAGACACATGAAACCCTTAGTAATATTGGCATAGTTTATTATAAACCGACGTAAAAATTTAGCTTTCCCCTGTAAACCTTGAAGTTGTCGAATATTTCACGAGGGAGGCAATCAAAGTATTTCCTCAACCTTTAACGGATCTACCATGATCCCAGTCTCAGAGACTAAAACTCCTAGAAGATGTCCAGACCTAACGCAAAATATGTGTTTATGAGGATTCAATTGGATTCGATAATGACGACATCTTTCAAAAACTAGCTGGTGTTTCTTAGGGTGATCCACTCTCTTATGAGAGTAAGCAACAAGATAATCAAGATAAGCTTCGAACATATTCTTAATATCGTGGAATGCGAAGGTCAAGGATCATTGATCTCGTGACATGACATGGAAACCTAACACCATTTTTCAATTTTGGGCACATTTCCTGATGTATGCGGGTTATAGTGGTGCAACCTGCGTATACACATGTTGTAATATAGGCAGGGGGCGTATATGTGGAAAAATTCTATTTTTAGCTCCGGGATTTGCAAAAAGGTACTTCAAGTCTACATAGGGAAATGGATAAAGGCCCTTTGTGCAAGATTGCATGGGGTGAGGCAAATATTTATATAATAGTTATGCTGAAGATGAGGATGTCATCTAGATATACCACCACAGAAGAGTTGGTGAAGGGTCTCAATACATCATCCATCAAACTCATGAAAGTTGCAGGTGCATTTGTTAGGCCAACGGGCATGACCAGACATTCCAAGATATCTTATTTAGATTTGAAAGATGTCTTCCATACATCAGTCGGATCAATAAGAACCTGGTGGTATCCAGACTTTAGGTCAATCTTGCTGAAGAAATCTCCCCCCTTGAGTTGGTCAAGAAGGTCATCAATTCAGGGAATTGGGCATCGATTCCTGACTATGATTTTGTTTAATGCTCTATAATCAATGCAGAGCCACCGAGTCACATATTTATTTTGCACCAGTACAATCAAACTTCTGAAAGGGGAGGATATAGTTCTGATGTGCCCCTTTTGAAGTAGCTCTTGGATATGATGCTTGATTTCGTCATTTTCCATCAACGAGCGATGATAAACTGTTCCATTAGGCAGAAGTTCACTAGGGGTTATATCAATTGGATGCTTGACTTGGTTGTGTGTCGGTACCCCAGTGGGTGAGGAGAAGATGTCTATGTACTCTTCCACGATTTTGTCCACTTTCTTCTACTGCAAAGAGAGGCTCTATGTAGAGGACATGGATGTGGCGGCGACCTTCTGGTTACTGTGAGCACATATCAAAAAGAAGACAAACTTCATGGTCTGTGAAATGACCTTATTGAATTTCTTAGTAGATATTAAAGAAATAGCGGTAGGCGGTGCTACCTCTGGTATCTTGTACAATTATCTACCCAAAGTCATAATAAAACTACGGGTTCTATAATCATACACAACATGTCGCTTCCACAAATATGGTTGTCCTAAAATAACATCACAAACTTCAAGGGGAGAATTATCACATAATACCTCATCTTTGAAGGGCTAGATGTCGTATGGAAGATGGCACTGTTGGCTGACGCAAAGCTCTTCCTTGGTGAGGCCAGCCGATGGTGTAGGGATGCAGGTGCAGTTTCATCGACAGGTCAAACTGCTTGATGACCTATGTTGAGATCAGGTTCTTCTGATTATCTCTATCAACAATGAAATGAAGTGGATCCCTCTTTTCCCACATTTGTGAGTGAAAGAGGCATTCCCCTTCCTCTGGTTCTTTTGGTTCACTTGGATGGAATTTGTTGGTAGCAAAAATGGTGTTGGTTTCAACATCGATAATCCACTCCCATCCTTATGGATTTGATTCAAAGTCAAAATCTACCTCTGACTCAGAAGATTTCACCTTGACCACTAGTGACTGCTTGGAGCGACATTCTTTGGTGTTGTGCTAAGGGATTTTATGGTATTCACACCACTTTCCCGTATCCTTCTTTAAATTCTCATTACCCTTCTTGTGTTGTGGATTGGACTGGTTGTCCTGAGAGTGGCCATATTTTCTTTATCCCTTGTTTTGTGGATTGGGGCCACCTTTTCCCTGCTTCGAATGTGAGTAGTTTGCAGATCCAAACTCTCACCTCTTCTGCTTAAATTTTTGCTCGATCTTGACAACATATCTATAAGTCATACCCAATGATGTGATGTACAAAAACTCCATTTCAGTTTGAATGTATCTATGAAGACAACCATGATATTTGAGCACCAGATGTCATTCATAGTCTTTGATACCCAATTTGGTGCGCAGGGTATGGAAAACATTGGTGAAATATGGTATTTTCTGGTCCCTTTCCTGACATAGGGTGGTCCATCTTGTGTACTCATCCTCATAGCTTCCAACATGGTAGTAATGTTATTTAATGGAATCCCTGAAGGAATACCATGTGGGGGCGATCACAAATAATGCATATTCCTCTATGGGCCTTTGCTCAAAGTAAGTATCCCACCAATCCTTAACATGGGGGAAAACCTTGAGGAATGCAAAAGTAATATTTTCCCTATCGGAAAAATTGTGGACCGAAAAATACCTTTCGATCATATTCATGCATTTATATACAACATCCACATCTATCAGTCCTTCAAATAATGGAATGTAAAAATTTACTTGTACCTTGAAGGGGGTTGCATGGCCGCTTAATGAATATGCGTCTCCTGTGGGCAGTCGTCGACGGATCTGTGAAAATTTCTCCATAATTTTGTTCATTTGTTGTGCAAGGGATTCCTTGAGCAACATTTTAAAAGGATCTCCTGCTCCATCATATTTATTTTCATCCCCAATGGGTTGTTTTCAGGCTCGATGTAGTTGATCTTGCAAAGGCTAGAATGGTTCGAGTCCCAACTTCTTGTACCCAAATCTTGTCGAGGACATGCACGAAGAAAAATAAATCAAGATCAGACTGCTATGATACCACTGATCCAGATTTATAAGTGGAACAAAATGAATAACATAATGAATACAATAACACAAAGATACGAATAACAACAACAGATATCCAATGAACAATAACTTCTATTGAATAAATAAAATAGGTTGAAACTGTAAAACTGCATAACTAAAAACAACTTGCTCAAATGGTGGTAATTATGTCTGAGAAGAGATGTAGTCGCTATGCACATCCATATGATAAAAATGATTACAATGAGGCTCCAGAGGCATTTTTAACATTACTTATGAATTCCAAAACCATATACATCCAAAAACCTAACCATAGGAGATGAAACGCCAAAAGATATGTGGGCCCCGATGGGTAAGTTGGTACCTCAACTTCCCAGGGTCGTAAATTTTGCATACGACCTCCGTTTTAGGTGTGTGATAGCCCGTTGGAAAGGTATTTTAGAGAAATACACATTATTCCATCAAACTAGAACTCCATATACATTTTTACTGTGGCAAGCCAAAAAAAACACTGTTTAGGGCCCCAAAACGGACTTGGAAGTACATAAAGATGTATTCACATGAAATATTCCACAATAAGCCAACTGGATTAGGTGGGAGACCAAAAATATCCATTTGAAAGTTGTGTAGGGATTCAGACATCCCCAAAAGTGTATAACCCACAATTTCAAAGAATTACAAAAGAACGTGTTGAACGAAAACTGTCAAAAGGAGCTAGTTGGAATAGGTGGGTGGCCACCAATATCCACCTAGATCAAGATGTTGGAAAATAGCATCTAGATTGATGAATTCAAATCTAGTGTTAATATTGGATCCATGTACGAGACAATATCCCCTTACGAGATGCTTAGAATCTTAGAAATTTGAAGCGGATAAATATTTGTAAATACACACTTAGAAACATGTTATTGACTCAAAAAAATACCCTAGACATAGCCCTATGACTTGACCTAACTCAATCAAAAATCCCCCTACTCAAGACACAACTTTCAACTTTGAGATTCAAATATATACTAATCAACATTATTCCAAAGTTATTTTGATCCTATGCTTCACATGACTTTTTTTTCTTCTCATGGAGAAAATCAAAACATGTTGTAATATCCCTCAGTTTTAATCCTTGTGAATTATAATATAATTGTATAAATGTGATTTAGGATAGTGAGCTGATATGTCTGGGGCGAAGAGACCGTATTGATTAATATGGATGATGGCCGAACTATGTATTTTTTACATTGAAATAATTGATAAAAATAATATTTGTTAGCTGCGATATGAGAGGGATGGTAAAAATGGGGGCTATGATTCCACAAGAGAGGGGGCTAAAGGGGGATCCAAGGGGAAACCCATGTAATTTTCCTAAGTTTATGTGTCATTACCATATAATCCTTCTTTGAATTCTTAGAAACTCAATCATTGAATGCATGTAATAGGTTGGGTGAGGAAGTTATCTCACCAAGTTATTGAGAGAATGGGCTTGAGTATAATCAACCTTGGGAAATGTGAGATTCAACATGCATGGGAGAAAAGGAAATTCGAATCGGAAAAGAGGGAATTTTTACTGGTTGATTTTTGGAAGCAAGAGAGGATTGTGGTGCTAAGAAGAGCACCAAATATACTTCTTAGGAGGTGTTAGCACCAAAAGTCACCTCTAGATTGCGATAGAGGTAAGCCCGATACCCATCAGAGTTTATGGTGGATGTTGGTTTGAATAGGTGGAGGTCAATGGTCAAAAATCAACAACATGAATGATGTCCAACATAAAACTGGACAGGAAATGCACAGGGAAGTGAGGGCCACACTAACTTCAGTTAGTAAATTGAGTTAAGGTGAGAGCAGGGGGAAGACTTAGGATAAAGGTGAATGAGACTGCTCTGGGCATCAGGCTTTCCAACAGCTCAGGGAGGAAAAATCAAACTCAGAAGAACTCTTGAGCTCAAGTTCAGACACTAAAATATGTCTACTAGGGATATAGTTATAGATACAACATGATCAAACCTCCATCATCCTACAACTGCAATGGCTCGATTAGATCTCCCATGATCAAACCATTCAATGTGAGAGGGGAAAGAGACCATAGGGAAATGAATAAAACTGACCACAGTACCACTATAATCAAACCTCCATTACAATAATATAATGATCCTCGATTGGATCATCCATGCTCGAGTGTTTTAAACAAGTTTTACAGACAAAATGAAAAGAAGGAAGTTGACTTCTATTAACATGAAAGTCTCAAATCGATTACATAACCAAAGAACAGCTCTGGCAGAACAAAAAATATAGATTGGGAGCTCTGCTCAACCAAAGACCATTACAAAATAATAGAACTCCTTACATTACTCAAAAAATTTGTAAACAACAGCAGATGTGTGCTCGAGATTCCATGGTGCTGCGTCTTCTCAGTCAGGCTGTGCATACAGTCTCTTCTGCACACTCCTTCCCCTATCAGATGCAAGCTCATATTGTTTGGGCTGACAAATTGCCTACATGGTCAGAATTTTCTGACTTTCCATTCATGGGGGGCGACGATGTTTCAACCACCTCCCCTGCCTTCATAATTGCTTCATCGAGATTGGGACGGGTGAGAGTCAACTCTACACCTGGAGAATTTGGATAAAATGCATATGGTGGGTTTTAAAACCCCTTTTCTCGCATTTTCTCCGCCCAGGAGCCAAATCCTTAGGGAAAACACCCCCTTTACAAAGATATGTGCTAACATTAGGCTCCATGGGGGATAGAGTCCTCCCTACGAGGATCTAAGATCTTCAGTAGTTCCAGTCTCCTTTTGCATTGGACTATGGAGTCAAGCTCAAAACACCTTGCTGAGGAATACAGGCCGATAAGTAAAAACGAAAATAAACACACATGCTCCAAGGAGATTATTTATGTATAGTCCTAAACTAATTGATTTTTACACAGTGTTAGGTGAAATAAAATTTCTACCATAGCCATTCAAGTAACTTCCTAACTTGAAGCTCCTTCACTCTATCTGTGATTAGTAACATATGATGCAACCGTGACAACAAAGAGGTTACATCCTTCAGCTTTCCTCCTAATGCTGAGGTTAGGATAAAGCTGAGCAACTTCAAAACATGAAGGAAATACAACTCCATGTATTCCTTCATAGGATCATAGGCCAAGCGAAAAACTCCAGAAAATTTATAACATGCAACCTACTCTATCACATAGCTGCTCACACATGGATGAATATCTCTGGTAGGAACATGCGAATGAGAAGATGATGCAGGATGACTGACCTCAGACGATGTTTTCTCACTTATAGGCTCTAGACAAGAGATAAAATGCTCCTCATGCTGCTCCTTTTCTTCTTCATGGCTCTCCCAAGGGTCAGATTCATAATGGTCATAAACAGAACTTGTGGGAAAGATTTTCTCTTCGATCTGCTGCTTAGTGTCTTTTGCAGGCCTAGGATGGCTGATTTCCTGATAATATTTTTTATTAACAAACAAAGGATGGAAATCTGAAGTATGTTCTTGGAAAGCCTGCATATCCAGCTTAGAATCTGATTCATAGCTGTCATATATAGGCTGGTTGCTCCCCAGGTCAACAAATTGTGATGCAGGGCTCTACTGCTCCTCATCTGAATAATCATCAAATCTTGAAACAACAGGAACATCAGGAGAAGAATGAAAGGCCTCTACAACTATGAAATCTCCATCATCATCCTCAATAGAGATGCCAAGAACATCTGCTTTAAGGAATGGAAAATCCTCTACACTTTCCTCAAATTTGAACCTTTCTATTTTGGCAGAGAGTGATTTTACCAGCTTCATTAGCCTACTCAAAGCATCTTCTTCCTCCTCATGGTCCTCATTAGACACAACCATATATTTATCATGGTCTTCATATTCCTCACAACAATTATGACAAATAAAATCAGAGGAATAAAACTTTTGACAGTGCTTATTGAGAACTGCATGAAATTCTCCCAGGGAGGAAATGCTCGCAGGGGGTAAGGAATGATACCACTCACGAGAATCTCCTTCTAATGAGATCATGAAATTTTTTAATAATAAATCCTCATGATGTATCTCCCATTGATGCATGAGTTTATTAAACTTACGAAGATGCTGAGCATGATTGTCTTATTTGCACTCTCTAAATATGGGCAAATAATCACCCCATTCATCCATAGTAGGGACCACATTAGGAAAACCAAGAATAGAAGAAGAATTAAAAGGAGAAAACCTTCAAGCCAGTATTCTTTCCATTTCTAACTAGTGGAGTCGCCAATCGATCCTTTAATCATGGATTCACCAGGTGAATGATATGCAAAATGAATGTGTCTAGTCTTTGTTCACCATCAAAGAACATATCTGATCGTTGTGTCCCAGGGGGATCCAGGTGTATCCAGAGGCAGTCACACTGAAACAATGGAGTCTAGACAGTGGAGTCTCTAGGTGAAAATTCAGTCTTCAATGGTTCTGATATCTGATGCACCTTCAGAATCAGAATCTTGTTGTCAGGGAAAAGTCTTCAATTCATTCCCTGACAATGGTGCCAGAAATGTTAGCACCAGAAGTCACCTATGTATTGCAGCAAAAGTAATCCCAATACCCATCAGAGTTTGTGGTGGATGTTGGTTTGAATAGGTGGAGTTCAATGGTCAAAACTCAACAACATGAATGATGTTCAACATATAACTGGACAAGAAATGCCCAGGGAAGTGAGGGCCACACTAACTTCAATCAGTAAATTGAGTTAAGGCGAGAGAAGAGGGAAGAATTAGGAGAAAGGTGAATGAGATTGCTTTGGGCATCAGGATTTCCAGCAGCTCGGGGAGGAAAACTCAAACTCAGGAGCACTCTTGAGCTCAAGTTCAGACACTGAAATATGTCTACTAGGGACACAATTACAATTTTAGCATGATCAAACCTCCATCATCTTGCAACTGCAATGGCTCGACTGGATCTCCCATGCTCGAGCCATTCAATGTGAGAGGGGAAAGAGACCACAGGGAAATGAATAAAACTAACCACGATACTCCTATAATCAAACCTCCATTACAATATTATAACAATCCTTGACTATATCATCCATGCCCAAGTGTTTTAAACAAATTTTACAGAGAAAATGAAAAGAAGGAAGTTGACTTCTATTAACATGAAAGTCTCAAATCGATTACATAACTAGAGAACAACTCTGACAGAACAAAAAATGTAGATTGGGAGCTCTGCTCAACCAAAGACCATTACAAAATAACAAAACACCATACATATACTCAAAAATTTCATAAACAACAACAGAGGCATGCTTGATATTCCATGGCGTTGTGTCTTCTCAGTCAGACTGTGCATACAGTCTCTTCTGCACACACCTTCCCCCGTCAGACGCAAGCTCAGACTATCTGGGCTGAAAAATTGCCTACACGGTCAGAATTTTCTAACTTTCCATTCATGGGGGGAGACGATGTTTCAACCACCTCCCTTGCCTTCATAATTTCTTCATCGGGATCGGGACGGGCGAGAGTCAACTCTGCACCTGGAGAATTTGGATAGAATGCATATGGTGGGTTTTTAAACCCCTTTTCTCGCATTTTCTCCGCCCAGGGGCCAAATCCTTAGGGAAAACACCCCCTTTAAAAAGATATGTGATAACGAGAGGAAAACCATTGTTGGGATGTGTTTATGCTGAAATTGTGGCATGTGTGCCTATAAAAATGGTTTGTGTTCCTCTATTGCATTTTTCTTGTTAAGGAAATGAATCAAGAGACTTGTGAAGGTTGTTGTGAGCACTCCTAGAGAAATTGAGAGTTCTTGGAGTCCCTAGTTGCGAAATTTATTTTTTGATTGTACATTTAATCCTTGGAAGGAAGTTGGAAGGCCCAAGGTATTGCATGGTAGAGAAGGGGGATTCCATTTCTCGGGTTGTGCAGGTTGAGGGGAAGAGAGTTGATGGATTGGAACTGTTGTTGGAGTAGAACCTGGGTTTTTTGGGTATTGAATGTGGAGAGTGGACATACAAGAGGTCCATACCTCCTTATGGATTCATAACCTCAGCTCGGGGATGGATTTCTATTTAGAATTGGAACAACAACGCTATAGCTGGGAGGAACATACCCTATACACGGCTAGTTGGTTCAACAATTTAAAATATAAGTTTATGTTCTATTATATATGATTAATTCCATTGTGTAAATGAATATTTGAATGATATGTACTTAATGGTTTCCTGAGTATTTGTATTCATGTTTTTTATTATTGCTGTAGAATCTAGTGAAAACTATGTTCCTATTGCCATGTGTTTATTTTTTTATTTGTTAGGGCATTTTAATATGTTTTTAGTAGGTAGAGGTTCATTACAGTTTGGTATGAGAGAAAACTTCATGTTTGCTAGCAATGGGTACATTACAATTGGTATCAAAGCTCTAGTTTCAACACCATGCCTGCTTGTTTCTACTACATTAGAGCCTTTGGTTCAACAATGAAACCGTATGGGCCGAATACCTATGCAAATTCGTCGTGGCAGAGTTTAATCTTTGTAAAGTTTGGGAAAAATGGTGAATTTCAGAGTGAAATTTCCAAATTATGGGTGACATCTTCACGTAATGTGGAAAAGGGATGTTGAATTGATAGTTTTAGGGTTGAGTTCGACCTTGGGAAGCTAATTTCAGAGCTCCCATGACAACCAAAAAAGAAAATATTATTTTTAGATGAAAAATACAAATTTCAAAAAATTATAATTTTCAAATTTTTTGAAAATTTCGTACAAATGATGGCGTGGACTGACAAGGTCCATGTTGGCGGTGCCATGGTGGTGAAAGGCAGGGGTCATGGCATAGAATTTATGAATCAACAACCAATATTGCATTTGATTTTGAGATTGATGGCTCATATTCATCCTAGATTTGGTCAAAAGCTTCTAAGATTTTAGAGTTTGGCGAGTTTCGATGAAGTTCGAATGAAATTTAGAAGGAAATCCCTTATCATGATGGAGAAAAGTGGAAGAAAATATTTGATCGCAAATCAATGGTTGATATTCATCTTCATATTTTAGAAAAGTTTAGCAGATCAATGATCGAGATGCATCTTCGTAGTTTGGTGAAGTTTAATAGATTGGCGATTAAGATTCATCTTTAGAGTTTGATGAAGTTTCACAGATCGACACTCGAGATTCATCTTTGGATTTTGGTGAAGTTTAGTAGATCAACGTTCGTGATTCATCTTCGAAGTTTGGATCATTTTATCATATCAAAAGACGAGATCCATCCACAAGTTTGGAAAATTTTTACAAGGGTTAGAGAATCGAAGGCTGGTATCTCTTTTGATCTTGAGATAAATGGTTCAAATCCATTGTGAGGTTGGTCAAAAATTTCTAAGTTAAACGAGTTTGACAATGTGAAAGGAATTATGTCTATCTCTGATGGAGCTTATCAAAGTTTGAAACATTATACAAGGAATTTTCAAATAGATTTGATCGTTGATGGAGTGAGTGAGGTTCGGAAAAATATTATGAAGTAGCCTTTTTGAAAATCATCGATCACCGGTGGAGTGATTGGAGTTTGACAAAATCCTATGAAAAATAACTTTATATATTTTTGTCGATCATCAATGGAATAAATAAGATGATCACCAATGAATGGAAAGGAGGATGATGACATGGATGAATCAGGGTATGACATGTGGACATGAGCAACCATGTGCCATGCCATGTCAATTAGATTGCCATGTCGACAAAAATAGACAATTTAAAAACAAAGACATTATGGAGCCAAAAAATTGTATTTTCCACAATAGGAGCATTTAAACTCATAACTATATGAAATTTAAGGGGGATTTCCACAATGGCGAAGGATACAAGAATGTCAGTGAGGGCCATTGGCTAATTCTGCTTAAATTTTATGAAAAACGTGAATTAATGGTTTTTAATGATCTAGATTATTTTGAGAACAATATGAAGGAAAAAATATAATAGATATGTAACAAGGAAATACATAGAGATATGGAAAGGAACACAATAATACAATAAAATTAAGATTATATTAATGACTGTCTGAAAATACAAAAGACTGTAAAATGCAAAAGCACAGAAGCTAGCTATAATGGTGGTAGCTTATCTTTGGTAAGAGATGTGTCGACTAGGTCATTAGCAAGAAGTTGATTACAATGAGGATCCAAAGGCCTTTTTAACATAAAGCATAATTGAGAAAACCCAAAATATCCAAAACCCTAACCCTGGGAGATGAAACACCAAAAGGTTTGTGGGCCTTAATGGGGATAGTTGATATATCGAATTCCTGAGGGAGTAACTTTTGCATACAATCTCTGTTTGGGGTGATCGATACCTCGTCGAAAAGTTCTATCCAAGGAGTACACATTCTGTCTGGCCTAGAATTTTCCATAGGCTACTTCCTAGGAACTACTGAGCCAAAAAAAACATCGTTTAGGACCTCAAAATGGCCCCGGAAGTTTGGGACCCTAAAAACTATAGAAAAACTGCCAAGATGGAAAATTGTAATTTGAGCCAATGGAATAGGTCAGTGGACACCAATGCTCACTTGGACTAGTCCTCCCACCTTAGGAAGAAATGGTATCCATTGCATCAAGTTCCTCAATCAGTTAGGGAAACTTTTGTTGAATCTAACTCCTGGTGAGCCACTTGCCCCGATGAAGAAATTGCTCTGCTTTGACGACCCGATAGAGTTGGATGGTCTACTGNGGAGTTTGAATCATTTTATCATATCAAAAGACGAGATCCATCTACAAGTTTGGCAAAGTTTTACAAGGGTTAGAGAATCGAAGGCTGGTATCTCTTTTGATCTTGAGATAAATGGTTCAAATCCATTGTGAGGTTGGTCAAAAATTTCTAAGTTAAACGAGTTCGACAATGTGAAAGGAATTATGTCTATCTCTGATGGAGCTTATCAAAGTTTGAAACATTATACAAGGAATTTTCAAATATATTTGATCGTTGATGGAGTGATTGAGGTTCGGAAAAATATTATGAAGTAGCCTTTTTGAAAATCATCGATCACCGGTGGAGTGATTGGAGTTTGACAAAATCCTATGAAAACTAACTTTATATATTTTTGTCGATCACCAATGGAATAAATAAAATGATCACCAATGAATTGAAAGGAGGATGATGACATGGATGAATCAGGGTATGACATGTGGACATGAGAAACCATGTGCCATGCCATGTCAATTAGATTGCCATGTCGACAAAAATAGACAATTTAAAAACAAAGACATTATGGAGCCAAAAAATTGTCTTTTCCACAATAGGAGCATTTAAACTCAGAACTATATGAAATTTAAGGGGGATTCCCACAATGGCGAAGGATACAAGAATGTCAGTGAGGGCCATTGGCTAATTCTGCTTAAATTTTATGAAAAACGTGAATTAATGGTTTTTAATGATCTAGATTATTTTGAGAATAATATGAAGGAAAAAATATAATAGATATGTAACAAGGAAATACATAGAGATATGGAAAGGAACACAATAATACAATAAAATTAAGATTCTATTAATGACTGTCTGAAAATACAAAAGACTGTAAAATGCAAAAGCACACAAGCTAGCTAGAATGGTGGTAGCTTATCTCTGGTAAGAGATGTGTCGACTAGGTCATTAGCAAGAAGTTGATTACAATGAGGATCCAAAGGCCTTTTTAACATAAAGCATAATTGAGAAAACCCAAAATATCCAAAACCCTAACCCTGGGAGATGAAACACCAAAAGGTTTGTGGGCCTTAATGGGGATAGTTGATATATCGAATTCCTGAGGGAGTAACTTTTGCATACAATCTCTGTTTGGGGTGATCGATACCTCGTCGAAAAGTTCTATCCAAGGAGTACACATTCTGTCTGGCCTAGAATTTTCCATAGGCTACTTCCTAGGAACTACTGAGCCAAAAAAAACATCGTTTAGGACCTCAAAATGGCCCCGGAAGTTTGGGACCCTAAAAACTATAGAAAAACTGCCAAGATGGAAAATTGTAATTTGAGCCAATGGAATAGGTCAGTGGACACCAATGCTCACTTGGACTAGTCCTCCCACCTTAGGAAGAAATGGTATCCATTGCATCAAGTTCCTCAATCAGTTAGGGAAACTTTTGTTGAATCTAACTCCTGGTGAGCCACTTGCCCCGATGAAGAAATTGCTCTGCTTTGACGACCCGATAGAGTTGGATGGTCTACTGGCAGGTTTTCTTTGTATTTTTGTCCACGATATAAGAAACTATCACTTGTTCAATGAAGTCATGATTGATTTATGTAGGGTCCAACTTCTCTACCGCTTCCGAAGTGTTCAAGAGAGGTGGAAAATATGATTGAAGCAGTTCCACATTAAATACTGGTTGCAAGCAAAGGAAAGGAGGAATAATTAATTCAAAATTATTCTCACCCACAACCTTGGTGATGGTGTAAGGCCTATATTAGAGTGGGTGTAGATTTCGATGGGGTCTTATAAGGTTCCCTTTCTGCAAGTGCAACCACACCTTATCTCCCACCTAAAACTTGTGTGGTACTCGATGTTGATCGTGGCATTGCTTGTACTTGGAATTTTCTTTCTGTACAATATCATGAAATTGTTGTTGGATGTGTTGGATGTGCTCAAAAAATTTGGCTGGCCGATCAACCTCAGTTTGACCATGGGATGACTCTTCCTATGTAGTTGCAATGGGCCGAGCTACGTCAATGGGGGTCAATGGTTGGAAACCCAAGCACACCTGAAAAGGGTTGTGGCCAATAGATATGTGGAAGGATCTATTGTAGCTATATTGAACATAAGGTAGGATTTCATCCCATGTGCATGGATGTTTGGAATTGTACATCCTCAGGAAATGGACAATCATCATGGTTACTACCTCTATTTGTCCATAAGTTTGCGGGTGTAAGGCAATCGATTTGGTCAGCTTGGTGTCCATCATCGAACATAGGTTGGACCAAAACATTCTCATGAAACTACTGTATTAAAAGGAGATAATAGTGTGTGGAAGCTAAAAATGAGCCCAAACATGTGTAAAGAAGAGCTTGGAGGTGGCCTTGGTTGTGTTTCTCTTCTTGCAGGGTGAAAAAACTTCCATCTTAGAGAATTGATCAACAACCACGAAGACACAATCATTACCATGCTTGGTTGAAGGTACAACATACATGTAGTCCATGGAGATGGACTCCTAAGAGTAGGCATATGGGTGCATAGCTCCTATTTCTTGATGGGGATCTTTAAAATGGCATAGGAAGTGCATAATCTGATGTACTTGTGAACATCTTGTCGAAACTTTGGCCAATAAAAATGATTTTGCAATACTATCACTATTTTGTCTACACCAAAATGTCTCGTTTTCTAGCTTTAATTAGCTTCCTAGATTAGATTTTTACACTCACTTGAAGGAACAAAAATATAGCTCAGATGGAATAACAATCCATCTTGGAGATGAAAGTCTAGAACTATTTTTCCTATGCTTAATGTATGATAGGTAGTAGAAAAATCAGATTCATTATCGAATAATTGTTTCCATCCATATGTCTCATGTACACAAGAGTTAATAACTGTGGTTAGCATTGTCACTAGAGGTCGACCGAGACAATCTACGACATAGTTGGTGTTACCCTTCTTGTACTTGATATTCAAGTAGATTTTTTGCAGGTTCATGGACCACTTCTGATGGCGGTCATTATGTAACTTTTATTGTGTCTACATGAATTGCATAGGATTGTGATCAATGTGGATGATTGTTTCCTTCCCCATAATGTAATGCTTCCACTGTCGACATTCCTACACAATGGAGTACATCTCTTTGTCGTAGGTGGGGTATTTGTGAACAACATCATATAGATTTTCACTGTGATAGGATACTAGATTCCCATGCTGAGTGAGGACTGCATTGATAGCATAATATAAAGCATCTGTCTCAATATAAAATGGTTTTTGCAAGTGTGGAAGAATAAGGACTAGTGTTCAGCAGAGGCATAATTTCAAATCCTCAAATAATTTATGTTGGGGCGCAGACCACACAAACTTGGCTTTCACTCCACACTTAGTCACTTGGCTTAGGGCCCAAGCAATATGAGAGAACCCAAAAATAAACCAGTAGTAGAAGTTGTCAAGGCCCAAGAAGCTATAGAGCTCGGTCATTGTCTTCGGGGTCGGAAAATCACGGATGACTTGGATCTTCGCTGGATCCACATGCACACCCTACTCATCCATGATGTATCCCAAATACTGGATTCTCTGCATGCCGAAGGAACAAAAAAAAATTGGAATATAAATTGTGCTATTGCAGGGTGCCAAAGCCCTGTTGAATATCCTCCAAATGTTCCTCCCAAGTTTTGTTGAAGATGAGGATGTCATCCAAATATACAACCTCAAATGATTTTGTGAATGACCCTAATATATTATCCATCATCCGCATGAAAGTGGTTGGGTCATTATTCAAGCCTAAAGGCATGAACAACCACTCAAAGAGACCTTCTTTATACGATAAGGTTGTCTTATACACATCAGTTTCCTCAATCGACACCTGGTGATAGCATGACTTCAGATCAATCTTACTAAAAAAATTGGTTCCCTTGAGCTGATCAAGAATATCATCAATCTGGGGAACTCGGTACTTGTTCTTGACTGTGATATTGTTCAGGGATCTATAATCAATACAAAGTCGCCACATCCCATCCTTCTTCTATATCCAAACAATTGGGCTCCTGTAAGGTGAGGATCTTGGTCTGATGTAGCCCTTCAAAATTATCTCTTGGATATGGCATTTGATTTCTTCATTCTCCATAACATAATGCTTGTACACTGCGAAGTTAGGTAGAGGAGAAATAGGTGTCAGATCAATTGAGTTTTTTACCTAATAGTGCACCAATAACCCAGTAGGTGAGGCAAACACGTATTTGTACTCCTATACTATCATGTTCACCTGTCACTGTTGTGTAGAGAGACTCTGTGTAGAGGTTTTGGCGGTTGTAGTGACCTTCCATTCACCTTTCGATCGAACCATAAAGAGGAAAAATATCTCGGTACGAGAGACCACCTTTCTTCACTACTTCACAAAGATTAAAGAGACCACAACATTTGGGACTACCTACGGTACCCTATAGAGTTGATCTCCCAAAGTAATAATGACACTATGGGGCCTAGATTCATAAAAAACATCACAAACTTCAAGGGGGGAATCATCACACAATACCTCATCTTTGAAGGGTTTGATGCCATAGTGCATGCAACATTATTGGCTGACATGGATGTCCCTTCCCTGGCTGAGCCAACTGATGGTGTATGGATGAGGATGCAACGTTGTTTTTAGGTTCAACCTCTTGATAACCTCTACTAAGATCAGGTTCTTCTAGATACTTCTATTAATAATGAAATGGAGTCGGTTCCCCTTCACCCACATCTATGAGTGTAAGAGGCGCTCCCCTTCTTTAGTCTCCTTTGGTTCCTTTGGCTGGAATTTTGTGGTAGTGATGGTGACACTGGATTCTGCATCAATGATCCATTTTCCCTTTGCCATTTCTAAATTAGAGTTTGAGCCAAAATTTGGCCTTGGGGATTTCTTCCCAGCCAACAAGGACTATTTGGAGCGACATTCATCAGTATTGTGCCAAGGAATTTTTTGGAACTCACATCACTTTCCAATGTCCTTCTTCGAGTTCCCATTACCTTTCGTTTCTAGTGCTTGGGATGGTTATCCTCAAGTTGGCCATCCTTGCTCTGTCCTTTGGCCTGGTAGTTAGGGCCACCCTTACCATACTTTGGTTTTTGCTTATTTGTAGACATGAACTCCCTCTTGCTATGCTTCTTAAATTTATGCTCGATTTTGATAACATATCGATAAGCGGATCCCAATAAAGAGATTTCCATAAAATACATTTCGGTTTGGATGTATCTATGTAGATCCCGATTGTAATTTAGGACTTGATTTCCCTTGAAATATTTGATACCTAGCTTGGTGCACAAGGTATGGAAGGTATTTTTGAACTCCAACACTGTTTGGCCCCTCTCTTGGTGTAGTGTGGTCCATCTCGTGTATTGGTCATCATAATTTCCAAAAGGGCAATATTGTTCCTTGAGGGCATCAATAAAATTTTCCCAAGTGGGTCCTGGCCAAAAAATTGAAAAATCATCATCGCTATGTTTCTCATAGTAAGTCTCCCACCAATATCTGACTTGGGGAAGGGCCTTAAGGAGCACGAAGGTGGTTTTCTCACTGTTGAAATTGTTTTGGACAGAGAAATAACCCTCTAGCAGACTTAACCATTTTTCCAAAGCATCGACATCTATATGGACTTCAAATAAAGGAATATCAAAGTTAACTTGTACCTTGAAGGGAGTTGCACCTTTGAAGTGATTGTTGGTTGAAGGTGCCTCTGTTGTTTTCGACAGTCATTGAAGGAACTGGGAGAAATTATCCATCATCTTGTTCATCTATTGTGCGAGGGATTCCTCGAGCAATAGTTTGAAAGGATATCATGCCCCGTTGTTCATATTTTCTTCCACCATGGGAGGTTTCTTGGGAGGGAGAGATCAAATTTCCTCAAGAGAAACAAGCTCAAGACCCAACTTTCTATGCCCTGACCTCGCTGGGGACATGCACTAAGAACGACAAGGAGAAGACTTCTCTGATAACACTGATACAGATTATTTTGAGAATGATCTGAAGGTAGAAATATAAGAGAGATGTAAAAATGAAATACACTATGCCAAGGAAGACAATAATACAGTAAAAATCAAATTTTATTAATGACTGTCTGAAAATACAAAAGACTGTAAAATGAAAAAGCACACAAGCTAGCTAGAATGGTGGTAGCCTATCTCTGAGAAGAGATGTGTCAGCTATGCTCATTCGAAAGAATGTGATTACAATGAGGCTCCAGTGGATTTTTTAACATAAATCATAATTGAGAAAACCCTAAAAATTTGAAACCCTAACCATGGGGGATGAAACGCCAAAAGATTTGTGGGCCTTGATGGGGGTAGTTGATACATCAACTTCATGAGGGCATAAATTTTGCATACGATCTTCATTTGGGGTGATCAATAACTCACTAGAAAGGTCTAGCCGAGGAGTAAAAACTCAGTTCAGCCTAGAATCTTCTTTCAACTACATGCTTGACATTTCCGAGCCAAAAATATGTCGTTTAGGGCCTCAAAAGGACCCCGAAAGTTTGGGACCCAAAAAACTGTAGAAAAACTACCAATATGGAAATGTAATTTGTGTCGATGGAATAGGTGGGTGGCCACCAATGTCCACCTGGATCATTCCTACCCCCTTAGAAAGCAATGTTTTCCATTGCGTCAATTTCCTCCATCATATGGGGAAACTTCCGCCGAATCTTACTCCTGGTGAGCCACTTGCCCTGATGAAGAAATTTCCCTGCTTTGACGACCCGATAGAGTTGGATGGATTGTTGGAGCATGTTCTTTGTTTTGGTGTCTATGATCCAATAAACTATCGTTGGTTCGATGCATTTAGGATTGAGTTTTTTTGGGGCTAAATGTTCCTCCACTTCCAAAGTGCTTAGGAGAGGTGGAAAATATGGTCGAAGTTGTTCCACATTAAATATCGGATGCAAGAAAAGGAAATGAGGAATACTTAATTCAAAATTGTTCTCACCCACAACCTTGGTGATGGTGTAAGGCATGTATCATATTGGGCATAGCTTCTAATGGGGTCATGTGAGGTGCTCTTTCTACAAGTTCAACCACATCTTATCTCCCACCTTAAACTTTGGTGGTACTCGATGTTGATCGAGGGATTGTTTGTATTTAGTATTGGCTTTCTGCACAATATCATGAACTTGTTTTTGGATGTGTTGGATGTGCTCAAAAAATTTGGATTCCTGATCAACCTCAGTTTGAGCATTGGGGGACTCTTCCCATGGAGTTGCAATGGGTAGAGTTACGTCAATGGGGACCAATGGTTGGAACCCCAAGCACACCTGAAAATGGATGTGGCCAATAGAGATGTGTAGGTATATGTTATATCTATGTTGAACATAAGGAAGGCTTTCATCCCATGTGCATGGATGTTTTGAATTGTACATCCTTAGGATATGGACACTCATCTTTTTGACTGCCTATGTTTGTCCATAAGTCTGTGGGTGGAAGGAATTCGAGTTGGTCAGCTTGGTGTCCGTCATCGACCATAGACTGGACCAAAATGTGCTTAGGAACCTACTATATTGATTGGAGATAATAGTGCATGGAATCCAAAAATGAACCCAAGCATGTGTAAAGAAGAGCTTGGTGGTGGTATCATCTATGATGCTCTTCTTGCAGGGTACCAAAACTTCCATCTTAGAGAATCGATCAATGACCATGAAGACACAAGCATTCCCATGCTTGGTTGAAGGTAGACCAGACATGTAGTCCATGGATATGGACTCTTGGGGCCTATCTAGAGTAGGCAAAGGGGTGTATAGCCCATGTTTATTGATGACAAGATTGGAAATGGAACAAACAGTGCATGATATGATGTACTTGCAAACATATTGTTGAAGCTTCGACCATTAAAAATGATTTTGTAGTATTTCCACTGTTTTTTATACACCAAAATGTCTCGTTTCCTGACTGTAATGGGATTCCCAGATTAGGTTTTCATACTCGCATGAAGGAACACATAGATGGCTCAGATGGCACAACAATCCATCCTGGAGATGAAAGTCTGGAAAAAAAATTCCTGTGCTCAATGTCTGATAGTCAGTATCAAAGTCAGATTCATTATTGTATAATTGTGGACATCCATATATCTCATGTCCATAGGAGTTAAGAACTATGGTTAACACTGCGACCGAGGGTCGAATAAGGCAATCTGCAACATGGTTAGTGCTACCCTTCTTGTACTTGATATTCAAGTGGAAATGTTGTAGGTACGTCGAACACTTATGATGGTGGTCATTATGTAAGTTTCCTTGTGCCTGCATGAATTACAGAGGCCTATGATCAGTGTGGATGATTGTTTCTGTCCTCGGAATGTAATGATTCCACTGTCAACATGCATGCACAATAGAGTACATATATTTTTCATAGATGGGGTATCTGCAAACAAAATCAGATAGAGTTTCGATGTGATAGGATACTAGATACCCATTCTGAGTGAGGACTACACCGATAGAATAATCTGAAGCCTCTATCTCAATCTCAAATGGTTGTTGTAGTTCTGGAAAAATAAGGAATAGTTTTGAGTAGAGATGGAATTTCAAATCCTTGAATGCTTTATGTTAGGGTGAAGACCACAAAAACTTGGCCTTCACTCCACTCTTGATCACCTGGCTCAGGGCCCAATAAATATGAGATAACCCCAACACAAACTGACAATAGAAGTTGGTGAGGCCCAAGAAGATTTGGAGCTCGGTCATTGTCTTCGAGGTAGGAAAATCGTGGATGACTTGGATCTTGACTGGATCCACATGAACAACGTACTATCCACGATGCATCCCAAACATCGGATTCTCTGCATGTCGAAGGAACACTTCTCCAAATTGGCATATAACTTGTCCTATCATAGGGTGCCCAAGACCTGCTGAATATGCTCCAAATGTTCCTACCATTTTTTGTTGAATATGAGGATGTCATCCAAATATACAACAACAAATGAGTTTGTGAATGGATATAATATATCATCCATAATCTACATGAATGCAACTGAGGCATTAGTCAATCCTAAAGGTATTACCAAACACTCAAAGAGACCTTCTTTAGACTTGAAGGTTGTCTTCCACACATCAATTTTCTCAATTGACACCTGGTGATAGCTTGACTTCAGATCAATCTTACTGAAAAACTTGGCTCCCTTGAGATTATCGAGAAAATCATGAATCCAGGAAATTGGGTACCAATTATTGAATGTGATATTGTTCAGGGATCTGTAATCAATACAAAGTATCCATGCCCCATTCTTATTCTATACTAAAAATATTGGGCTCTTGAAATGTGTGGAGCTTGGTATGATGTGGCCCTTCAAAATTAGTTCTTCGATATGGAATTTGATTTCTTCATTATCCATAACAAAAATCTTGTATATAGGGTCATTAGGCAGAGGATCATTGGGTGTCAAATCAATTGAGTGCTTTACCTGTCAATTCACATGTACCCTAATAGGCGAGGTGAATATGTCTTTGTACTCCGCTACTATAATGTCCACTTGTCGTTGTTGTGCAGAGATACCCCATGCAAAGATTTTGGTAGTTGCAGTGACCTTCTATTCACCTTCTGATCGAACCATAAAGAGGAAAAAACTCCCAGTATGAGAGACCACCTTTATGCACTACTTCATGGAGATCAAAGAGACTGCAACATTTGGGACTACCTCCGGTATCCTATAGATTTGATCTCCTAAAGTAATAATGACACTAAAGGGCATAGATTCATAAACATCATGACACTTCCACATATATGGTTTTCCTAAAAAAAAATCACAAAATTCAAGGGGGGAAACATCACAAAATACCTCGTCTTTGAAGGGTTTGATTCCATAGTGCAAGAGACATTGTTGGCTGACGCGGATGTCTCGTCCCTGAATGAGCCAACCGATGGTGTATGGCTAAGGATGTTTTCAAGTTCAACCTATTGACAACTTATGTTGAGATCAAGTTCTCCTGGCTACTGATGTCAACAATGAAATGGAGTGAGGTCCTATTCACCCACATATGTGAGTGGAATAAGCGATCCCCTTCTTCAGGCTCCTCTAGTTCATATGGATGTACTTTTGTGGTAGCGATTGTGACACTTGGTTCTGCATCAATGATCCATTTTCCCTTTTCCAGTTCTAAATCAGAGTCTGAGCCAACATCTAACCTTGGCGATTTTGTCTCAACCAACAAGGAATGTTTGGAGCAACATTCATCAGTATTGTGCTAAGGACTTTTGTGGAAATCGCACCACTTTCTAGTGTCCTTTGACTTCCCATTACCCTTCTTTGTTGGTGGCTTGGTTTGGTTATCCTGGGGTCAACCATCCTTTATTTGTCCTTTGTACTGGGATTTAGGGCCACCCTTACCATACTTTGGTTATTACAGATTTGCAGACCCGAATTCCCACTTGCTCTGTTGCTTAAATTTATGCTCGATTTCGACAACATATCAATAAGAAGCTCCCAATGATGAGATTTCCAGAAACTCCATTTCTGTTTGAATGTATATGTGTAGAGACCCACAATATTTTAGGACTATTATCCCCATTTTGTGGATAACTAAGGAGATTATGTATCGAGGCCCTCAAGTTGCAGATATGGAGTGCTAAGAGACGACATGACCAACAATACCCTTTTGCACAAATGGAAAACCCACTCACCACCACA
>ML778997.1:831134-846363 GCA_009831015.1 Picea engelmannii
AGAGCTTCACATGAAAGTACTCAATGAAGAGAAGATAAGCATTCAAAAATTGATCAAGGCCAAAGGAAAACTAGAAATAATGGCAAGGGGTGCCATAATTGTAATGGTCAAGATTATTCAAGGATATTGCAGTATCAAGATGATCGAATGATATAAATTACAACATTCCAAGGTGCTAGAAGGTTCCAACGGGATAAGGTTGGGGCATGAGTACCTAATTGGTTGGTTTCTAGTATTAGGTATTTTACAATTGGTTTCAGAGGTAGTAGAAAATAACGCATAATTGGATGGAAATGCATAATGGTTAAGTGGGACTTGGCTAGAAAAGGTTTAGATCAGGGAACATTAGTGCACATATGAGAAAAATGATAGTGCAAGGGGTTGCAAGGATCTAGAAGGATTCAAGGATAACTACATGGAGCACAAGAAGAATAAACATATATGCATTGGAGTGCATAATGAAAGTGATGCATGATGCATACAATGAAGCTAAAATGCATGTGAAAGAACATGCATGATGAGATTGCATTATTGGTGCATATAGACATGCATTAGTGCATGTGATAATGCCTAGAGATGCATATGGCATGCCTCTAGACTCTGAGTAGTTTTCTTTTATACATGAAATAATAATGTTGTGATGTTTGAATATGACTAATTATGGATTAAGTATCCAAGAAAAATGTTTATAGCATGGTTGAAGATGTTGATGATGTTTCCATGACATATGGAATCCATCTGTATGAAGACAAATGAGGATGATAAAATGTTGATCAAGAGGTTGGTGAAGAGAGCCTGCAAGCTACTATGAAATACTAGTTGACCAGGTAGAATTAAGTAATGTAATAAAATCCATGCAAGTATGCATTTGAATGGCTTATGATGCTTAAATGTTTAAGGGGAATTGAGGTAAGAATTCCCTTAGTCAAAATTCAACATTTGAATTTTACTAGATGTGGTAGAGGTTGAGAGCCTTAAGGTACAAAATTCATTTTATGCTTGAATGCATTTGGATAGCATTTAGTGTTATGTTATGTTGGTTATGATATCATAACTAGTTCAAGCCAGGAGACATACTCTTGATATAACAATGGATGCCAATAAAGCTATCCATGTGTGAGGCCATGTTGTGATTGGATATGGAAGGGAAATATTGCCATACAAGTGCTCAATGGTCTTCCCCTATAAAATCGATGTTTGTAATGCAACCTCTTTGTTGAAATTGAAGAGCACTAAAGGATTATGTTCCTAGTGATGTGTATGGGTCGAAGAGGAAGGTATCTAAATGATCAAGTAAGTAGACATGAAGATTCGATATTATGTGTTGAAGCATTGGCTAGAACTTTAAACTCACCATGGTAGAATACACTACATAGATATGTGGTATTCCAGAGTCAATGCAAGGATGAATTATGTAGATGTGGCCATGGGTATTGGCACATTGGTTTATTTGTAATATTTCATTGCATTATAGCTTGGTATTCTAGATAATGCGTATACAGGGAATGATAGTTTCATTCCATTTAATATGAATAGTAGATGGAAGTGATTGAATTGTTGGTAAGATACAAAATTCTAAGATCATTTAGTGAGCCATTAAAAATGTTGCAATAAAATATAATGTGCATCAATACTAACATTTGTTTTGGGTGAATAAAAGTTGAGAAAGATTGAATATAGATTGGCCTTGGATATGGAAATGGTGTAAGCCCATAAGGAATATCAATACCTACAATTGCAAGAGCCAAACATTGTGAGAAGGAATCTCATACTTGGACATTTTGATTTCCTATATAAAAATATTTGAATTAATAAGTGAAATTGGTATGATGATATCTCATGATGGTTGTATGTGTCTGATACAGTTGAGATGATGGCTATTGAATATGGAAAACTCAGGAATAATGATACTATTATGGCATTGGAACCCTATGGTTGCCACATGTTATAGACTGCTAGTATATGTTTGGTAGTAAGTTGGTGCTTTCCTTGCAAGTGAAAACCTTGGAAAATTATGGATCATCTAAGGGTCTGTGTAGCAGTGAAGGGTATGCTTGAGCCTAGAGGATGAGTATATCAAGGAAGAGACAAATTAAATATTCATATGGAATAGTGGCTAGAATCACGAGGGTGTGTTGGAAAAATGATAGTGAGATGAATTCTTACCCATGGCAACTTTGTAAAGCACATGATAACCATACAGATATGTGTTTCTTGTGGTTACAAACTTACTCTTGAATAAATATTTCATCATGGAGTTGAGGACTCCTATGGGAAATATAAATGTTATATGATAATGGATATAACATGTTTCTTTTCATGATGGTTGTATAGAACAACTGAAGAATGAAGACAAGAACCACGTGCATGGAAAGAAGGGAACCAAAAGGAAACATAGCTCAAGGAAAAATACATGGAACAAGTAAAGTCTAGTGGAATCATTGCAACTTAAAAGGAGCCAAGTGGAGTTGAATATGCAATGCAAGAGGCACATTTGCAACTATTTGAAGGTTTGGAGATTCCATTATCACAGCTGAAGTTCCCAGAGCCACAACTCAAAGACTTCCCCTCTGACCTTGTGCTAGAGACCTAGAGGGAAGTGGTATATCCCGAGGGACTACGATGTAGAGAAGGGTATACACTTCACTGGTTTGTACAGGTTGAGAGGAATGAGAGCCTATTGGATGGAATTTTTGTGGGAATCGACAAATTGTGAAATTTGTTGTAGCTATAAATTACTAGAGATACATATCAGATACTTCCTAGCTGGTATGTACTAGAACCTTGGAGGGAAGTGGTACAACCTTAGGGAATGTGGTGCAAAGAAAGAGGTACACTTCCTTGGGTTGTACGGACCAAGGGGAAAGAGAGATTATTGGTTGGAACTTCTACAAGAATGATGAATTGTGAAAACCATGATATATGTTTTTTTTGGGGGGGGGAAGAGTTCCTCAGTATATATGTTTTTGGGATGAAGTGCCTATGTGAACCTATTTTGGGCTAGAATTCTTGTCTGATGATAGGCCAAAGGGTCGACATGTTGATTAAAGGCTAGTTAACCTAGCATTGTAATATGTATATACACTTGCGGGGTGTTGTGCACTAAGGACAGTGCAAAATTATAGGGGAGGGGATGTAATATCCCCCAATTTTAATCCCCATTAATTATAATGTAATTGTATAAATACGATTTAGGCTGGTGAGCTTATATGTTTGGGGTGAGGAGCCTGTATTTATTAATATGGTTGAGGATCGAACTATGTATTATGTACATTGAAATAATTAATAAAACTAATAATTGTTGGTTGCGATACGAGAGGGACTGTAATGATGGGGGGATATGATTCCATAAGAGAGATGGAGAAAGGGGGATCCAAGGGGAAACCCATGTTATTTTCCTAAGTTAATGTGTCATTACCATCTAATCCTTTGAATTCTTAGACACGAAATCATTGAATGCATGTAAGAGGTTGGGTGAGGAAGTCACCTCACCTAGTTATTGAGAGCATGGGCATGAGTACAATCAGCCTTGGAAATTGTGAGAGTCAACATGCATGGGACAAAAGGAAATTCGAATGGGAAAAGAGGACATTTTTTACTGGTTGATTTTGGGAAGAAAGAGGGGAGTGGGGTGCTTAGAAGAGAACCAACTCTATTGTGTAGGAGGAAACCATTGTTGGGATGTGTTTATGCTAAAATTGTGGCATGTGTGCCTATAAACATGGCGTGTGTGCATGTGGTGCATTTTCCTGTGAAGGAAATGGCTCAAGAGGCTTGTTAGGGATATTGTAAGAACTCCTGGAGAAAACGAGAGTTCATGGAGTCCCTAGCTATGATATTTCATATATGACTATAAACTAAAGACTTGGAGGGAAGTGGGATGGTCAGAGGGACTACATGGAATAGAAGGGGGATTCCATTCCTTGGGTTTTACAGGTTGAGGGGAAGAGAGATGGTGGATTGGAACTGTTGTTGGAGTAGAACCTGGTTTTTTGGGCTACTGAATGTGGAGAGTGGACAACCAAGAAGGATAGACCTCCTTGTAGACTCACAACCTCAACTTATGGGTGGCTTGCTTTTGAGAATTTGAACAACAAGCCTATGGCTAGGAGGAACATCCCTTGTATGCAACCAGTTGGTTCAACAATTTAAAAGATAAGTTTATGTTGTATTATATATGATTAAATCCATTGTGTAAATGAATACTTGAATAATGTGTGTTTTTTGTTTTCCTAAGTAGTTGCATTGATGGTTTTGATTATTGATGTAGAATCATATGAAAATTATGTGCATGTTGCCCTATGTTTAATTTTTTATTTGTTAGGTAATTTTAATACATTTTTAGTAGGTAGAGATTAATTACAGTTTGGTATCAGAGAAAAATTCATGTTTTCTAGCAATGGGTATCTTACACATGTAGAAACCATTTCATGGATGATGACTAGATTTTGACATATACATCAGAAGAAATCTATTTTACTCATAAATAGACTTTGAAGATGAAAAAAGAACCTTGTGAATGACCCATCCTAGTGACTTATTAAGTTTGAAGACATTTATTATAACTTTGAAATAACAACCACCATCCCAAAAAGAAAACTCAATGTGGAAAGTAAAGAATGAAAAATGCCTGCTAAATGGAAGTGAACATAATGTGGAAGAAAGTACTCAATAGGAATTACAGAATTGAAAAATAAACTTAGAGCTAATTCCTTAAATTGAAAACACATTCAATAAAAAGGGGATTGGATCTATCAATCTAACCTTAAACATAAGTGATACAAATGTTTTTTTCTTTTTTTCTTTTTTTCTTTTGACTAAATGTTGCTCATGCTCGATCGACATACTCTAATAACCAATGAAGATCGTTGTGCAAGCAATTGACTCTAAAAAACTTATTTTTGTAATCAAACCTCTAGTGAATTCAACCATAAAATATGCCAATTCAAACAAGTGACCACATGTACTAAAAAACCAACAAAATCAAAGGGACCAAGCATGACCAATTACGCACTTCATAAAATGACATATGATTCTCTGGAAAGAAGGAGGAAAACCTCCCACTCTTCTCTTTTGTTCTCTGAAATAGATCCTTTATGTATTTATCATATGGGTTAGCAAAACTTCTCGACTGTAGGAAATGATTAAACTCAAAAAAAGATATTGAAATCAACTCAGGGTGAGAAACCACTACCAAATAAAAACATTATTCATGTTGCTTGTAAAAAACAATAACTTATATCACCTTATCCTCATTGATAGGAAAACCACCTTCAACCTAAATTGTAATCTCTATGTCACAACGCAGAGGTACTTCATTTTTAAATTATTAACTTGTTCTGATGGATACCAACGTATCAAGTTCTATATTGTGCTCATCATCAAATAAATCATCACAATAAGGAGACACACATGTATTCACAATAGGAATCTTATTAACCACTTTATCCTTATCAAATTCAATAAATTCTCTTTCAACAATAAAAGAAGAGTAGGTATCAGAAACAACGTCACCATCCAAATCCTCATTCCATGATGAATAATCAACAAAATCAACATCATCCTAAAAGACATCATCTTCATCAATGTACATGAACCTATATTTCAACTCTACATGCAACTTTAACAAAGATAAAATAGAACCTAAATGTAACACATGAATGAACCACTACTGAGCATCACAATCCAAGGACATTGCAAACAACAAAATTAACACATCTTCATATCTCACATCAAATGATCAATAAAATTATCAAGATCTTTGAGACATCAATTAACTAACTCACCCTGCAAACCTTCATTGTATGGAATGTAATTATTCCACTCTCTTTCCCCACTTAGAAGTGGATTAGGATATCCATATGGAACGAAAGTTTAATGGATCAAACCTCCAACAATATTTAAGTTTTATTTCCTCTATTAATGGTGCCATAAACACAAGTAACATGATCACTCAATATGCATGGTCAACATGCAATAATACCTATGAAACAAACTAGATCCTAAATCCAACAGAGTCACCAAGTGAGTATAAAATTTGCAATAAGAGACACTCACCAATGTCGTAGTAGCATGATGTTGCAAATACCAAGAAGCTCAACTTGCTCCCTAGAGACAATGGTAAAATGTTAACACTCAAAACAATCCAATTCCAAATATTGATTATGAAAGAGTTAACACTTGAAAATGGAAGAGTTAAAAGGTAAGTAGGGAAGGCGCCAATGTCCCTTTGCATAATCCCTCTACACTTCAGTCTAGTGATTTCTATCCTTATAGGGGAATCCCTATGAAATATGGAAACAAATTATGGACCCTAGAGACCAAACAACATTGCAAAACTATGAAAAGTACTTATTGTAATATACAAAAAATCAGACCTATAATCTGCAACAAAATGCACCAAACAACCAACACTTATGCATATTTACATCTAAGGATGAATTTATGCCTTTGGAACTATGTAAATATATTGTTAAAACACAAAAATATGCCCTTAAAAGTATAGATCTGCATGTGGAAATATGAAAAACAAGTTTAATGACAAAAATCATGAATTTTGATCATAGTGCCTTCAATTCTATGGGTTATGGAGATAGAAAATAAATTAATAGGGAGTAATCCCTGATGTTAATGAATTAAATTGATTGAATTAAAGCAAGAGACACATTTAACAAGTGAGATATAGTTTCTAAATAGATGTTACCTTTATTTGAAACATGCAAGTACTACAAAGTTGGGGGGATATTAGCTTTGCTACAAAGCACTCTAGTGGGTGTTAAACCACTTCCAAAGTACCTTATCACACTATTGTTTAGGGATGAATTCACATGAACAAGGTGGGAGTAACCTTTATTTCAAACTAAAAACTATGATCTCTCACATTCATTCCAACTGAAAATTGGGGTGTGAAAACAAAAGAACTTAGGAAATATCAATAATCAAGAACCACAACCCCCCTATCCTCACTAAGGCTAAGAGGTGCACAAAAATCCCCTAACTATCAATAGAAGTTAAACATTGCAATATACCAAAGATAAACCTCCTCTAAATAATGCACATGAACTAATGAATGAAATATTACTATAATTAACCATTTCATCCTCAATATAGAAGTTATTTAACCCATGCACTCCATCCTTAGGCAATAATAGCATACACCAAATAGAGAAGTCCATAAAAACATTCCTCCCCAAACCATGTGCTAGTATTGTGATGAGAATAACATGCGCAGATTATAGGAATTCCACAAAAGCAACATCCTCAATTCATAAACATGTCCTCAAGGCATGTGCTCTAACTCTCTAATGAAACTAGCATGTGTATGTTATAACAATTCCAGAAAACCAACCTCCTCAAAGCAGGCACTCTAACCCTTTGATGAGATTCATAGCATGCTTAATTATGAAAAGTTCACAAGAGCACCTTCCTTAATCCATGTGCTCTTTTAGACCAAAATAACAAAGGTAAGTGTGGAAATTCACTATGAAGACAATAAAGGCATGTGTTCTAGCTCAAGACTAAAATTAGGCTACATATACCAACAAATTTAACAAAGTCAAGATATAACGTGGGTACTCCATCTCTTGGTGAAAATAGTAGTCCACAACTCATAACAAATCATGAGGAAACTTCTCAACTCCATTGATCCATCTCTTGATGAAAATAACAATAAAATGGCATTCAAACCCTACTCTAGGGAAAAAATTTTGAAAATAACAGGCATGAAAACAAATCTGATCCATGAAAAATAGAAATCCTCATAATGGCATGAAATTTAACATTATTGTTGTATTCCATACTAGGTCCCCAAAAGCATAAGTATCCTACCAAAGATATACTCTGCTTGTTAAAAATACACTACCCAAGATAGACCCCAAATGTCACAGTCTCAAAATCAATTGAAATATAAACCATTGCCTAATATCCATACAAGGTCTCTAAAAATATAATTATCTTGATATTGTGACAACTTTCTATTTAAAAAAATAAAATAAAAAATTCCCAAAAAATAAACTACTCTAATTTGCCCCTAATTCAAACTACAAGCCTATCTTTGACTGGGTACCTAAATGCATTGTCGTAAGTTGTAGAAAAAGACCAACTTTCTAAAAATAGAAACTCAAAATCGTTGAATTAGGGATATGAAAGTTCCCATCTCAGTGTCCTCATCTCCCCATGAATCTTCTGAAGTCTGCATAAAAATCTAGTGCATGGGGAGAGCTACCAAAAATAGATTTCTAGAAGTCTGAACTAAACACTTGCTAAAATAGCACATGATGTGTTGTCCCCATGGAATATTGATCTCTAAATAATCCTTGAAACTCATGCATTG
This sequence comes from Picea engelmannii, assembly GCA_009831015.1. NCBI lineage: Eukaryota > Viridiplantae > Streptophyta > Pinopsida > Pinales > Pinaceae > Picea > Picea engelmannii. The sequence continues at coordinate 839,467 of ML778997.1, forward strand.
CAACTCTTGAACAAGGTTGAACTAGAATAAAGCTACAAAACAAGGTACCTATATGACCAAGGTACTCACGAACCTTCAATGATGGATGATCAACTTCATAAGGTTTAGTCCATCTCATATAATGTTTATGAACCATCTTTCAATTAGGTTCAAAGGATGAGACCCCCTTTTTTGTGAGACAAAGGATCTCCTTCTTAAAGTCCACAAAAATATAAGTATAGATACAAAATGTTTAACATTACCACGTAGCATGTAAACAAGTGGTCAAATTATCTAATTTTAAATGCTTACCAGTGCATATAGTTTCCCCTCATTTAGATTATCATGAAAGTTGATAAGAAATATAAGAAATACAATTAAAAGGAGGATGACAAAATATTTGTGCTTCGCTGAAAAGCCATATCTTCAGTATTTTATTACTATAAAATGTCAATCTCGTTTCATCAATAGTTTTATAACTATTTTTCCTATATTTTATTATAAATTGTCATTGTTGTTTGTATTTTATTATAAATGGTCAATCTGGTTTGATCGAGAGTTTTATAAGAAAGAGAAAACTGGTCCTAGAACATTGCCCTTTTTTTGTTAAATGTTATTTATTTATTTATAAAGGGGGCATGTGAGTTAGTCGACAAGAAATACAAATAAAAGGAGGAATATTTATATTTGGCATAAAGACAAAATATTTATGCTTCGCTCAAAATCCATATTCTCTTGTTTGGTTAAGAGTTCTATAGAATTTATACAATCCAAGAAAATACACAAATATGACAATACTATTTCCAAATCCTACTAGAAAAGAAACATAAGCAAAGATTTATAATGAATATTTTGGCATAGGAAAGTGTTTCTTATGCTAGTGAAAGTACTTCCAATATTATGCTAATAAATCAAGAAGTATATTATGCAAATTTATTCGATCAGGGTTTTTACATAGTGAAGAGACTCTTGGAAGATATCTTAAAATTGTAGACGATGTGTTAGGGTCCTACACTGACCTCCCTACTTTACGATACTTAGGAGCTAGTCAATTAATGTAGGTAGCCATCTTCTTTGAATAAATCCCATTAGATAGTTAGTGGATAGTTATTTAATGAAAAAGGGGTCATCTTTATCAAATAAGGCCCACTAGATAGTTGGTATTCATGGGACCACAAGTAGTTAAGATTTTGTTATTAAGAATTTTTTTATAGAGATAAGAGGCTATGGAATGTTTTTGTCGAGTGTTATTGTAATTGGAGCTATGCTTAGTGAGAGGTCACCCTACCTTAAGAGGCAAGTAAACATTGTTTTTTTGTTTTCTAATAATCATTAATACAATTACATAGTTTGCATAAATCGTCTCATTTTTCTCTTGTATATGATTTTCTACATTTATATTCTCGGAATACCTTGTTTTTTATTCAAGTCTAAGGGTTAAGGATCACTTGAAGTGGTATCAAATCTTTTTTCTAAGCCAACATGCATTAATATTTTAGCAAAATTTTCTTTTAGGATAGATATATGTTTCAACATCTTTAAATAACATAGAGATCTATCATTCAACAGGTAAATATGTAGTTGGGGAACAATTCACAAAAAATTCAAGTGGTGTCACATGGTTGGTCACCCTTGTAACCCCTATGAGTACCCCTTTGAGTAGTAATGCATTAGACAACACATGTATATGGAATTGTCTTACATGCACCCTCAAATATATTAGAATCCTTCTAAGTGCACTTGAAACTAGTCTGACATAAATATGTGTTTTTCCTATTGATATAGTACATTGAGAAAAACACTTGGGGATATCACTCTTATGTACTAGGTAATTGGTTAGTACACCTAAGGGTATGATATATCCTCCTTTGTGTCATTAAAGAGTCGACTGCATACTATTTTTCGAAACCCTTTGGTATATCAGAGATCTATAACACTTAACATTCCTTTGTCCTTATGACCCTTAAAACCCTGGCCTCTACAGTGCGACACTAAAATGCATACATATTTGAGTATGGAAGGAATTTGTGAGACATATTAGCACCATTGTAGGAGACCTATCTCAAAATATTCATTGCACCATGTTTCTCTTGTGGGCATACTTCTCTAGTAACATTTTTTGTGGAATCAACAATATATTGTTGGTGATATATCTCAAAAGACTCCTCTCAAGCCATTGGTTGCATTGAGATAAATTGAGGATAACACCTCGGGGATATTATGTGGTCTCATGATCCATACTCACAACATGGAAGCCACAGAGGAAAAAATCCAAGATGTGCACAAGAATCTTGAATCAAGGGTTTCTTAGGTTGACTCAGTTTCTCAGCTTGAGTCAAAGGTTGAAAAGCAAAGTGTTGAGCTCAAGAACATGATAGGAGTGTTATGTACATAGATGGGGATCAAGGTGCTTGAAAAACACATAGATCCATTGATTGGGGAATCTTCAACAAAYACAGAGTAGCACACTAACATGCTCTTTCTTGATAACCATAGTCATCAAACACCCTTTCAAGATCACAATTCATGGGACCGCTTTCCAAAAGTAGATATGAACAAGTTTGATGGTTCCAATCCAACCAGTTGGGACACACAAATGGAACACTATTTCTCTCTCCAAGGCATTATTTATGAACTAATGAAACTCAAAGTAAGGTTCTTATATTTGGATATAGAATGTTGGAAATGGTGGAAATGGCATAAGAATGATTATGGATGATGCATTTCTTAGAACCAATTTGTGAAGGATATATATTCTCATTTTGAATGAGACACTCACTATTTGATATGGATCCACATTACACCACAAAAACATAGTGGAAAACTTTATGTCATCCATTGAGGAATTGGAAATCAACTCAGAGGGCCTATCTGATTCCTTTTTTAAATAATGTTTCATTGGTGGTCACAAAGAGTAAATTAGAGAATAAGACATGATGCAACATCCAATGACTTAGTTGGAGAACCGTGAGACAAATAAAGAAACCAAGATAGTGATAAATGCACAAACCAACAAACCCTGATTTATTTTGCATACTTTCCCTTCTTTGGCAACCACCACCAACCCCTCCACCTCTTAGCCCTTAAGAATCCAAAAGGTGTCCCTATAAGAGATGGAAGAATGCCAACGCCTAAAACTTTTCAATAATGTGATGAGTGATATTTCAAATGGCGCAAATGTAAAGAACACAAATAATTTCAAATGGATTTATACCCCCAATACCACTTGAAATACATTCCAATTGAATACACTCCCAAACCACAATTCGAAGAAACCACCCGTCCTCAAAAGAAAAAAACTTACCAGCCCCTTGTGAGGAACCCCAAATTTCTCACCACGCTTTATCCAAATTTTATTCACCTAAAACTCCAAATTTGATTGGTTAAATCAAGAACCACAAGGTGATTATTTTGATTGACAATGACAACACCCACAATTTTATTCACGTTAGAGTAATTAAAGAAACCCATTGCTATGTCCATGCCATACATAATTTTTAAAATGATAGCTAATGGTGGTGCACTACTCCAATATGCACTACTCCAATATTAGTAGTGCCTAATTTCACTAAGACTTTTATCTTGGAGTGTGATGCCTCAAGTAGAGGTCTTGGAACGATATTGATGCAAGAAGGGTGTCCCAAACTAGTGAGCAATTATGTGACACCAATTTGGGAAAATTCACCTATGAGAAATAGATGATAATCGTCCTTCATACAATTGAGACTTTGTGCCCATATCTCATCGGGAAGTGTTTCCAAATCAAAATTGACCATCATAATTTGAAGTATTTCCTAGAACAAAGGTTATTGTCACCAAATCAATGTAAGTGGGTCACTAAGATGCTTGGGTATGATTATGAGATCTTAAATAGGAAAAAAGGGTGGTTGATTCTATATCAAAGAAATATGAGGAGGAAGGATCCCTCTTTTCCTTATCCTTACTTTTTTTTTATTGGCTCGACAAAGGTTGGAAACAATTGCTAGAAAATTAAACTACGGTCCAGCTCATCCAAAGTATTTAGGAAGATTCCAACCCTTTATACATGGTAGAAATATACCTTGAAGTATAAAGGGAGCATTGTTCTTGTAACATACCCAGGCTTAGACCTACTGGACTATGCCACACAAAAACTCTTGCAGAACTTCATACATATAAAACTTAAAGAAAACAAATGCATTTTGCTAATACATAGATTCATGCGGAAATAGTAGTAATCCTATACATACAACATACACCGGAAATACTCATAAATATAAAAACATGTACAAATACACAACATGCAATTGAACACATAATTAATACTTATATTTTCATAGAAGAACACCAACTATGCACAGACCTCCCATGATCCTCCCAGCCTTAGACCACATTTCTCACCACTCTCAGCAGTGGGTCACCCCCAAGCTGGGACTAAACTCCACCCGGGTAAAGGGTTTCCTAGGCTAATCTAAGACAAATTAGAAAACAAGAATGATCYCATTCCAGGAGTCAACTCAAATTAATAGCCTACATCCTCTCATTCCCCACACTCTTGTCCCACCTCAAGAAGTGTGCCCCTTCTTTGCTCAATAGTCCTTTGGCTGCCCCACTTCCCTTCTAGGGCTTCAACAATAGGTCAGATGTGAATTCTTGTAGAATTATAGCTACAGTTTGGATATCTCAGGAAATCACTTTCCCAACAATTTTGTCACCTGGAGAGAGTTGCTCACAGGCCTGACAACCTGCTTCTTCAACCCACGGGCCTGGCAACCCGCCTCTTCAAACCCATGGGCTTGGAAACCTATTTCTTCATTCCAGATCTTAATTCAACCAGTTATGGGCTTAGGTGAAGGCAACAACGGAAAAAGGGTATGGAACATGTGTTGTTCACAATAGAAAGGTACAACACCAACTCAGGTCAGTACATATGTGTTGTGTCTTCCAGGAGGGATACGAGTTACCACTAATAACAAGAAAGTACGGGTAGATTTAGGAGTGTGTGAAGGTTCCAAATGTGAGTGAATGATGCAGAGGTTGACTCCTGGAGGAAATGGTTGGTTGCATGAATGGATGAGAGAGTGCACTCGTGAATGGGGAAATATGGGAAACCGGACTATTTTCCCCACATATATTGGCATGCGCCCTTGATGACACATGGCTCTCCTGGAGATTTTTTCTCTCCACTTGTGATTCATTCACCCTCCCGTAAATACTTAGGATAAAATAATTATCCTCACCATTGTCTTAAGGAATAATATTATAATATTCCCTTGGAGATAAGCCCTCTAGCTTAGCCCCCTTTTCCTAAGCTCTTAGCCCCTCCCTTTCCCTTCCTAGTGGAGTTTAGTTTCCCATACTCTTTTATCGTGGTCGGTCTACACACTGGGATGTATTATATTAATGATATGAGTGTTTACATATACAAAATTAGGCTCATTAGCCTTTAGCATCTAGGCTCTCCGGCCTAATCATCAAATAAGCCTCCTAACTTATAATCACTTGGCTCACTAGCCTATAAAACATATTTACAATTTAACCAAGGCTTGGTCTTGGGGTATTACTATCCCCTCCCCTTATTTTTTCACTATCCTCAGTGAAATACATATATTACCATCAAAATTTTCAAAAATATTCAAAAAGATGCAGTTATTCTACCCGCATAGCATCTTTGTGCTCCCAAGTTGCATCCTCGGAACCGTACTAGGTCCATTGGGCCTTTAATAGCTCTATGGCTCGATTCCGAAGCTTCTTGATCTTCCAGTCCAATATGCACACCGGATTCACTTGAAAAGTGCCTTCTTGCTCCACCTGAATCACATTCCAATCAATAACATGATTAGCATCGGGTACATGATTTTTTAGCAGTGATACATGGAATACATTATGAATAGACATTGATGCAAGTAATGCAAGCATATAAGCTAATGATCCAATCCTCTCTAGGATTTCAAATGACCCACAATTTTGAGCTGCCAACTTTGAACAATTTCCCAACTTCAGGGAACTTTTGTTGGCCTGCACTTTCAAGAATACATGATCACCCACTTTAAATTTCATGTGAGTTATGCTCTTATCAGCATAGATTTTCTTCCTATCTTGAGTAGCCTTTAAATTTTGCTTTATTTTTGACATCTTCTCTTCCATTTCCCTGAGAAACTCTCGCCCAACCACTTCTCTATCTGTTGGGTTGTCCCAACTTACAGGTGTGTTGCACTTTCTACCATAAAGTGCCTCGAATGGGCTCATCTTCAGAGATTCTTGGTACCCATTATTGTAAGAAAACTCTACCAAGTGTAGATAATCTTCCCATTTTGATGGTTTATCCATCACATACATCCTCATCATATCCTCAATCACTTGATTCACCCTCTCTATTTTCCCATCAAATTATGGATGATAAGTTGTGCTAAAATTCAAATTTTATCCAAATCCTTTGAATAATCCTTTCCAGAACTTTGAGGTAAACTTTGGGTCTCCGTTAGACAAAATTGTCTTGGGTATCTGTTGGCAGCTCAACATGTTTGTTAACTTTTTATATCAATTAATTGATCTACATAGCTGCCTAACTGGGGTCGTGTATTTTCATTACTCTTCATAATTGAATTTTCGAAATGACAGTTGTAAGTTGTATATTTTCCCTATTTATCTGTTGTTATCTATGCTTCGTTCATGACTGTAAGCATGAATACGAAGCATGAAAACTTGCGACTATGTTTTGTTAAGCCCTAATATTGGCTCATTACCCCTTAATTGGGGAATATTAGATTAGTAATGCTATTTTATTTATGTCGGATTTAGGCCATTAGTTGTAATTCAGATTAGTAATGTTATTTTAATTATGTCGGCTTTAAGCCATTATTTGTAATTATACCTCCTAGTCTCCTATATATACCAAGGAGACATTTTCATTTTGAATCATCTTGTACTTGAACATTT
>ML778997.1:851939-878592 GCA_009831015.1 Picea engelmannii
AGTCTCCTATATATACCAAGGAGACATTTTCATTTTGAATCATCTTGTACTTGAACATTTAAGTGGGGTAAAAGGAGGTTGCCCCCTCGAAGAGGCTTACTATCTGAAATTATCTCTTTTTCAAGGCATTGAGTACTTTTCCTGAGGTTTTTATATGCTATATTGATGTTTGGTTCTTAACATGTTTCCTTTATGTTTTAAAATTTCATTAAAGGAAAATTGTTCATACAGTTTATTAATGAAGTTTGTTTCCTTGCCATGAAGAGTTATTCTCCTTGTTCGATCCTTTCAACACTAAGCATGCTTAGAGATTGATGGTGATATAAACAAAGGACCCCCACGATTTTATTTTTGGTATGGTTTTGTTTTATTCTTGGCTATACGTTTCTTTTGGCTAACCCTTTGATTTTCGATTTTCAAACCTTGTAATAGAACCCACGATGTGAGCACTTATGTTCACTTTTAATGCTTTGGTCCTAGCTTGTTCTAAATGCAAAGGTGGTGTTATGATTTGTAGGCAGACATCATTCCCAAGACTGGCCTTGGGCTTTGCAAGCCCTCTTCGCATGCATTTCAATTAAACACCCATCTAATCGTTATGAGTTTATGTTCATACACCATTCATTGTTGGAATTTCTCAGGCTTGGGTTATGGCTCTAGACTGTCTCACAAAGGTGGTTTAAAAATGAAAAAGTGGAAGAAGTTCCTTGGAGCCTGTTGTTTACATCTCGGAAAATAAAAGGGTGTGACAAAGGTATGCCCATTTCCTTCCTAAAAGCTCGGTGGCACAATTTGCTTGCTGTGGTAAAACAATTTGTTACTTGTGAGGGACGTTTCGGTCTTGTGTTTTTGTACCATTTGCGTCTGCTTATGATTTTTATGGGGTTTCCCTTGAACATGCCATATTACTTACTGAGGAGTCTTTATAAAATGGGAAAAAGATACAAAAAGCAGTGGTCAAACTCTAGCCTCTTCCATCACGGCCTAATTAAAATCTTGCTTATGCATCAATTAGAGTTACAAAATGACATCTGAGATTCATTCATAACCAAAAACGGCTATGGTAACCCTGATATGGAGGAGGTAGATAAACTCGTGGTTGAAGAGACCCTTGTCTACCCTACAGCGCCTCTCTCACTCCCCAGACCTGTGTCTCACCCCCTTACAGCAAACCCTTGATCGATCCAAAGGTTGTTGAACAGGCCTGTCAGCAGATTATACATCCTAATGATTGTGTTAAAATTTTAAAGAAACCTACAAGGAAGAGATCTAAGAGAAATATTGATATAAATTTTAAGAACAAGAGAGTCGGGAGGCTAATTTCAAGGAGGCTTCGTAACAAGTCGAACTCTCATTCGAGTTCGATCAGTATGATCGAAGTCCATGAGAGTTCGGGCTCTGAAATCGACAGGTTCCTCACTGCAGAAGACCTTCATTCATTCGAGCCACACCTTGATCGGCCCTACAATTTTGTTGACAATTTACCTCCCTGTCTGAAAAACAATCCAGAGTTTCCTACTGTCCATGTGGAAGGTGCTCCGGTTCACAATCATGCTTGTTCCCATGCAACCACCGCACAGTCAAAGTGTGAAGTTTGTCTATCATGGATTGATAGATATTATACTGATATCTCTATCCTACAGTCATGGGTTAAGGATTTAAAGGATCAGATCGATGTCTTAATGAGCAAAAACCATAGGCTCGAGTCTGTTATTCAAGGGAAAAAAAAACGTATAAAGACAACAAGCAATGTAGTATTTAAAAACATTGAGGCTGCAACAGCCATTATGAATTCCAAGGTTATCTGATATGATTTGATCTCATAGTTGGAGGTATGATTCTTTATCTTAAAATAGGACTGTTTGTTCAAATTAGATTGTTTTGTTCTTTTAATAAATTGGATTTCATTTACTAAATAACTAGCTACAGAATCGCAAGATTCTGTAGCCAGTTATGTTAATTCAAATTGTGTGAATTAATGGTTAGAAATGTATCTAAATCTTTCTATTTTCCTTTTTTATTTCAGGATATTCAGGAATCCATGATTACAAATTGATCTGAGGCATCCTTAAAACCTTCCAGTCATATCTTTGATGCATTTTGTATGAACAGAAATGAACTGTTGTTAGTTTTGGAGGATTTAGTAGGATCTGGGTGGTTGCATCCCCCTTTTTATTTTTGTAATAAATATTTGATCTCAGAAAGGGAAATAGTTATATTTTTTGAGGCCTTTATAAACCCATCATTTTGTAATTAGAGACATCTTGGCCTGGGGCTTATTGTGAACATATTATACTCAAATTTAGACATAACAAATATTTACTTTATGCTTTAGTCATCTGTGAATGTTGTTGTGATCTATAATTTGTTTATCTTGGTAATTGAATGACTACTGATAGCTTTAGTCTTCACAGATTATTTTGTTGTCAAGATAGTTTTTCCTTCATAGTTCACAATTTTATTCTTCAGTTTTATCAAAAAAGCGAATGATCTTTCAATTCATATTATGAGGTTTACCTTAAACATGTTGATTGATTAAATGCAAGTTGTAACTGTAGGATTAATCTTATGTGTTATTACTTGCAGTCTATTATATCACTGTAATTATTTTGCGCCCTGTTGTTTTATCAATTAAATACATCAGTCAATGCACAGTTTAGTGTTTGTACCAAACAATGTGAAGATGCACAACAGATTTATCTCATGGATGGACTGATGTACGATTTACGCAAACAGTTGGATGAATGCTCCTCAAGTGATTAATAGGTTAGTATGTTCTTTTATTTCATTTACTTGCTTATTATAGAAGTTCTTATATATAATATAACTTCCACTGTCTATGTTTTTCTGTTTAAATAGTAGTTTAATATTTGATCTTACGAATGCATATAGATTAAAAAAACAAACCAAAAACAAGTAGTACTTTTTCTTTCTTTATTACTGTCATTAAAAGAACCATTTTACATTCGATTTTTATGAGTTTAGATTAAAACTCGTGATTTATACATATTGTATATATGATAAATAGAACTATTATATAAATATTATTTAGATAAAATTGTGTGTGTGTGTGTGTGTGTATATATATATATATATATATATATATATATATATATATATATATATATATATATATATATATATATATATATATATATATATATATATATATAAATTTCAGTGATTAGTAATTAGTAAGTTATTGCATTTCTTTTATTTATTTTTCGTTTCTCTTGGGACTTTAGATTGGCCAACAGAGCCATTAAACCCATCAGAGTGAGTCAATCCAAACGGCTTGGGTTAATTAAACAACCCCGGACCAGATTCACTCTTCCAGTTGACAAGCGGTCATTTTCGCCCGTAAAAATTATACCATGCAATCGAGCAATTTCCCTCATATAAATATCAACAACGTTAGTTTCCTTGTGAGTAAGATTCACTGGAATGAAATGAGAAGCTTTGTTAAGCTTGTCCACCACTACCTTGATTGAATCATGTTGCTTGCTTGTTCTGGGAAGTTTGGTGATGAAGTCCATTGTTACCACTTCCCATTTCTACTCAGGAATGGGTAATGGTTGCAGAAACCCAACTGGGTGTCTATGCTCAGCCTTGACCTTTTGACACTCCAAACATTTGGTAATGTACTCAACAATTTCATTCTTCGTGCCTGGCCAATAATATTGGCTCTTGACAGTTGCAATAGTTTTTTGATACCCTGGGTGTCTAGCATAAGTTGCATTATGCATTTCCCTCAATATCATAATTTTCAATTCCTGAGAATTTGGTACATAAATTTTGCCTCTATACCTGATAATTTCATCATTTCCCATCGTGTAGTCCTCATTTTTTTGCTGCAAAATACCTTGTTGTAATTTTACTATTAATTCCATGTATTGCAAATCTGATTTTGCAGCCTCCAATATTATGTCTTTCATATTAGATTGGTACTTGATGATGGTTGTAGCATGCAACTCATGCACTCTTCTACTGAGTGCATCAACCACCTTGTTCTCTTTCCCTTTGATATGCTTTATATCAAAGTCGTATTCATTGAGAAACTCCAACCACCTGCTCTGCTTGGAATTTAGAGTTGGTTGATCAAATAAATATTTCAGACCATTATGGTATGTCCTTAGCTCAAACCTTTTCCCATGAGGTAGTTCCTCCACTTCTTCAAGGCATGCACTATGGTTTCCAACTCCAAATCATGAGTGGCATAATTCCTTTCATGCTCCGTCAATTTCCTTGATTCATAACATACAAAATACCCATTTTGACTGAGAAATCCACCAAGTCCTTCTTTGTATACATCTTTGCATACCATGAAATCTTCATTTGGATCAACAATCCTTATAATTGGAGCACTAGTTAATAATTTCTTCAAGTGTTGGAAGCTCTTTTCACAATTTATTTTCCATTGAAACTTAATTCCCTTCTTTTGTAGTATCCTGCAATAAATCATCAATAGTAGCTTGCAAGGCCCATGAATGATCTAACTTCTGTCACATTCTTAGGTGTTGACCATCCTCTAATGGCTTCAATATTTTCAGGGTCCACTACTATCCCTTCTTCAGATAAGATATGCCCCAAATAATGAATTTGGTTATGATAAAATGAGCACTTGCTCAATTTGTCATACAATTGATTCTCCCTTAATACTTGTAATACCATCTTCAAGTGTTTCTAATTCTCTTCTTCTAACTTGGAATATATAAGAATGTCATCCAAAAATACAATGGAAAACTTATCTAAGTACTCTCTAAAAATACCATTCATTAAACACATGAAAACAACTGGTGCATTTGATAACCCAAATGGCACCACTATCAACTCATAATGGCCATACCTTGTTCTAAAAGCAGTCTTGTTGATGTCTTCATATTTAATTATAACCTGATGATAACCTAACCTAATATCAATCTTGGAGAATATTTTTTCATTCCTCAACTGATCAAAGAGGTCATCGATCATTGTCAAAGGATACTTATGCTTTATCGTTACTTTGTTCAACTTCCTGAAGTCAATTCAAAGTCTCAATGTTCCATCTTTCTTCTTCACAAATAAAATTGGGGCACCCCAAGAGGACACACGTGTGTGTATATACCCCTTCTTCATAAGCTCTTCAAGTTGCATTTACAACTCCTTCAGTTCTGGTGTACTCATCCTGTAAGGAGTCTTGGATACTGGAGTTTCTCCAGGCATCAGATTTATAGAGAAATCAATATCTCTTTTAGGGGGTAATCCTATTATTTCTTTAAATACATCCTTAAAATCCTTTAGGACTGCATAATATTCAATATTTGACATCTTATCCTTAGGTGTTTCTTCCATATTAGCTGCAAATAATTGACAACCTTTCCTATAACATTTCTTCAACTGCATTGCTGAAATTTCTCTGGCAGTTACTGCCCTGGGAATTCCCTGCATTGTCTGTAGGTTCCCTTCCTCATCCAGGCAAGTAAATGCCTTGTTATGACCGTCTAAGACACCGTGGTGTTGGTCCAACAAATCCATCCCAATTAGACAGTCATAGGAACCTAAAGGAAAGATGTTCAAATCTGCCTTGGTGCTCAGCCCATTCATGCCCACTGGACATGGCTTAACCATCTCGTTAAATTTTCTTTTGGATCTGGTATCCAGCTGCACCAACCAATATTTTCCATGCTTTATTCTAGACAAATGAAATACTTCCACCATCTTAGGATCTATATAACTATGACTAGCTCCTGAATAAATTAAAATTGCAATGGTTTGGTTGTTGATCATACCTTCCACTTCAATAATTTGTGATTGAAACTTTGCTTGCGTGTTGTCCAGGGCTGCATATATCCTTGGTACATTTCTTACCATGTCCTCCATTGTTTCATATTGTTTTACATTGTGAACAACTCTCACTTTGTCACTTATGTGAGGACAATCTATATATATATAATCTCCTTTACAACCCCAACATTGAATAGGTGGTTGCCTTTGCCTTTTCCTTCATGTCTCAATCGTTCTAGGCTCTCTATAATTTGTCTGTCCATGAGAACTATTTTTGAAGAATGGTGTCTTATTCCCCTTCTTCTTTTGTTCCATCTTAAATTTCATCTTGTCTTCCCAAGCTTTTTGGAAAGTTGGATTTCCTTTATGTTGATCATATAGGAATTTATCTCGCCTTATTGTCTCTTACAATGTATTGGGATCATCATATTGGATCTTGACACTGATGAATGATGGCATCCCACTCAAATACCTATGAATATTAAATGTCTCATACTTAATGAAGGAGACATACTTTAACAATTCTAAAAACCTTCTTTCATATTCATCAATGGTCATACTCCCTAGATTTATTTCAAAGAACTCCTTCATTTTCTTGTCATAAAATCTCTTAGTCAAGTATTTCTTTTCAAAATACTTCTTGAATTCATTCCAAGTAACATTTTTCTCTTTAATGTGTTTCACCTACACAAGATGATCCCACCACATGGATGCCTTTCCCTTGAGTTGATAGATAGCAATTCTTCCTTCTGCATGTGAAGAATAATTATGCAATTGAAAGTCCTTTATCATGCCTAGAAACCATGTATCTACATCTTCATCCTTCTTGTGCTCACCATCAAACATAGGATGTTTGACCTTGTTCATTTCTCCTCGTAGTTCATCCACCCCAAACCTCTTCTTATGCTTCCTGACAGGGGATGGAATGAAGTTACTGTGTGCTATCCTATTGGAATTCCTTGGGGAGTGATGGTGATGTCTACTAGTAATTCTTGTTCTACCTTTCTCATCAAGAGACCTATGACTTCCTGATTTTCTTGAGCCATTCTCCTTATCCAATTTATTTTCAATTATGTCCAGGATCTACATTAACTTCATGTTGAAGTCCTCCTTCTTCTCCTTTGATTTCATAAGCCTTTCATTATCAACTTTTTGACTTTGGACATCTTTCTGCAGATTATTGATGGTCTCTACCATATTCATATTTTCATCCTTGTTATAAATAATAGGTGTGCTCATTTAACCATAGACAATATAGAAATATTTTCACCCAACCATAGGCTGAAGCCACCCCCGAGCACCTTAACCTTGACAGAGAATAATTATGGAAGCAAGCCCTAGGCCTAATAGCCAATCAAAGCAGTGTATCACTCTCCATAGTTAGCATACCAATCAGAAAGTCCAAACCATAACCAAGAGAGATTCCAAGACTGAAATCAAAAATAAATATTGCAGTAGCTTCAGTTGCAGCTACTCTCCAGACTTGTGCACAACTAAATTTATGAAATTGTGAGTTGTGTGTGTCAAATGAGCTCTAGTGTCTTGTATTTATATTTCTCCTCCTTAGCTATATGGGCTGACTTCTCATTCTGGAGGCTAAAAACTCAATATTAAATATTTTCTTTAGTCGACTTGTCTTCTAGGGTTATTTCCAATGAGTTAGGGTTTCTTCTTTCTTCCCAAAATATTCTATTCTTGCCAGGGTTACACGTGGAGGTTAATACCTCCCACAACTACCATAATATCAACACTCCCTCCTAGCTAGGGAGGTATTGAAGGAATTTTTATTGATCATAAACATATCATTCAATCGATAGCATCATCATAGGAATACATGCTATCTCATGATTAGATCACGAGCACCATCATCACTATTAGTATCATCTGATAGCATCAACTACATCATCTCTCGAAGCCATACTCCATCTGAGTAATCAAGCATGATGCTCAATAAGTCACTCACTCCATAGAGTGATACAAAAACCATTCTTCTAATATGGACATATGTCCTAGAAGAATAACTATTCCAAAAGATGTTGGAAGCCATGCCATGGGCTACAAGGACTATTCTTCTAATCCAGACATACGTCCTAGAGGAATAAATGTCCTGGACCATTTTCCATCTGGAGAATGTCTTTCCATCAACACATTGACTATCCATCTAGTTTATAATCATTTTCAACACTACTAATAGTCTACATGGAAATCAGAACAATGTCATTCAATAGAAAAAAATTATGTCTATCCACAGTAGTACACAACTACTATCCAGCAGTACACAACCACACCAAGTAACACACAACTACTTAATCAGCGACACATAGTCACAACCAGTGGAACACATCCACCACAATATCATACATCTATTGTCCGGAGACATACGGTCTCCATAGCAATCATATCATCTAATATCAACTTGCATAAAACAATATCATTATATAAACTGAGTCATGTGGGCCATTCTTCCACTCACATCTGTGAGATCTGGATGAACATCTACCCTTAGAATGTAAAACATCATCCATGGGCTATCTGGACTATTCTTCTCAAGCATAGAAAAATAATTGTCCTTAATTTCTGAGCCTGAACTGTTGAGGAAAAAGGTATGAATTACCTTACTCAATCATTTTCGAATTTTGTCTAGCTAGGACAAGATAGTCGAGAATATCACCCTATGCTTTATAGCCTCATAAATAATTTCCCAATCTGCAAGTATTAACTACCAGGTCTTAAGATGATTTATTAATGAAAAGAATATTGCAAAAATAAAATAAAATTTTAGTTTAGTTTCTAAAATGTATGCACATTACAGAAAGTAAATATGGAGATCGAAAGAAAAGGTGACCAAGTCATAAACACACACAAATGAGACAGAATAGCAATCTGATTTATTTCATTCCAAGATATCAAAAATGGTTTTATATTTACAAAACCCTATGGGGGGCATGGACCAAAGTCTAATTTAGAGATCCCTGATGAACACCATACAAAAGGACTCTGACAAGAAGTGAAAACTGAAATTTATAATCTGGATCAACTTGCCACAGACTGTTGCCAATATGACTCTGCAAAATATCCTTTATTAGATATGAAACTTAATCCATAAATAGACAAGTATACACATACTATCAAGGATGGATCGACACCTCTAAAACAAGCATCTGAATGATTTGGTTCAGTTTTGAACCTTGTTGTCTACAATAAGACCCTACTATCAAAAATAGAATTAGGCTTTGAATGAACTCAAGAATGAATGAAAACTTAACTATCTCATGAAATCAAAAGATAAAACCTTAGTCTTTCTTCTCATCTAGCTTTTATGCCTTCCAAATAAGTTGAAGTAGTTCAACTACTTTCTTTAGTTAAGTTAGTTGAACTTAACGAATTTAGTTTAGGAGAAATAATAATAATAATAATAATAATAGTTAAGGGTATTTATTTCATAATAAATATGTAGGTGGGACCCCTTGTGACTCCCTTCTTTTATTCTTTTCAATTTATAAAATAAAACACAATTGGATAATCATTTAAACACATGCCACCTTGTAACTACCTTAAATACCTTCAAATTTTGAATATTTAAATATCGGAAATAATTCAAATCATATCCAAACATTTGTAAATATCCACATAATCCACATTATCTAAAAAAATAGCTTGTTTTCCAAAACTTCATGCAGACCATTTTCTTCAACAACTCAATCATAAAAAAACATAAATTAAAATCCATACTTACCACTTTGAGAGGCAATCTTTGTTTTATCATAGTTGTCCCCCTTTGACTTCCCGGAAGTAGCCTTTGGTTGATTTGAACCTTGAGGTTGTATCTCACTAATAACATGGGAACAATCATCCTTCAGATGCATATGGGAGGACACTGATTTTGAAGAGTCATTTGAAGGAGAGGAAGGGGAGGCAACAACTTTGCCTTTATCTTGCACATGGGGACATTGGTTTTAATCCTTTTACTAGCATGAGAGGATTGAATAGGTGAATGCGCAAGGGAAATATAAACATTAGGATTTGCAGGTGGGGGAGAAGGTAATGACAAATTGGGTCAGCCACAATGGTGAGAAACAACTGGATTGACAATCTCTTTCCATCCATCATTTGCATGGACTTCTAGTTGCAAGGACACGTGAGGAGGCACAAGAATACTAGGGATGTTTTGAGGCTGGAAGGGAGGTCTCTCTATTCGAGGTTGTACTATTCCTTGCTCGATCTAGTTAAATAACCCATCTTGAAACAACTGGTTCAATCCCTGGGGGTCAACATCAAAATGAATAGAGAAACTAGGCCTTCTAGGCCCTCTGTTCCAGTTACCTCTTCCTCTATTATTTCTTCCATGGATTCCCCTGCTGAAGAAAATCATCTTGTATGCAACAATTCATCAGTAACTAAGCCCTTAATAGACCATACATGACATTTTTCTTGCATTAAACAATAATTGGCTCATAAATTGGCACGTGACCCATGCAAATCCATCCATAAGAAATCATTTAATAATTTCCAAGTGAGCAGGGGGTGGTAGGTTTCATGGAACATCTGGAGGGAGTGTAATGAGAGAAAAGTGGTATAATGAGAGGGGATAAATACACAAGTATTTCTCATCAATTAATAAAATAATTTAATTGTGCAATCAAATACCAAAAATATTAGTTGCCATCTATTTATGTGTCATATCTTTTGTCACTGTTATACAGAGTTTTAAATTTATTTTACAGAACATGGATGCCAAAAATGATAATGGGATTATGAGGGGGGCATAATGAGTGAAAAGTGGTAGCATGAGAGGGTAAAATACGAATATTTTTCATATAAAAAATAAATCAAATACAACAATCGACCATAACTATGTTCAGACCTCGATAATTCAATAAGAATTCACTTTTAAAACCACAATCTAAACCATCACTTCTTTTACATATTGCTTGCTGACTTTCAAAAAAAAAAAAAAAAAATCATATGCCCAGAAATACTCAATTATAGTAGCCTTTGCATCTATATAATATTTATATAGAAGTCATATCAACATTCTTGCAATCGATATGTTGAACGTAATAACCCTTTGAGCCACAACCATTCATATTCCAATGCTAAATCTCTTTTCCTTTTAAAACCAATATAAGACGCACAGTGATCTCAACCATTTATAACCAATTCTTGTTCTTTAAAATAAAATAAGAATATGCACAGTATTAACCATGATTTGTCCATTATTTACAAACTATTTGTCATAATAAATTGGGCGTTAAAACTCATAATCGGGCCCCAATCCTTTCACACACAGGTGTCTCTTTTAAAAATATAATCAACATAGGGATTGATTTGAACAACATTCAACAATTAACATACAAATCTGAGCCCAAACTTCTCATAATTTCGCATGTACAAACTTCTTTTTAAAACTACCCAAACGAGAAATAGAACCAACTCGTGCACATTCAAAGCAACACACACAATGTTCTTTTACCCTCAACTGGATTAATACAATATGAAGATTGTAATTAGGGTTTAAACACAGTGAACATAGAGTAATAACATTCAATCAAAGGAATAAGTCCTCATAAAACACAGACAACTCGTGCCTTCAAAAATTTACGACATAGAAGTAACATGTAACAACCCTCTTGACAGTGAGAGTTATCAAATGACAGTCGACCACCTTCAACAGTGAACGAGAGGGAGTGAACTCTTAAAAGAAATGTAAAAGGAATTCCCAAGCACAACCCATGGCCAACCAAAATCATATACAAAGCTTCCATTAATGTTCTAGCTGATGTTAAACCGGTTGTGCAATGCTTTCCATGCAACAACAATAATGAGGGAAACACCATGATAAATAACAATTCAGGCTCGACCAAGACATGGCAAGAAACACTCCAACTCTTAAGATTTCACATTGCAACACGGAGAATCAAAACATATCAACCACAAAGACAAAAAGGAGTGGAAAAACTTAACACCAAGACTGGTTGTAAAATCCATGTGCAAATCTCAAAGTTTTCTAAACTATAATCATAAGTTTCCATGGAGAACCATAACAAAAACCCCAAGCTGACCAAGCATTCCTTTCTTTGATTTAACTAATAAACCCATGCACAGACTACACACAGCATGGAATAACCATTCCCCTTTCTTTAAAATGCCAATAGCATAGGATATTCACAAAAGAAACCATAAGCACAACACCAATACACAGTCCAAAAATCTTAAGAAAAACATAGACCTCAAGCCATTCTAAGCCAAAAATCGATTCATAATGTAGAGTAACCATCATGGATGGAAAAATAAGGAACCATACCTAGAAAATATTGCTCGAGGGAGAGAATTAGACTGTATCCTCCTTCACAACCAAAAATCGTGGAGCATCAACAACCACGAGAGCCATAAAAAACAAATGCAAGTATGGCTAGGCTGGCGGGCCTCGATGGTTTTTTGAGTGACGTGTAGTAAATTCACGTCACTTCCTTCCCCAGCCTCATTCAATTCATCATACAATCCAACCAACTCACCACAACACTAACCGTTAAATCAACCATATATTCCATTGTTATATCCCATTTCATAGTGTGCCACCCAAAATAATGTCAAAACCTTTTTTTTTAAAACAACAATGTGCCATACATTACCCTATGTGCTTCAACATCTAACAAAGTGCATAGGTCTAGAAGCAAGGTTTTATGCACCCTTCCTTTGTCACAATAGCATACAACATTTGGGCTTGTGTATAGTCCTTTTGTTTAAAAGAGCTCCCATATCATCCCCTTGTATAAAATCATATGTAAAACAATTAATCTTGTTTAATTGCAACATCCAAAACACAACCTGTAATAATCCTTCTATCCATATGACAACCATAATTTGTGAGTGATCATCAAAACCATCTAGCCACGCAATAATCAACCAACCATCTTATGCCATCACAATGATTAAAACCATGACTTGAATCATCAAATTGTAGAAGAATGCGTTGGCATCATCATAATAGAAAATAAAATATATAAGTGCAGCATATCCATCATGGCACCACTATTCTACAAGGGGTCCCACCTACTAGTTTATTATTATTAATAAATAATAGAGCTTGGCAATCATTTGCAAGCAATATTCATCATTGCGTTTTTATGCATCAACAAACTAGTGACTCCACGGGGAAATCTGCTTCCAACATATTAAGAACTTAGATAGTCTAGTTTCATAGACCAGGTGAACATTAGATCAAGGAATGTATATCAGAATGATTATGCAACAAGGGAAGTGAGGTGGTTTTAAGGGAAAAGATGATTTGGGATTTAGGGAATAACTTATGGAAAATGTTACGTATGAGGGCGTTATTCATGTATGCATAACATTCGATTAATCGCAATAAAAGCATTCTTTGCTTTAAGGAGAAAAACGCTTGTGTACTCTTTTTGAATCTTAGAGCGGAGGGAAGAAAAGGAAAGAAAAAAATAAGGATAAAAATCCAACTATCTTATCTAACAATAGTACTGGAAGCAGATAGCAATTTCAATGATGTATTCAAGGAGGGACACCATGACAACTGTGTAACCTGATCATTATTGATTAACAATACTTGCAGAATATCTTCGTTGTGGCCAAACTTATCCAAAATTGTATTTCTGACAAGAAAAGAAGTCAATAAAAGAAATAAAACAGCAGAAATGAAACAAAAGAAATAAATAACAGCAAAGAAAAATCAAAGCAATGAAACAAAACTATAATACAAGAGTAATTCCATACAACATTTAAACTTTCAAGCTGGTTCCACATAGTGTTTTAAGTGGGAATTGTTTGTGCTATAGGAAAATAACTGCTCTTCCAAGTCCTTTAGAATATAAGAATTTGTGCCCAGGACAAAAGCGATTTTAAAGGGACCCATCCATAACTTTTGAAACTTTGAATGCCTTCCTCTATCAGCGTGAGTTGAACCCCATAGCAAGTCTTTTTCATTGACCTTAAATCTGAAATCTTTTGCACTTTTATTGAAATATCTCTTAACAGTTTGTTGTCTTCTTTTTATGTTTTCCAAGACAAAAATCATGTGTTCCTCTAAAGCCAATAGTGCATTTATCCTTTGAGGAATATTAGAAGAATTCAATTCTTCCATCTGTAGCATAATCCTTAGAGAAGAAAGTTCCAGCTCAGTAGGCAGAATGGCTTCTTGACCATAAACAAGTTGAAAGGGGGTGCAACTAGTGCTCACCTTGGTGGTAGTACGATCTGCCCAAAGGGCGTAAGTGAGGAGGGTGTGCCATTGACGAGGCTTATCTTCAATGAGCCTCTTGATAATTCTAACCAGATTTTTGTTAGTAGACTTGGCTTGCCCATTTCCTTGAGGATAATAAGATGATGAGGTAAAATGTTTAACTCCTAGTTTAGCTAGAAACTGAGTCAGCTTAGTAGAAATAAAAGCAAGACCGTTGTCTGTAATAATTTCCAAAGGAAAGCCAAATCTGGAGAAAATATTAGTTTCAAGGAAAGAAATAACCTGCTCATCCTGTGAATACTTAAGTGGGACAACTTCAATCCATTTTGTAAAATAGTCTGTGGTTGTCAAGATGAAAAATTTCCCTGCTAAAGATGGAGGATTAATAGGACCTATAAAGTCCAGACCCCATTTTGAAAAATGAAATTCAGGGAGGACGGGTTGTAAAGGAATGGCAGAAAAACTTTATTTTCCATCGAACTTTTGGCACTTGTCACAAGATCTTGAAAAGTTATAAGAATCACCAAAAATTGAAGGCCAATAATACCCTTTCCTAATGATTTTAAAAGCAGTAGTTTTAGCAGAAAATTGGCCACCCACATGGATAAAGGAATCTGAAGATCCATGGGTTTCTTGTAACAATTTATGTGCTTCCTCATTATTTACATAGCGAAGTAATATACCATTGATGGATCTCATAAACAAGAAGTCTCCTAAAATGACATATCTGGAAGATTCAAGACGAAGCCTTCTCCTTTGATGAGAATCTAATTTATTTTGGAATCTCTGATTTTGCAAGTAATACACCAGATGTTTATACCAGGGATGTTCAACTACAGGAAGGATTTTATTGTTAATGTAAAACAGGGCTGACAGAGGATTATCTTGTTCATCAATTTATTCACTTGCTTCAACATGTTGATCCAAGTGAAGGGCTAAGTCACGTCCCTTAATGGTTTTGGAAGTCATGATGGTTAAATCATGCTCCTGGATATTTGCAAGACAATGTGCAAGCTTCCCTAAAAGATAATTTTGTGAGAGAAAAAACTTGACAGTAGGTAAAGAGACTTTTACCAGCATGTGCTTACCTAAGATAAAGTGGCGAAATTTATCAACAGCTTTAACAAGAGAGAAAGCATGATTTTCAATATAAGAATATTTGAATTCATCATCTGACAATCTTTGACTCATGTAAGCTACTGGTTTTTCATTATCATGGTCATCACATTATATGAGAATAGAAGAGATTGCTTCCTCTGTGGCATTAGTATATATAATAAACTCTTTCCCAAAATCCGGCTTCGCCAAAACCGGTGCATAATTGATTTCTTTCTTAATCCTTATGAAAAAATTCTCAACATCATTAGTCCAGGAAAAGGAGTGACCTTACTTCAGAAGACTATGAATTGGTTTGACCATTACGACAAAATCAGGAACAAACCTATGGACAAAGTTGATAATGCCCATAAAGGCTTGAACCTCCTTTTTGGATGTAGGGGAAGGAAGGTTTAGAATAAAAACAATCCTTTCGGGATCTATGCTTATTCTTGAATCAAAGACAATATGCCCAAGGAGCTTTCCCTTGGTAACGCCGAAAATAGACTTAGAAGGATTTAAAGAAATGTTAAATTTCTTGCATCGCATGAGAACCTTTCTAAGATGACCAAGATGATCCAATTGGTTCTTTGAATATACAGTCAAGTCATCAATATAAATCTGAATAAATGTACCGATCAGATCGTCGAAATCTATCTACATAGCTCTTTAGAAAGTGTCACCTGCATTAGATAATCCAAAAGGCATGTGTTCATAAGAAAATGTTCCCCAACATGTAATGAAAGTGGTTTTATATTCATCTGTCCTTTTTACCTTGATCTGATTATAACCAAAAAAATTGTCAAGTAAGGACATCATCTGTAACCCTGCAACTTGCTGCATTATCATTTCTATATTAGGGAGAGGAAAATGGTCTTTCACGCTAGATCTATTTAATGTACAGAAATCAATGCATAGTCAGATCTGACCAATTGTTTTTAGAATGGGAACTAAGTTGGAAACCCACTCAAAATACTTAACAGGGAAAATTATACCAGCCTTCAATATGTTTTCCAACTCCTTTCTAATAGTTGCTTCCAGTGCGGGGTTAATGGGTCTTTGTTTTTCCCTAACCGGTTTTGTGCCTTCCTCGATAGGAATGGAATGTTGTATAATATTAGAATCAAAACCACGAATATCCTCATAAGACCAAGCAAAAACATCTTGAAATTCACAAAGTAACTCGATGAATTTTGACTTCTCTTCATCAATAAATTGGGCACCTATCTTAACATTCTTTGGGGAATCGGATGTCCCAATGTTCAAGGAACTGGTTTCACCCACTTTCCTTTTCAACTCCTCTTATTTATGTGTTTCTTTGTTTCCTACATCACTAGATGAAAATAAAATTTCTAGAGGAGTCACGCCCTTCGTAATTTTTTTGTTTTCCATGTATGTAATCTCCTTGGTCTTATAAGGTTCATTTTGTATGAAATCACAGATGCTTTCATCACTAGGGAAGAACTAACATGACTCTACATGATCAGGGATATGCGGGAGATATAAGGATTGGAAAGTGAAATCATGTCTTTGTGGCAGAAGTTGCCAAGTAGGAGAGGCTGGAAAAAAAACTAACGTATCAACCATTGAATTCAATTCCCTTTTGACACGAGTGATGTTAAAAGATAATAAGTTTGAGATAAGTTCCCAAACAGTTGGGTGTAATGTTTCATTAACTTGTTGTTAGGAGAATATATTTTGCATATAAGGTTTACAACAAGTTCAAAGTCCCCAAAAACTGTAAGGTGACCACAACCTAAATTATAGGCATTTTCAATGCCTAGCAGTAATGCTTCAAATTTAGTGGCATTGTTTGTACAAGAAAATTCTAACCTATAGGAAAAGTTGTGAATTTTACCTACAGGAGAATACAATATAATGCTAGCTCCATTACCTTCGTTGGAGCATGAACCATCAAAGTGCATGTGCCACATCCCATCTTCTAGGTCAATTTATTCCAAGGTAGTTGTTGAGTCTCATAATTGTCGCATTTTCATCCTCTTTTCCTTTCGCCATTCCTCACATTCTATCACTTAATTTAACCATTCATTATACTCTTTTCATGAATACATTTGGGTTTCACCTTCTTATTTTCCACTTTATTCATTTTAGTATTAAAAGAGAATTTATGATTAAATATTATGAAATTGACATATTTTCATTTACATCTCAAAGTTGGATGATTTTTGTAATGTGTAGGAATCTTTGAAGACTCCAACAAAAGGATTATTCAAGCTTCTCAAATATTTTCTCCAACCTTTGAAGATTTGAGGATAATTATTCAAGCATATTCAAAGGAGAAAGATCATGGAGATATGGATAGAATTTCTTATCAAAGATATTAAGGATTTGTGAGAGGATTTGTACAGATAAATATTATGTAATTATTAGCAAATTGGTTGTACCTACTTGAGAGGAAAGTGGATCTACATTTATTAGTTTCTTATCCTCTTTTCAAAGAAACTCATGTATAAATAGGGGTGCTCTCTCTCCATTTGAAATTAGTAGGAGTTAGTGAAAGAGTGGGGTTAATAAGTGTGTGAATGATTGAGTGAGTTAGTCATTTTATAGAGGTTGGATTGGAATGCTATGTAATAGAGTTTATGATTTAATACAAACATCTTGATCTATCCATATTGAGTAGAGGATTCTTTATTATGTGTTAGTGGTGTTGATTTCATGTGAGCTCACTAGTTGCTTGTTATATATTATTTGTCTTTTATGCAATTCCATGCTTTCCTAATTAGATTCATTTCATGCAATTTCATGCTTTCATAATTAGATTCATTTCATGTAATTACATGCTTTCTTAATTAGATTTATTTCATGCAATTTCTTGCTTTCCTAATTAGATTCAATTCCAGTTGTGTGTTTCCTTTTCAAGCATTAGATTAAGCTAGTTTCACTTTAATCATGTATATATTCTGCATGTGCCTCGTAAGTTTACAAACTAGTTTCATGTTTTCTTGTCGACTTTAGATTAGGCTAGACTAGGCTCTGATCTTGTGTTTCCTTCACTTGCACCTCGAAGATTATGAACTCCTCGAGTTGACAATTAAATAGTTGGGTAATTAATTAATTTAAAATATTTAATACCAACAATAGTGTTGTCCTCATTGACAAAGATGGAATACACTCCTAAGTCCTCCTCAACATAATTTACATTAGGCTATGGAATACTTTCTATATACGATGAAATTATTCTCTCTCTTGGGACTATGATGTTCTTCCCATTCTGAGGAATGGATAAGTGTGTCTCATCGAGTGAGACGTATCCACCTGTCAAAGATTTCCAGTCTCTTCCTAAGATGATTGAATAATTACTCACCGGCATGTCAATTACCTGAATATTAAGGGTTGTCCTTATTTCAGGATGTGTGCACAAAACCAAAGTCACATCCTTGATCTCACCTATGTTCGATTGTTGTAAAATATTATAAGAGAGCATGCTTCTGGAATTTTCATTTGTAAAAGACAATCCTAGCTCTTCCATAATAATTTTTGACATTATGCTTGGGCCCAAACTGTCGTCAATTAGACAACAATGGGATATTGTGTCCATAATCTTTACAAAAATGAAAATTTGAGGGTTTTTTACAGGGTGTCTAAAATTATTTACACCTACTTTATTTACACTAGAATCCTTTTATTTTACCTCTTCAGAGATATTGGCTATGGTGGAAGCTTTTCCTTCCATGAAATTTTTTAGATGTTTTTGTTGCTCAGGGACGAAAACCATGTCCAAAAGAGTAGCATCAGCCTTGATACTAGCCAATTGGTTGAGAATATTGTATTTGGAAGAGGGAAGAGGAGAAAGGACTCCTTGACTGTCTAGATTTTTAGTAACATGTACAGTAGTAGTTGGTGAATATGATCTTGGGCTAGAAGAAGTATGAGGGGGATCATATTTTCCTTTTGAAGCATAGGATTTATTCCTAGTGTTTATGACCATGACATCCTTTGGTTCTGTGAAATCTAGAAAAACAATGGTAGTTTCAGGCCTTTTCCAAAGATTTTATCTCTGGCACTCTTCTTTACCTCACAATTACTTTCCTCATGTTGTTCCTCACAAAAGTTACACCAACTACAAGGCATGATGGCTTTAGGCTGAAAGTTGTTTTCATTTGATTTCCTAAAATCTGGTGAAGAAGAAGACGATTCTCCAGGAGTAAGTGAAGGGACATTTCCTTTCTGCTCAT
Organism: Picea engelmannii; assembly: GCA_009831015.1. Classification (NCBI taxonomy): domain Eukaryota; kingdom Viridiplantae; phylum Streptophyta; class Pinopsida; order Pinales; family Pinaceae; genus Picea; species Picea engelmannii. The sequence continues at coordinate 871,209 of ML778997.1, forward strand.
ACGCTATCATTCAGTTATTCATATCTTGTACAAGTTGTAAGAGGGAAGACATGTACATTTGTTTAATTGAGTCTCCTTTGGGAAGACAGGTTCTTTCAAGTTGTTCTTCATACTCTAGACAAGTATGTAAAGAAGAACCAAGATTGTCAATAGATTTTTCTTCAAGCCTATGACGGTAAGGGGAAGGTAGAGCATTATAGTAATGCATAAAGCAACTTGGTTATGGGGGTGAATAAGTTCGGTAATTTGGTTATATAACTTAGTGAAACGTAGGTTGAAAGACTTGATAGTCTCGTCATATTTATACGCAATGTTATTGTATTCCCCTAATTGTTCGGTTGGGTTCTTAGACTACCCATAAGTCTATTTGAACTAGTAAACTAACTCTTCCCAAGTGAAAATAATCTTGGGAGGAAGATCAAAGAAATTTTCCATTGCTTTCCCTTCAAGGGAATTAACAAATAAGCGCATACAAGTAGCATTGTCATTAGATCCTATATTGTGACAGGCATTAGAAAATGCCACCAAGTGTTCATTTGTAGTGACTGTGTTATTTCCAGAAAACCTAGGGAGATTCTCTTTGAATTTAGGAAGTGGACGAGTATAAGGTGTTAGGTTCATAGGGGAGGATACATGCCACAGAGTAGTAGTATCATCCTCTTCGAATTTAAAGAGCCCATACTTATTAATGACCTTGGAAGGGTTTGTAGTTGATTCGACTAGGATTTGATGACTATACAAGATGCCAATCACTAATGAGGTCGAGGGTTGAGAAGTTGAGGCACCTCCAGTACCACCAAAGCCACCCATAGATGCCATTTTGTGAATGATGGGTAAGGGAGAGAAAGATGAACTAGATGAATCATATAAAGTTCTCCTTAGAGTACCTTGTTGGATTGACAAAACAATGTTTCTTCTTCCTATTTCAGCAATAGGATTGATTTCAGGAGACAATCCTCTTCTTCTCCTAGAGATATGAGGATTTGAGGACATGAAAAGAAAATATCACAACTTTAGGGAAGAGAGATCTTACAACTGATTCCTAGGTTGTCTTTGTCTGGCCTCCCAACGTTCCTGAACACTTATGTATTGTTCAATTACTGCCCACGAGAGTTCAAGATCAACCTGGGTATTAGCAGTCTCTAATATGGTATTGAATAAGGTTAAAGAAATGTTGGTTTGGTCTTTAAGATCAGGCTCAATATTGGGTTTCCTTGTAAGCGGTACTTTCATGAAGGAAAGAAAACAGTCAAAGAATCAAAAGCAGAAATAAAAATATTCAATGATAATCACGCATACAATCAACCAGAGAGATATGGAAGATCTCCCCAGTATGGTCGCCAAAATAAATGTTGAGGAAAAATGAATGAATTACCTTACTCAATCATTTTCGAATCTTGTATGGCTAGGACAAGATAGTCGGGAATATCAACCTGTTCTTTATAGCCTCATAAATAATTCCCCAATCTGCAAGTATTAACTAACAGGTCTTAGGCTGATTTATTAATGAAAAGAATATTGCAAAAATATATATATATATATATTTTAGTTTCTAAAATGTATGCACATTACAGAAAGTAAATATGGAGATCGAAAGCAAAAGTGTCCAAGTCATAAATACACACAAATGAGACAGAATAGCAATATGATTTATTTCATTCCAAGATATCAAAAGTGTTTTTATCTTTAAAAACACCTATGGGGGGCATGGACCAAAGTCTAATTTAGAGATCCCTGATGAACACCATACAAAAGGACTCAGACAAGAAGTAAAAACTGAAATTTATAATCTAGATCAGCTTGCCACAGACTGTTGCCAATTTGACTCTGCAAAATATCCTTTATCGGCTATGAAACTTAATCCATAAATAGACAAGTATACACAGACTCTCAAGGATGGATCAACACCTCTAAAACATGCATCTGAATGATTTGGATTAGTTTCGAACCTTGTTGTATGCAATAGGACCCTTGATGTAGGATCATCGTAAGTGCACGCAAGTGGAGGACAGTTGGATATGCACTAGTGCACATTTTGAAGATAATTTTGAATTTCAAAAGAGGAAGCATTAATGTAATATCTAGAAAAGATATGATTGCATTTATGAGTTGGAGATTGTAACGCAGATCTTGAGCATTTCTCTCATATGTTGGTTTTAGTCATTGAATGTAATCAATGTAAAGTTATTGTAGGCTTTAATTCGATTAGATAGCTTGAAGTTGTAGGAGGGAAAACTCTAGAAATCTCCCTCGCATGTATTGTATTGTATTAGTATTCTCATTGTAAGAGCTAGAGAGTTGTATATCAAGAGAATAGGGAGAACAGAGATTGTAGAAGTTGTATAAGAAGATAGTTGTTGTTATAAAACCCATGTACATGAGCACTTGAATTAATATAAGATGCTTTGTGTTATCACTCTGTAAACTCCCATAGGTTGTCATGAGGTAAGAAGAAATCTATCAGAGGTAACCGTAACCAACCGCTTCGAAACTAGGAGCTAGCCCTACCATCTTCAGAGAGGGATCTCTCTGTGAGTTTTAGATTTGTTTGGATTTTAAATATTTTAGGCTAGTTAGAAATAATATAACCGATTTGTTTGCATTGTTTTTAAATGAAATGGTTGAATATCACTTACACTTACATTGGGCTATGGGGTCTGTTTTAAAAAGATAGAGGTTAAAGAAAGCTTTTATAAGATTCGTTTTACAGGGCGAGATAGTGCTAATGCTGGATTCTTTAGGAATAAAATGGTGTATTGCTGAAAAAGGTGAGATATCAGTTAAAACAAAAAAGCATTTAAGAATTTCTTTGTTATAACATCAGAAGAAAAACATTTAAATCTATAAAAGATTAAGAACAGAGTACACAATGGAAAATTATGCAACTATAACTTCTTTTAAAGATTAGATTTAGAAAGACAATATTATAACTGATAAGGAAAAAACTTTTACGTAGACAGAGGAAACTTCACCAACAATTAACACGCAGAAATCCTGTGAAACTTCTCTTTGTATTACTAGAATAACCTCTTGATAAAAATCACAACGATTAGAGCTTGCTTGGGCGTAAATATCAACAACCCTCAATACTTCTAAGTTGGAAATATTTATAATAAAAGTTACAAACGACCCTGTCATTAATGATCAGGACGTGATAGAGTCTGAGTCTAACTAACTAGCTAACAAGATGTATAAATGTAGTAACTAATGATGATGTGTCGAATCTCTCATGATGATTTCGGGGAAGACCGTTGGTGAGTCATTCGGATGACTTTAACTGTGTTGGACGTTGATATGGATGAGGCTTTACATTTACTCAATCAATTCGCACAGCTCATCCCATCTTTGTGTGCTTGGGATGGTAACTTTCAATAGCCGGCGGTAGACTTCGTCCATCTCAGTGTATTTAGCAAAAGTCGGCTTGATGAGGAAGATGTACTTGATTTAGTGTTGTATGTTGAGATCATGTTGCAGAGTCTCCAAGAACACTTTCCCGTGATGTTGCCTTGTATCCCTGAAAACTTGGAACTGTCTTTGGCCATGGTGGCAATCTTTTGCTTGTAATCGGACAAAGTCATTAATTTATCATTTAGGACACGTAATCAGGAAGACCCTTTTTCTGTAAGGCTTCAATCTTGCTAAAAAAAATCTGAACTCCAATGTCCATGTTCTGAGCCTTTTCCTCCAACTGCAACATTAATCCATTTTTAGTCAACACTCTTTTTACTTCAAGGATAGTCTATGCTATGTCTTCGAATTTCAGTTCTTTCAACTCTTCTTTGGTTTTTGAGTTCAGAAACTTGATGATATCGTTGGCTGCTGAGGGCATTTCATCTAGTTCTCTTCTTATCTTGTCAATGGCATGTCTGCTCTTCAACACCAGATCATGTTGTTCAAACATGATTGGCATCATGGGCCAAATCTCATTTATGGAATTAGAGATGTTTGTCCAGATATTTTCCTTAGCCTCAGCTAATGTCTTTCCTGCCACTATTTGTTTTTGGAGCTGTTGTATTTCCTGCTTAAGCTTCTCTGTTGCCTGTCTCTCAACATTGTATCTTATTTGGAAAGAAGATTTGAGTTCCTGGAGATTTTCAACCTCCCTTTTCAACCTATTAATCTATGTTTCTTGTAGATTCATCTCCTCCATGGACTTTGATAGCTCCATAGTCTTTTCCAATGCTGTCAATGGAGTTGTCGATGGAATTTCCACTCTGGTGGTCATTGGCATAGTTGTTGTACTGACTTCAGCCAAGGGAACTGCATTCAATGCAATAACTTCCATTGGGGTTGATTTATCCTTCTCTTTCAATAACCTTTCCAATTCTTCCTCCATTTCCTTTATCTATGCATTCTGCTACATGATCAGCTTCATCCATTCCTCTTTCTCATCTTCTGCTTTAGCTATTTCTTTGTCTTGTGAATCTTCTGTTGGTGGAAATTTCACCTATTTTCTTAGAGATGTAGTGTCATCATTCTTTTTCTTTATCATCTCCTCTGCCTCTTTTACATTTGAGGGATCGTACCCAATCTTGAGCACCAACTCCTCTAAGGATTTTACTTTGTTGTCTTTTGCAAAAGAGGATATATTTTCCAACTTCAATTGGGTCTGAACATTGCTTAAAGATACTTGTAACTTAGCTGTGATAGAGGAAGCATGTGCTAATGTGGAGAAAATCATTTCTCCAGTATGTCTATGCAAATCCATCTGGTCAGTTGGATGGACTTGTTTGGTGTCAAAAACAATAGTTGACCTCTTTTAGTCAGTGATCTCTTTGGGTTGAGGCACCTGTGCTTGCAGAAATGCCAGATGCATTATTCCATTCTCTGTGTCAAAGGCTGATAATAGTCTATGTTATGTTGTGGAGGCTTTCTTCCAGAACTAGGCATAGGTGTTATTAGTCAGCATCTGGTTCTTCTTTTTAATCATTTCATATTTTTCAAAAATGCTTACAGGTGTAGATCCTTGTGGATTTTGGGTGGTCACAGCTATATCTGTCTACTTCTTTGAAGAAGGAATGGACACCACCTGGTGTTCTTCCACAAACACTTTGGAAGAATGAGACTCTTCTTCACCAGACTTGTGAATTGCATGAGTGGTTTAGGGTCTTTCTCTAGATACCTAAAACTCTTATGTTGATACCTCAGTGATTGAAGGAGAGGAATCTTTTCTTGGCCTTTTTTCCTTTTGTATATGGGGATTGGTAGTCTGTGAAAAAGAGAACAAAGAAGATTCATATTGTTCAGTGTCTACCAAATTATTTGCCTCCCACTCTGTCTGGTTCGCATAATTTTCAATTTCTGGTTTGAGGATGTGAGCATAAGGTGAAATCTTGTTTTTGGATCTCATCTCTACAATGATCCCAGTCGGATCATAATGCCAAATGAAACTGGTGTTGAACTTCATTTCCTTTAGTAGTTTATCTGCCTCTTCCCTAGCAACTCAATTGTTGCAAATAAATGGTCCTATTTTCCCTTTAATCCTCCTCTGTTGTTTTTTCTTCAAAGACACAAAATGAATGTCATCTGAATTTATCATCTGAAAAATATATTCTAGTGCAAATATCTGAACCGGTACATACTTGGGCAGTTTATATGGAGCTAGTTCACACCCATACACTCTGATCTCTGTGTGATTTTGGTATAAGAACTAGTCTCTAGTCTTTGCGAGATTCGAAAGGTGCAGAACTCTTTGGATCTCCTCATTTATCCTTGGTTATGTTCTTCCATTGAGCATGCCTACCACTGGATGATAGAATATCTCGATGAATTATTTGAAACTGAACTCAATGGAGTTCCTCCTGAGCAGCGACGTCAATAGGATTACCGCTTGTGGTTGTCCTTCTTTATCCATCTTCTGCATGAGAAAGGAAAATTTGTCTTCTTGATAGAACATAAACATGTAGGCCAGTATTGAAGAATACCAGAACATGCCTTCTGTAGGGAAAATTGCCAGTTGCTCGTGCAGGTTCTCGGTCAAGAAACCACTGTAATCAAAATGGGTGGTCACTTTCTCTTCAGCAGAGAAAATGGACAGGAAACCTAAGATAGGTTCATCCACCCATTCATCTAAGAAGTAACCGAGAAAAAAACACAGTGTTGAGATAATTTGATTTCCCTTTTCGGAAAATATGGACAAGTGATAGGGAGGATTCTTCTTAGGGAATTGGGCATCTTGTGGAAGGAACAACTCGAAGATTTGTGCTCTTTGGGGAAACGTCAGGTTCTTATACAATTCTTTCAGAAATTCAATTGTGTGGAGAGAACGGGGTACGGATCTGGTTACTTTCATCATTTGATCGATGGTGTCGGGTGAAATAAGGAAAATAGTTTCTCCATATGAAGATACTATGTCTCTTTGATCAAGGAGGTAGTGTGCTTCGCACTTGAGGGAGAATTTAGGAAAGTGATAGACTTGGGGAAAAAGATACAGAGGGATATTTGACTGCCAAATCTCGATTTCATTGCTCTGTTCGATGAAGGTGTCTCTGAACCATGACTATAGCTCAACAAAGTCGAATTCAGACCTAGTTTTTGAGATTAGATAGTCTTTGTCTGCTAATGGGATCTGGTCGAGATCGCCAGGAGGTGGGAGAAAAGGATTTTCCTCTACATTTGATTTTTTACTTTTGGGTGCCATTGATTTCCTTCGATACCTGCACACTGAGCACACATTAGTAAGCAAAAGCTAAGGTTGGACAAGATGTTGAAGAGGCGAAAGAGAATGAGTCTCTGATAGGCATGGAGCGTGAGAGCAATGTGAAAGACCGAAACGGGGTTGGGATTTAGAGAATGGGTGTCTGTTGGGCGAAAAAGGACAAATCAGGTGAACAACGGGTATGTGGTCAGTAAGTAATGGTTAAAGGTTTCTTTAGAGCGTGAGAGGGTAGGATGAAAGACATATAATGTGTGTCTCTGGTCAACGTGTAGACTGGTGATTGAGGGGTGAACGGGAAAGATATGACCTGTAACGGTTAGATGGATGGGATGTGCTGACAGGGTCGTGACATGGAACTTGTAGAGGGTGGTTGTGGGATGTGATACCTCGGGATAGTGGTGGTGAGTTGTAAAAATGGTAGGCGGTAAATGTTTGGAGAGGGGCAGTTAGGATGCAATGAGGTGATGTCGTGTTGGGATGGGGCCCGCCTGGACTTTGCTTCATTCCAGACCCCCCCCCCCCCCACTATTAAAATTTGAACAGTCGGGGGGGTTCGGGATCCCTTTCTGACCATTGATCTGGGTGAAGCTGGATCAATTGTTGATTTGGGTGCATTCTTTAAACATCATGTTGGACCCCCCCCCCACCATTAAAGGTAGAATGATTGGGGGGTCCAGAATCTCCTTTGGACCGTTCGATTACGCGATGATGGGATGACCATAGATC
>ML778997.1:878778-890896 GCA_009831015.1 Picea engelmannii
GAGGGTCTGAAAACTCATAAGAACCATAGATCTGGGTGCCAACAGCTCGATCGTAGATCTAGGCCCGATCTTTAATCTCTGGGGTGCGCTTCAATATGCGAGGTCAAACTTAGGCTTAATGACCTTTTTATGGGTTTTGCGCACTGCCCCCTTTTCTTCTGTCACTATGGGGTTAGACAAAACATTCCACCATCAAGATCCTGCATTTTCCATTGATCATCTTACACTTTTTATTGAAAAGAAACTGACCAACATATGTCCTACCCTACTCCTTTGTGCCTTTAGCCCAATTTAAAATGTTGGGCTAAGAAAATACTCTACCCTGGGGTTATTTGACCAAGATTAGACTATTTGATCAAATTTATTCACTAGCTAATCTAAATTACTTGGCTATGATTAGACAGTATAGCCAAGCTTAGTCACTATTCCTAAATACTTAAATTCAAAATACTTGGCCATGTTTACACTGTGTGGGTCAAGTCATTATCAATTCATGGGGCTTTATCCTTTTTATTTCATGCCCTCTTTTTGTTTTCTCATTTCTTTTCTTTTCTTTTCTCTTTTCTTTTCCTTTCTTTTCTCTTTTCTTTTCTTTTTTTAGAATGCAGCACTATCTGCAAGTCAAAAACACTAAAGGGATAAAATTACAATCAACAGTTGATCCTATAAATTATAGGGTTATAATAGTGGCTCCACCTGGGGATTGTATCCTCCTTGTGAGATGCCAAGAATCATGTTTCTTGTTGTCTTGAAAAATGTCTTCTAGAGCTTCTTCTATTATCTGACTTGCTTTATTTCGGAAATTTTGATGACATTTTCAGTGTCCTAGGGCCTTCTCTGCGGGCTTCAAACACCTGAACAAAAACACTTACACCTAAAATACTTGTAAAAGAAATGATATGTACAATAGAATGGAATGGTGATCTCTCTACTGAGGTGACAAGTAATGCTTCAGCATCCTGCCATTTATAGGTCCCCCTGGTAGGTCTAATCCATCACTATTAACAAGAAGAAAAGCATTATTTCCTCTGAAGGCCTGAATGGTGTAAGGACCCTTCCACAAGCTATCGAACTTTCCATGTTTACCTTTATCTTCATTTCTGGAGTCCCATCTCAAAACTAGATCACCCAATTCAAAGTTATTCTCTTTGGTTCTCTTGTCATAAATATTTTTAATATTTTCCTGGATCACTTGAGTTATGTTGTAAAATTATTCTCTGGATTGCATTAGGTGGATCATTTGATTTATTCTTCGTTGGACATTGTTTGGTTCTTCTTGTGTTTCCTGCAATAGTTTCATGACCAAAACTCCTAATGAAAGGGAAAAAACTACCTCGATGCCATACACCAACTGGTATGGAGACATACCAATCGATCTTTTGGTGCTTATTTTGTCATCCCAGAGTGCGAAAACCAACTTATTATGCCATGATTTCTTGTTTTCTTGTAGTGTCTTTCTGAGAATGTTCACCAGAATTTTGTTAGAAGACTCGGCTAGCCGATTTCCCTGTGGATAATAAGTCATCAAGTGTCCCAAACTAATATGATATTGATTACAAAAATCTATGAGCCTTTTGGATCTGAAAGCCGTTGCATTGTCATCTATAATTTTTCTGGGGCATCCAAAACGAGACAAAATGTTAGTTTCTAAAAACTTGATGATGACAAAGTCAGTAGCTTACCTGCATGGTACAACCTCAATCCACTTGGTGAAGTAATCTATGGCTGTGAGGATCCATTTATGTTGGCCCGAACAGGGAGGATGTATTTCACCAATGAAGTCTAGCCCCCATTGTTGGAAATGAGATTCAATAGATATGGGTTTCATTGGGAGTGGCAGAAGCTTCCTTTTACCTTCAAAAATATGACACTTGTGGCAAGAAGTAACCTTCTGGTGAACGTCAGCAAACAAAGTAGGCCAGTAAAAGCCATCTCTCAGAATCTTGTTAGTTGTGGTCTTCCAGCTCAGGTGCCCACCACAATCTCCTGCATGAAAATCTTGAAGAACTATGTCAGCTTCATCTTTTAACAAGCAATTAAGCAAGATACCACCAGGATCTTTCCAATATAGATTGCCTTCCAAAATACAAAATTTCAATGCTTTCAATTTAATAAATCTAGCTTTGGTCTTAGTCAAACCTGGAGGAGCCTGTAAATTGTGGAGTACAAAAATGAGTTATGCGTACCAAGGGGAATTTAAGAATGTCTCTTTTATGTTTGGATTCGCCTGCTCTTTCGGTCCGTCTACTGCAGCCAAAAAGTTAATATCTAAAGCATGCAAATTAGACTCTGCCATTAGTTTGGCCAAACCCTGTCCTTTGATCAGTTTAGTAGGTTTTATTTCAATGTCGTATTCCAGAATAACCGCAATCCATTTTCCTCTTCTACCATCTGGATTATCCTGGGCCAGGATATCTTTAACCATTGTGTTTGGGACATATGCAATTGTGTGAGAGTGGAGAATATAGACCCTAAAATCATTTATATCCTTTACCAGGGCAAAGGATTGTTTCTCCATAATGTTGTAATTCAACGCTGTGTCTCTTAAAGCTTTGCTGAAAAAAACTATGGGTTGCTCGTACCCTTCACTATTTTTCTGCAACAATACTGCGTCTTTGGTATAGTCTGGGCTAATCAAAATTGGGGCTTGGGTGAGAGCATGTTTCACCTGCTCAAATGATTATTTGGACTCGGCGTTCCATTTGATTTTTGTGTCCTTTTTCAACATATTGGTGATATTCTTGAGAGGTCTGGCCAAGTTTGGTATGAATCTTCTAAGGAAATTTATTTTTCCAATGAAATATTGTAGTTCTTTGATGTTCCTAGGGTGTTCCACCTTCTGGATAGCTTCTATCTTGTTGGGATCTATTTTAATTCTATCTTTTGAGATTATCTATCCCAGTAGTTTACCTTCCTCTAACCCGAAAAGGATTTTCTTAGGATTCAATGAAATCCCAAATTTCCTGCACTTTTCAAACACACGTCTAAGGTGGAGAAAATGTTCTTCGTCGGATTTGGAGTAAACAGTTACATCATCCAGATAAATGAATATAAATTTCCCATTCTCATCCATAAAGGCAATATCCATTGCTCTTTGGAAAGTAGCCCCAACGTTCATCAGACCAAAAGGCATCTTCACATACATGAAGGTTCCCTAGGGTGTGGTAAAATCTCTCTTCTCTTGATCTTCTGGATGGACCAGAACTTGGTTGTAACTAGAGAAACCATCCAATATGGAGATCCTACTGGATCAGAACACCTTTTGTAAAATATGGTCCATTTTGGGTAAAGGGTAATTGTCTTTGAGGGAGACTTTGTTCATATTTCTGAAATCTATACAGAGTCTGATCTTGCTAGTTTTCTTCCTGGTCGGAACTAGATTAGAAACCCATTTGGAAAATCTCAAGGGGACTATAATCTTGGCATCATACATCTTTTTTATTTCTTTCTCTATCAGGGGAAGCAACTTGGTATTAATTCTTCTAAGTTTATGTCTGAAAGGTTTGTGTTCTTCTTTTATGGGAATCTGGTGTTGTATGATACTTGTGTCATAGTATTTTAAGTCCTCATAGCCCCAGGCAAAAACATCTATATATTCCTTAAAATTTTCAATGTATTTTCTTTTTTGCTCTGGTGGAAAATATTTAGACAGTTTTATCATTTTGGGGTTTTCTTATATTCCTATGTTGCAATCTTCAACCTCTTTACTGCTAGCTTCAATTTTCTATTTTTTGGACACATCATTAAAATCAAACAAGTCTTCCAACGGAACTAAACCTCTAGGTAACACATTATTTTTCAACTGTAGGATATCAGAATCTACATCATTTTCATTGAATTCTTCAGCATCTATTGTATTTACACTGCCATTCTCAAAAAAATATTTATTTACAAATTCGTCACCATTTTCTAAATCTATGTTTGTACATTCGAAATCATTTTTACATTGCCCGAAATCTTCAATTTGATCGTCATTTCCAAATACCTACCAATATCTGAGGTTGTTAGGAACAGTGGGTCTGCACTTCACCTCCACTATGTACTTGCGAGTGGGACGAAAAGGGATCTTACAGGTAGCTGCTGACGTAGCCAGTTCGTCTGTGAGTATATTTTGTCCCCCAGGCATCACCTGCAAGTCAATCTCACTAAAGCATTGAAAAGCATCTAAAATAGCATTCCTATAGGCTCTAAGTCTGGGATTTTTTGTTGCATACTCACCTTTGATTTGCTTGATAATCAATTCAGAATCACCCCTTACCATTATCTGCTTAGCACCAACTTTCTTCAATAATTTCAGGCCGAGCATTAAAGCCTCGTACTCGGCTATGTTGTTAGTACATTGGAAGTTCAGTTTATAGGAATGATTCTCGGATTACTTTGATATGGGGTTATGCATCCACTCTCTGGCTTCAGCTCCTTCTTTACTCACAGCACCATCGAAGTCCACGCTCTAGAAGTCTGCTAGCAATTTCTCATTTTATTCAATCATGGGGTTTCTTACTTCGACAACGGCTTTATCATCCTTTGGATCAGGTGCATCATCCTCCAGTTGTGTGATTTGTTCTTCAAGATCACCATCATTATATAGAATAAAAGAATCTACGTAAAAGTGTGTGGAATATAGTGGGTAATTGTGTGGCTTTTCTTGACTACTGACCATAAACTTCATCAGTGTTTCCCTGTAAAGTCTTCTCTGTTGACCGAAAACTGGAATGGTGGCATAGAACATATCTAGTTGTAGGGTTCCTCTCAATTTAGCTCCCCAAGACCTTGATAGAAACATACCATACTTGGGGGGAATATATGCCATGACAATGTCCATCACCAAACTTTTCGTCGGGATTTGAGCCAAGGTGATTCATAAGTCTTTAATCAGGCCTATACATTTGACCTTGCTGGAGTTGAAAGAATGAAAATCTTTGTAGGGTCTGGTGACCTCCAGTCTCCCAACTTTTCCATCACGGATTTGGGCATTAGGTTGTGAGAGGCACCTGAATCCAGCATAGCGTTGTGTAATATCAGATCGTGGATATTTAGGCTGATGTAAAAAGGGGCCACGACGCCATTATCAGTTTGACTGTCAACTTTAGGACCAAACAGGAGCTCAGGTCGATCATCGGCAAGGTTTACTATGTCAGAGTGGTGTACAGATCCAACATTCAAGGCTTTTGTACCCATATCAGGCTCGACGCTTAAATATTTTATCACCTAAGACCTGTAAGCGTTCTTATTCATCAGCTCAGAGAGGGGAATGGGAATCTTCAATTTTTCTAGTTCCCCTTCAAGGCTGAAAGGAGCGGTGGTTTTGTTTAAACTCTGTACTTTTGATTTATCGATAGAAACTCTGTGGACAGGTGCACCTGTTTGAATGGTTGATGAAACTTCTGTCCGACTTGTTCTCTTAATAATTTCTGGAGTTTTTTGCGCAAGAGATTCTGCGTCATTCCACCCAGGGGATTTCTTGGGAAGGTTTTCTGAGGTTTTCTTGGTTTCAGCAGCCTTCTTCAGAGAATTGTCATTAGTCTTCTTACTCCTCAAGTTATACTTCCTATGAACCTCCATTATAGCATTCTCAAAGGCTTGTTGTTCTGTTTTCTCAGCTTCCTCATTTACCTCTGTTTGTGAAAGGAGAAATATTTCATGTTCTTCCTCGGTGAGGAAAATAGATTCATGATCGTGATCATGATCATGATCACCCTTTAGATTTATATGAGTATCATCAAAATCCTCAATTACTTCCTCCCCGTCATCAGCATAGTTTTCCTGGAGAGGTGTGATAATCTGTTGATCATGTCCCCTTTGTTCCCGTTGATCTCTAGGATCTCTCTGTGTAATCTGAGGTGGATTTCTTCTAAAGTTTGGGTTTCTGATTTGAGGGGCAGATTGGTTCTCCCTAGGTGGGTTCCTATCAGTTATAGTGAGACTCTCCATCATTTTCTTCATATCTCTGGCGAGAGAATCTAATTTGGCATCTGATGAGGAAGTAGAAGGTTCTTCTTTGATGGTGACCCTCTTTTATGTTCTCTGTCTGGCCCTTCTGGCCAAAAGATTTTCTTCTACACTGACGACACTTATTTGCATGTCTTCCAGAGTTGTTGCGTTACTTTCCCTTAATTGATATGGCATGTCGGCATCAAAACCATCAGGGAACTTTATTAATGCAAAATCTTATGGTGGTTTGATTTCAGTCGGGATAGCATTGTATAGATTGTTGAAATGAGTGCAGTAATCCTGCACTGTCTCTCCTTGGTTCCTTCTGATGTTCTCATACTCTGACAGAATCTGGAGAGGATTTTTATTTACCTCCCACCGGTCAAGGAAATTCCGATGAAAGCCAGCAATATCAGTAGTGGTAGAAGCACGTAAATTTTTGAACCGTTTTTTCACTTCTCTAATTAGACTTTGTGCAAATAATCTCATCTGCACATCAGCTTCATCTACTTCCTACAGGTCAAAGTAATCGTTCATTTTGTCAACATGTTGTTGTGCATTCAAGGGACCAGTATTGTCAAACTGTGGGAGTCTAGTTTGATGATCTTGGGGCATGTTATGTAAAGGAGCAACCAATACCAATGGAGCATATTTTGTCGCCATGATTGGTGGGGGAAGTTGAACAACAAACTGTGTGACAGGAGAGGTAATGTCTGAAGATATAGAAGATGAAGGGCTTGGAGGAATGGAGTGACATGTTTTAGTTTTAGCAGAAACTGCAACAATAGTTAAAGCAAGAAGTTTGACGGACTGTTGAATATGGATTTTGTCTAAGGCTTGACCAAGATTTGTGACTAGGTCTTCAAGCTTATCAGTCTCGGGGTGAAAATGTTGATCAACTTAATATTTAGGAGAAAGTATATCATGGGTCCTAGGCTGAAAAATGGTTTGGTCTAAGACCGTTTTACTAACAAAACTGTCGGATTTTGTCCTGAAAATACTTGTTTGAAAGGGCATTTCAGGCTCAAGGTCTGGAAGAACAACTAACTTCTCTAGGATGGAAAAAGACCTTGGAAGTGGGTTGTTACTCCTCGAAATTTCTACAGTATTTTTCTTCATGAGTAGTCTTTCGGGGTTATCTATTACTATTGCAGGTTCTGGGTCAGGATGAGATCTGGTAGAAATTTTTTGGGGAGCCAGAAATGTTGATTCTATTCTTCCTTTGGAGATTTTAACTTTTTATATACAAACTTTAACAACCTCTAAACATTATTTCTAGATAAAATTTAGGGTTTGTGTTTCTTCCAGAAATAAAGTTGTCTTTATTCTAGGGGAAAGAAAACAAGGGGTGGAAAGTTTGTTCAGTTCATCCCCAGTATGGTCGCCATTTATGTTATCACTCTGTAAATTCCCAGAGTTTTTCGTGAGGTAAGAAGAAATCTATCAAAGGTAACCTTAACCAACTACTTCGAAATTGGGAGCTATCCCTACCAGTTTCAGAGAGGGATCTCTCTGTGAGTTTTAGATTTGTTTGGATTTTCAAGATTTTAGGCTAGTTAGAAAGAATATAACTGAGTTGTTTGCATTGTTTTTAAATGAAATGGTTGAATATGACTTACACATCCATTGGGCTATGGGGTCTGTTTTAAAAAGATAGAGGTTAAAGACAGCTTTTATAAGATTCGTTTTACAATGCAAGATAGTGCTAATGATGAATTCTTTAGGAATAAAATGGAGTATTGCTAAAAAAGGTGAGATATTAGTTTTAAAAAAAGCATTTAAGAATTTCTTTGTTATAACATCAGAAGAAAAACATTTAAATCTACAAAAGATTAAGAACAGAGTACACAATGGTAAATTCTACAACTATAACTTCTTTTAAAGATTAGATTTAGAAATACAATATGATAACTGAGAAGGAAAATAAATTTACACAGACAGAGGAAACTTCACCAACAATTAACACGCAGGAATCCTGTGAAACTTCTCTTTGTATTATTGGAATAACCTCTTGATAAAATTACAGCGATTAGAGCTTGATTGGGTGTAAAGATCAAAAAACCTCAATACTTCTAAGTTGGAAATATTTATAATAAAAGTTACAAGCAACCCTGTCATTAGTGATCAGGACGTGATAGATTCTGAATCTAACTAACTAGCTAACAAGATGCAGAAATGTAGTAACTGATGATGATGTGTCGAATCTCTCATGCTAATTTTGGGGAAGACCATTGGTGAGTCATTCAGATGAATTTAATTGTGTTGGACGTTGAGCTGGACAAGGCATTACCTTTACTCAATCAATTCGCACAGCTCATCCCATCTTTGTGTGCTTGGGATGGTAACTTTCAATAGCTGGCGGTAGACTTCGTCCATCTCGGTGTATTTAGAAAAAGTTGGCTTAATGAGGAAGATGTACTTGATTTTGTGATGTATGATGAGGTCATGTTGCAGAGTCTCCAAGAACGCTTTGCCTATGATGTTGCCATGTATCCCTGAAAACTTGGAAATGTCTTTGGCCATGGTGGCGATATTTTGCTTGTAATCGAAGAAAGTCATTAATTTATCATTTAGGACACGTAGATCAGGAAGACCCTTTTTCTGTAAGGCTTCAATCTTGCTAAAATATCTTTGAACTCCAATGTCCATGTTCTGAGCCTTTTCCTCCAACTACAACATTAATCCCTTTTTAGTCAACACTCTTTTACTTCAAGGATAGTCTTTGTTCTATCTTCGACTTTCAGTTCTTCCAGCTCTTCTTTGGTTTTTGAGTTCAGAAACTTGATGATCTCGTTGCTACCGAGGGCATTTTATCCAGTTCTCTTCTTATCTTTTCAATGATCTACCTACTCTTCAACACCAGATCATGTTGTTCAAACATGATTTGCCCCATGGGACAAATCTCATTTATGGAATTAGATATGTCTGTCCAGATATTTTCCTTAGCCTTAGCTAATGTATTTCCTACCACTGTTTGTTTCTGGAGTTGTTGTATTTCCTGCTTAAGCTTCTCTGCTGCATGTCTCTCAATATTGTATCTTATTTGGAAAGAAGATTTGATTTCCTAGAGATTTTCAACCTATTAATCTTTGTTTCTTGCAGATTCATCTCCTCCATGGACTTTGATAGCTCCATAGTCTTTTCCAATGATGTCAATGGAGTTGTTGATGGAATTTCCACTATGGTGGTCGTTGGCATAGTTGTTGTACTGACTTCAGCCAAGGGAACTACACTCAATGGAATAACTTCCATTGGGGTTGATTTCTCCTTCTCTTTCAATAAACTTTCCAATTCTGCCTCCATTTCCTTTATCTGTGCATTTTGTTGCATGATCAGCTTTAGCCATTTCTCTTTCTCATCTTCTGCTTCAGTTATTTCTTTGGCTTGTGAATATTTTGTTGGTGGCAATTTTAGCTGGTTTCTTAGAGATGCAATGTCAGCATTCTTTTTCTTTATCATCTTCTCTGCTACTTTTACATTTGAGGGATCGTACCCAATCTTGAGCACCAACTCCTCTAAGGATTTTACTCTGTTGTCTTTTGCAAAAGAGGATATATTTTCCAAATTCAATTGGGTCTAAACATTGCTTAAAGATACATGTAACTTAGCTGCGGTAGAGGAAGAATTTCTTAATGTGGAGAAAACCATTTCTCCAGTTTGTCTGTGCAAATCTATCTGGTCAGCTGGATGGACTTGTTTGGTGTCAAAAATAATAGTTGACCTCTTGTAGTCAGTGATCTCTTTGGGTTGAGTCACTTGTGCTTGCAAAAATGCCAGATGCATTCTTCCTTTCTCTGTGTCGAAGGCTGACAATAGTCTGTGTTGTGTTGTGGAGGTTTGCTTCCAGAACTGGGCATAGGTTCTATTAGTCATCATCTGGTTCTTCTTTTTAATCATATCATATTTTTCAAAAATGCTTACAGGTGCAGATCCTTGTGGAGTTTGGGTGGTCACAGCTATATTTGTCTACTTCTTTGAAGAAGGAATGGACACCACCTGGTGTTCTTCCTCAAACACTTTGGCAGAATGAGACTCTTCTTCACCAGACTTATGAATTGCATGAGTGGTTTTGGGTCTTTTGCTAGATGCCTGAAACTCTTCTACTGATACCTCAGTGATTGAAGGAGAGGAATCCTTTCTTGGCCTTTTTTCCTTTTGTATCTGGGGATTGGTAGTCTGTGAAAAAGAGACCGAAGGAGCTTCTTGTTGTTCAGTGTCTACCAGAGTATTTGCCTCCCACTTTGTCTGGTTCGCATACTTTTCAATTTCTGGTTTGAGGATGTGAGCATAAGATGAACTCTTGTTTTTGGATATCATCTCTACAATGATCCCAGTCAGACCATAATGCCAAATGAAACTGGTGCTGAAATTCATTTCCTTTAGTAGTTTATCTACCTCTTCCCCAGCAGCTCGATTGTTGCAAATAAACGATCCTATTTGCCCTTTAATCCTCATCTGCTAATTTTTCTTCAGAGACACAAAATGAATGTCATCTGATTTTATCATCTAACGAATATATTCTAGTGAAAATATATGAACCTGTACATACTTGGGCAGTTTATATGGAGCTAGTTCACACCCATACACTCTGATCTTGTGTGATTCTGGTATAGGAACCAGTCTCCAGTCTTTGCGAGATCTGAAAGGTGCAGAACTCTTTGGATCTCCTCGTTTATCCTTGGTTCTGGTATTCCACTGAGCATGCCTACCACTGGATAATAGAATACCTCGATGAATTGTTTGAAACTGAACTTGGTGGAGTTCCTCCCGAGCAGCGACATCCATAGGGTTACCGCTTGTGGTTATCTATCTTTATCCATCTTATTCATGAGAAAGGAAAATTTTTCTGCTTGATAGAACATAAACATGTAGGCCAGTATTGAAGAATACTGGAACATGCCTTCTATAGGGAAAATTTCTAGTTGCTCGTGCAGGTTCTCGGCCAAGAAACTACTGTAATCAAACTAGGTGGTCACTTTCTCTTCAACGGAGAAAATGGACAGGAAACCTAAGATAGGCTCATCCACCCATTCATCTAAGAAGTAACCGAGCAAACAACACAGTGTTGAGATAATTTGATTTCCCTTTTCCGAAAATATGGACGAGTGATAGGGAGGATTCTTCTTAGGGAATTGGGCATCTTATGGAAGGAACAGCTCGAAGATTTGTGATCTTTGGGGAAACACCAGGTTCTTATACAATTCTGTCAGAATTTCAATTGTGAGGGGAGAATGGGGTTCGGCTCTAGGTACTTGCATCATCTGATCAATGGCGTCGAGTGAAATAAGGAAAAGGGTTTCTCCAGATGAAGATACTATTGCTCTATGATCAGGGAGGTAGTGTGCTTGGCACTTGAGGGCAAATTTAGGAAAGTGATAGACTTGGGGAAAAAGATACAGAGGGAGATTTGACTACCAAAGCCAAATTTCATCGCTCTGATCGATGAAGGTGTCTCTGAACCACGACTGTAGCTCAACAAAGTTGAATTCAGACATGGTTTATGAGATTAGATAGTCTTTTTCTACTAATGGGATCCGATCGATATCGACAGGAGGTGGGAGAAAAGGCTTTTCCTCTACATTTTATTTTTTACTTTTGGACGCCATTGATTTCCTCTGGTACCTGCACACTGAGCACATGTTAGTAGGCGAAATCTAAGGCTAGACAAGATTTTGAAGAGATGAAAGAGAATGAGTCTCTAATAGGAATGGAGCATGAGAGCAATGTGAAAGACCGAAACGGGGCTGGGATTTAGAGAACGGGTGTCTGTTGGGAGAAAAAGGATAGATCAGGTGAATAGCAGGTATGTGGTTAGTAACTAATGGTTAATGGGTTCTTTAGAGCGTGAGATGGTAGGATGAAAGACATCTAATGTGTGTCTCTGGTTGACGTGTAGACTGGTGATTGAGGGGTGAACGAGAAAGATATGAACTGTAACAGTTAGATGGATGGGACGTGATGACGGGGTCGTGACATGGAACTTCCAGAGGGTGGCTATAGGATGTGATACCTCGGGATGGTGGTGGTGAGTTGTAAAAATGGTAGGTGGTAAATGTTTGTAGAGGGGGAGTTAGGATGCAATGAGGTGATGCCACATTGGGATGGGACCCGCTTGGACTTTGCTTCATTCTGGACCCCCCCCCCCAACAGTTAAAAGTTGAATGGTCGGGGGGGTCTGGGATCCCTT
>ML778997.1:901755-931312 GCA_009831015.1 Picea engelmannii
CACGATCTCGATCTACAACAGGAGCGGGTCTTCAAACAGGCTCTGATACCATGTTCGACAACACAGGTATTCCAACAGAGGACGAACACCTTCAGTAACCACTCACATAACCAGATCAAAGATAAACACACCGATGTTTTCACATGGTAAAACCCCTATGGGGAAACATCCACGGCCCCAGCCAACGCGGCCACTTGGAGCAGTTTATTAATGCAAAGAAAAATATTACAAAGAGATTTTACAAGAGAGTTTCTCACAATCGATCATCGAAAAATGACCCTCCATGCTCTTTAAATAGAGATCATGGACCAATCGGGTGTTAAGCCATGGATCAATGGCCATTAAGATCGAGGAGAGTATGAACCATCAGATCACTCTATGTCGGGAACATATCGTGACCGTCGGATTTACTAACTACAAATGCATACTAATGCATACTAAAGAAACACACTTTTACCTAACGACATATTAGACCAAGTAGATCTTAACTAACTCCTAGGTGTCTAAATATCCTAACAGGTCATTCCTCCGACACTAATCATAGTGCAACCTGGATAGAATGAGTCTGCCCTAGGGAATTCATGTCCGTGATTGTTGAATCTAGACCATTCACCTAACAGGGCCATTCCTCTATCACTAATCATAGTGAAACCTGGATAGAATGAGTCTTCCCTAGGGAATGACTATCCGGACCATTTCCTAATGGAAATGACTGTCCTACACCAATCTCCAAAACGAACCATTCTTTGAAACTGCTCATAATTGTGAACTTTGAAAGAATGATTGCCCAACAAGGTGGACCATTCTACTTGACCAATACTCAGAGTGACTGCCAAGAAGAATGACTATCCTAGACCATTCCCCCAAACTGGCCACAAGGGAAATCATTGTCTATGGTACATCAACAATCTATTAGACCATTTTCATTACAAAAATGACTGTCCAATTTGGACCATTTTCCGAACTGGAAAATGCCTGACCATCAGAAATCTCAAACCACTTTCCGAACTAGAAAGGAACTGCTCATCCTAGACCATTTTTAAAACTGAAAAATGATTGTCTATAAATCGATAACATATCAATTCTCCCTCCCAACCTGGGAGTAATCTCTTCATTTTTCAATAAGGAAGGCGTCTCCACGAGCCCCGACTTGTTTCTTTAGTACACAAAATTTTCATCTTAGACAGAGGCTTTACCAAAATATTTGTTATTTGTTCATCTGTGGAGATATATCTGAGAACCACTTCTCTTTTCTGGACTTCATCATGGAGAATATAATTCTTGATCTCAATGTACTTCGATATGTCATGGAACATTGGTTTTCTCTGAAGGCTTCATATAGCTCTAATCATTACAATATATTATGGTCGAGTTAAACACTTATGTTCCTGCTAGCTCATGACATTGTGGCAAGGCTCAAATTGAAACATATCGAAGTAGCACTTCTTATGTCATCGTGAGAGTTTTCCATGGATTAGAAATCCATCATCTCAGACTTCTGAGTAACTATTCTGATACGTTATCTCTTTTATAGAAAATTTTCACCATGTTTTTATTGTATATGAGATACTCTGCATTAGGTTGTTTGAATCCATACAAGGTATACTTATATCTGCATACATGGGTCTCTTTCTGGTATAAGCTTCTTTCTCACTTGCTTTATTTGGGAAGAACAATGTTTTACATGTAAATTCCAATCCATGGATACTGGTGAGTTGTCGTTATAGATTTTCTCCCTCCTTCTGGAAGAACCTATGAATCTCGCAATTCTTCCATTCACAATTCTTTTTCACATTTTCTTACATACATTGTTCTTTATCATAACTTCCATTTCTTCTTCTTGATTGATTCTAGTGGGTTCAAACCAAGCTGGTAGTCTTGTGATTCTCAGTATAATAACTGGTTGTTCTGGATTTTCTTTCTTTCTTGGAATATTCATGTTCTTCCTCATGTTTCTCTTTATCTCTTGGGTCCCTGGAGTCTTCTATAGATTCCATGCCCTAAAGATTCCAACTTATTCCTTTCATCATAGGATCATGGATGTAGATGGACAACTATGGATACTTTAAGGATTTTTTTCGAAGAAGACTTCTTCTAGAGTCAAATTGAACACATGCTGCTTATCATGGCTGCTACTTTCAATTGGAACATGGATAGATACTTCATAATCCTCAATGGATCATATCATTTAGGATTATCTCCCTCCTAATCCTTGCTTCATGCATGAATGCATGCTCTTCTTTTGGAATTATGTAATCATCTCCCTCCATCTAAGAGAGTGCATGATTTCGTCTACATCCTTATTGTCTTCTACAAAGTGTCACGAGTCTTTTTCTAATTTCCTCTTGATTGATGACTTATTTATGTTTTGACTTATTCTGGGTCTCTTGAAGTTTGATTTTGATTTTGGCTTATCTGGAAGTTGTTACTTATATAATAGCTTCCACAGGAATTGTTACCAAGGGTGGTCAATGTACTTCATATTTTCATGTGTATTGCTTGACTTGTAGTCATCGTGATAGAAATCCTTATCTTGGTATTCTTCCATAGGTATTGTTTCACTTGAACATCTTATATTCTAAGAAATAGATATGCAAGATATGTACATAAACTATGTAAACATGGTATGTACAAGAACTTTGAAGAATATTGTTACCTTGACTTAGAAGAAGAAATCTGCTTCATCTTGTTTGACTTCTTTGAGGGTTCCCTTTCTTCGGCAACTGTTGCTTTGTGTGTTTCCTTACTTTTCTTTAACTCTGGACAATGATTCTTGTAGTGACCATATTTTTGACAGTTGAAGCATTGTATTTTTGACATATCCTTCTCTTGATTTGGTTTCTTCCTTGAGTCAAACTTCTTCTTATTCCTGAATTTCTTGAGCTTTGTTGTGTAGGCTTGATCATCATCTTTCCTTTGGAATTTATCTTTTGTGTTAATCCTTTATTCTTCTTGTGCACAGCAAGTCCAAAGTTCTTCAAATGTGGGATACTCCTTTCTTGTGTTCATGCTTGTGGAAAATGCATCCCATGTCTTGGGAAGGCCATTCAGTACTATATTTATCAGTTCCTTCTTTGAAATGATTTCTTCAATAGCTTCTAGTTGACTTCTTAACTGAGAGATTCTCACAAGGTATGATGTTATGTTATCATCATCATTCATTTTCATGCCATGAAGCTCATTCTTTAGACTCATTACTTGTCCAATGTTTATGAATGAGAAGAGGCTAGTTAGGGCATCGTACAACTTCTTAGACAAGTCATGATGAGAGATGTAGGGTATCAAGTGGTATTTTATAGAGTCCACTATGATACTCATGGAATTCATTTCATTATCCTTGAACTTCTCCATAATTGCAACGTTCTGAGGTTCCTTCTCTTTTCCTTCTTCAAACTATGGTTCCATGATCTTTCCTTTCATGATATCCAACACTTTATTCTTGGCAAGGATGAGGTCAATCCATGTATTCCATACTCTGAAATTAGAATCCCCTTCTAACTTGTTTTTTGACTTCATAGAGTAATTCATGACTGCTTTGACTTGGTCAACCTTTGAATTTGACCAAAAACTAAAACTTGATGTCTTAGCTTGCTAAGAGTACTAGGAGGTGAGCTAGGTTAGGGAGCACTAGGATATCCTGAAATTAGGTCAATATCTTCACTTAAGGTGCCTCAACAAGAGGGTTAGGGTTTCATTGCTGCAACAAAAACTTTGACTGCAATTACAATTGTAACTAAGCAAATCCTCCAAATATTTATTCTAGTAGTTAGACTGTCTGAAGATAGTGTGGGACCATAACCAATTAGAAATAATAGGTGTGCTTGTTTAACCATAGACAATATAGCAGTATTGTCACCCAACCATAAGTTGAAGCCACCCTTGAACACGTTAACCTTGACAGAGAATAATTCCAAAAGCAAACCCTAGGCCTAATAGCCAATCAAGGTAGCGTATCACTCTCCATAGTTAGCATACCAAGCATAATTTCCAAACCATAACCAAGAGAGAGTCCAAGACTAAAACCAGAAATATAGGTTGTAGTAGCTGCAGCTGCAGCTACTCTCCAGACTTGCGCACAACTAAATTTCTACAGTTGTGAGTTGTGTGTGTCAAATGAGCTTTCGCATTCTGTATTTATATTGTTCCTCCTTAGTTTACTAGGCCGAATTCTCATTCTGGAGGCTAAAAACTCAATATTAAATACTTCCTTTAGTCGAATCGTCTTCTAGGGTTGTTTCCAATGCTTTAGGGTTTCTTCTTTCTTCCTGAAATATTCTATTCTTGTCAAGGTTACACATGGAGGTTAACACCTCCCGCAGCTACCATAACATCAACAATCCTTTTCTTCTCCATTTCCATTGGAGTTTGTTCCTTCAATATCCACATGGACATCCATCCCTCTGATCTTGTATTCCTAGCTATAAGCCCCTTGTGCATATTCCACTGCTCTGCACTATGTATTGATCCCGATCTGATCTAGTTGTTGTTAACTCTGCAAAATGTGCATCTAACAGAACTTTGTTAGGATAATTATTTCAACAATTTCATGAAAATATACACCATTATGGTTCAATAATATATCATACTTCTTTCTTCTCATTTTCTAAGAAATTAATTGTTCAACTTAATTTTCTAGGTGAAAAATTATATTCTATTATCCAAGATCTTTCCAATGACTACTCCCTTTCTCAATTCTAAGTATTGAGCAGAAAGTTATGCATATTTGAACAATTGTGCTTCCTGGGAGGTAATCCCTATACAATTATTCTTCTTTCTCAGAGATGAATTGGCTCTTGGACCTGTGTTGGATCCTCTCATAAAGTACAGAGGCCTTTGTTACTTATTTAGGCGTAGGTCTATACAAATCGGTACCCCATAGACTTCTTCTTTTAGCCCCTTTTTGTCCTTGAAAACAACAATTTGGCACTACCCCTCTTTTATTTCAATCAAAGTCTCATATGACCAAGGGATATGTCCAAGCTCTTAGATGATATATGCTTATCCAAAGCTTCATGACTTCAGGACTCCGAAACTTCGGGCTTAAGAGGCTCTTACTACCTCTTTCCTTAATTCTCCTGAACATCGAACTGGCAAACTCTTGCACGGTACATCTTCGGAGCTTCGGGGCTCTACTACTTTGGAGCTTTGGGACTTTGGAACTTCAGAATTCAGAAGTTTCTCCTACTCCACACATTCTTCCCTCCAAACGTCGAACTGGTGAATTCCCAGAGAATCTCTTCAAAGCTTCGCGCTTCATAGGTTCTTGCATCAATATACTCACATTCCCCCAAACGTCAAATTTCTGAATGCTCGGGCTAGCACTTTAGCGTTTCGTTACTCTGACGCTCCCCTGCTTTGGGCTTCGGAGTTTGGACCACACAACATGAAAAGTTCCCCGAACGTCGAACGGTCGAACTACATCGGTGCTCCCAAGATCTGGAGCTTCGGCTTCGGAAGATCATGCAACTACACACATTCCACCAAACACCGAATTGGTGAACTCTCGGAGTCTCAATAGAAATCATGCACTAGGGGGGGTGATACGTGGCAGAAATAAGGAGTTGAAACGTGGCCCAATCTAACAGGTGACACATGTCAAGTTCCAATTGGCACAAAACGTCTTTGAAAAGAACAAAACAAGATGACACGTGGAAAGAAACAAGAGGGTACACGTTACCATAGGTGATGCCAGCAGGCCATGTCACTCTGATGCTTCTTGACTTTGGAACTCCAGGCTTCAGAAGATTTCACACCCACATACTTGATAACTCTTGAATGTTGAACTTTCAAACAATTTTTCCCTGGAGCTTTGGGACTTCGAAAAACTTCTCATCTGTACACTTAAAACTCTCAATCGTTGAATTCATGAACTCCCAAAAAAAATTTTGGCAAAAGGCCGAAGTGGAAAGAAGGATGATCATGGGGAAAGAAAGAGTGTAGAAACTGAAGTAACAACTGGAGGGAAACACAACACGCGCGCATGAAAGAAAGCGTGCACAAGGAAAGTGACGGCTAGAGGAAGAACAACATGCGTGCATGAGAGGAAGACCTAACATCGGTAGGGTTAGGGTTTTTGTAATACATTGTAAACAACTGAAGATCCTGATAGATAAATATATAGATACGTAGGTATAACAGAGGCGTTGGATTTTTGTGTTGTAAGGTTGGTTCCTGATTAGTTCACTTTTGTATTGTTCATACTGGTTATGTACAAGTGATGCGCTATGTAATATTGTTAGAAACTATTATGTAAGCTATTGAGCTAGACAGAGGAAGGAAGGAAGATCTGAGGATTAGATCGCGGGCTGTGGAGCCTAGTGTGATCTAGTTCGCCTCATATAGATCTTACCCATTGGAGGAGAATTGTAAGCGCAAGACACCGAAGATATAGAACTACCATAATAAAAGAGCCAAGAGACAAATCTTTGTGGATGTAGCCCAGGAGGGGTTGAACCACGGTAAGATCTGCGTAATGTGATGAATGCATGCATATCTTTGTCTTATTTCAACAGTTAATTATTATGCTTAATGAATGAGTTGATATATTTCTAGGAACTATGATTATGTTGTTAAGTTGTGAAAGATAGATGCATAACCGTGAATAATAGTAAATTGCAATCACATTTATAATATCTAGCCCTGAAGAACGAACCCCTATCTCATACTTAATCCTAGGTTGTAAATGCTTGAGTCTTACAGCCACCCATATAAAGCTATCTCGGGTGAGACTAGGCAGCGCATTCTGTGTGTTGTGTTTCCTTCTAGTTTACCAGGAGGGTTGATAGTTTTAGAGGCTTTGTTGGAAACCTAAAAGACATGAACCCTAGATCAATAACTCAGATGATAAAGGAGAGAAGTAACCAACAAATGGTTCCATTGTCATGTTAGTAGGAATGAGAGAGGTCTGAGTAGGTGAGATAGACTGAGCAAGAAGAGAGTGAAGAAAAGAAGGGAGCAATGAGCCACTAGAAGGGAATGTTGAGACCATGGAACCCCACAAAAGAAGAAAACGAAGGTTGGTTAAGAACCAAAGAGATAGAGTTTGCATAGAAAGACAATAGAAACCCTAAAATCACACCGTGCAAATATCTGGACAAATACATGTTTACTGATTTACACGAAGTCTTTTTCTGTGATTTTCCGCATATACTATAGGAATTGATACTAAGGTTGAAGGATAACCACGCGACGAACCAGATTCAACACCTAGATTGGACTCTAGTACAGATTGAGTAGTTACAGCAGGTGAACAACAAATTCACCCGCACATTAGACTTTTGGCTTGACAGTATTGTTGCAAGATTCATAACAGAGTTTGTAGTTGACACAGCGAAGTCATACAGCATAGCAGAGCAAGAATTTCTACGTGGACCTAGAGGAAGGTACATTCGATCATTGTATACTTCTATTAAGATACTGCTATACAACAAAGGTGTAATGACAATGGAATCAGACAACTAAACTTCCTTGTGTTGCATGGGGGGAGGGGGGAAGCACTAACAGAAAGGGGATAAATGGAAGGAGGTAAGAATAAAGAAAAGAAGGTGGAGGAACCCTTGGACACGATCATGATGGACGATGACCAGATCAAGTGGATCTTGGCATCAACAGGAAAGACGCGTAGTGGAGTACCCTACCAATACAAGATGAATACCAAGAAGAGAGTTGTAACCATGAGGGAAGCCTTGGCGAGTGACGAGGAAGAGGTAGAGGATCTTCGGGCTGTGGAGCAGATTGAGGAAATCATGCGCGCAACATATGAGAGGAATACAAGAGGTCCAAGAACATGAGAAGAAGGTAGCCATCCTATCCATATTAATGTCAGTGTGGAACCCATAAACCCATGTGTGACTAATACACCAAAGAGAACACCACCGTTTAGACAACCGAAGTTCATAGGAAGTCCGACAACAGGTAGTACATCTACACAAGGAGCAACAACTAGAGGAGCCAGTTCAGGCAGCACTAGTCAAGTATCTACACCACGTGGAGGAGGTAGTAGTTCAGTATTTAGAATGGTAGGACATGATCCTACTATCAGATTACCAGAATTTTGAGGAGAAGTAGTTGAAGACCCTGAGAAGCATTTGTTCATTTGTGCAAAGATCTGGGAAGCAAAACAAATCATTGATGAAGATACCAAACTGGTGCAGCTAGCGATTACGCTGAGAGATCGCGCACTAGACTGGTACATGATTCTAGACACTAACAATGCACCTGGGATGACAAGGACATTGGCATACATTAAGAAGCTATTGATTAATGAATTCCAGAAGCCGAGCTTAGAGGATCAATACATGAACGAGATTATCGAAATAAGACAAAAACCAGGAGAGTCTGTATGGGAGATTGACCAGAGATTCAAGCAACTAAAGGGAAAACTAAAATACCTTATGACCAAGATGTAGCATCGGCACCTGTTTGTCAAATCACTATTACCACACTTAAAATATCCTTTATGACAACATAATTTTCAGACGTAGGCAAAGGCTCTGCAGGTAGCCCTGCAATTGGAAGAAAACCAGTACCAGTAGACAGATCCAGCTATTGAAGAATTGAAGGAGGAATTGAAGAATCTCACATTTCATCTGAACTAGAATAAGAGCAAGGATAAATGAGAAGTCATTTGGTGTACCACATGCAGTATGGAGGGACACCACAAGAACGAGTGCCCAACATTTGCACAGTATATGGTAACAGGTATGCCAAATCCATTACCACAAAGAGGATTATGGTGTGAAATATGTAAGAAACCGGGTCACGACCCTTACCACTGCATGATGATGCAGAAGTACCAGACAGTTCCAAAGAATTTGTATTGCACCTTTTGCAATTCAGTGGGCCACGATGATAAAGATTGTAGAACTGTGGAGTTGATGCGGAAAAGAACAGTAGAGACATATAGGGTAGAGGCTGAAATGATGACTGGGAAAGCAGCACCAGAGTTCAACCAGGCCCCAACTCCATAAAAAACTGTGCAGCAGTAGTATAATACTACGCAACAACCATACAATAACACGCATCTGCAGTACAACCTAGCATAGCCCCAGTACAATACCGTGCAGTACAATCAGGATCAACAGTATAATGCATCGAGAGGTGATCGAGCAGGCTACCGAGGTGGAGGATGAGCCAGAGGAGGTTTCAGACGAGGTAAAGGACCAGTCACATGTCACAATTGTTAGCAACTGGGACATTATGCATGAGAATGTCCATTTCCACTAGAAACTTGTATGTATTGTCGCGCATCAGACCACAATATAGAGGAATGCCTGACACTACTGGTATATATTCAAGAAAAGAGGAACCAAAACAATCAGAATGTTCAGTGGATTTCATCCCAAGCAAGGGATGAAGGATGGAATATCAACATAGTTACTAGCGGAGGATCTAAAACAGGCACTAACGCAGTTCGACAAGAACCAGCACATAACCAATGGGTAAAGAAGAACACTAAACAAAGAAAGCAGTTCGACACACAAAAAGAAAAGGATACCTTTAAGGAATTCATAAAATAATTTGATAAGAAGGACACAACATCGACCTCAACTGCGCAGCCATTCAAGGAAGCACCAGACTATGATATGCCTCCATCATTGGATCATACCAACGAAATGCAGCCCAAGGAACAAGTAAGTACAATTAAAGGATTTTTGCAATCATTTGTAAAAGTATTAAGTGATGCCTCATATGTGAAGATATTGCAAAACATCCTAGAAAAGTGTAGCACAATAGTTAATCACCTACACACAAAAAGAAGAACAAGTAGGGAATTTAGACTGAATGCTAACATTGGGGATTTCAATATGGGAGACATTATACTGGACCTAGGATCTGAAGTGAATGTATTAACAAAAAAGGCATGGCAATGCATGGGAGAGTTAACATTGGGATATTCAAACGTCCAATTGAAACTAGCAAACCAGCACAGATTCCTACCAATAGGTAGAATAAAAGGATTGATAGTAGATCTTGATGGAGTGCACACTAAATCAGACTTTGAAGTCATTGAAATAGTAGACGGCACAACACCTTACCCGAAATTGCTTGGTCTAGATTGGGCGTTTGACAACCAGGCCATAATCAATTTGAAAACCAGTAAAATGACATTCGAGTCTAGAGAATACAAGGTCATATCACTATTAGATCCATCAGAAGGGGAGAGGTTTGTCGAACCCACTTTCCTAGACCTAGAGGAAATCGTCTAGTTGTATAGAAAAATTTTGCACGATGAGGATTACGTAAACCCAACTGCAGAAGGGGTACTTAGTTGGAAGAGCATTACTTCTTGTATGATAGACTCAGACACAGGGTTGGAAAACTGGCAGTAGAGGCTACACGAAGTATCCACGAGAAGATGTGTAAGAATAGACCTCATGGTGAGATGGGTAGGCACATAAATCAAAGAACCACCCAGCTTCCACGGAATAAATGATTTGGAAACATTCTTCACACAGTATGAAGATGAATTCTTAAAGAATCAAACTCTGTTAGCACTTGACTTAGCATTAAAGGCCACGCCCGCAAGATGGTGGGGTGCACACAAAAAGACAATCACAGATTGGTATCAATGTAAGCAGTTACTGTACATAAGATTTAGTGCAGAATGGGAAAACAACAAACAACAGAAATATGAAGGATGGGGAGCACCAGCGGAACACTTGAAGGCGTGTAGAACGTTGTGGAAAATGACACCACCAGAGGAATGGCCTCATCAATTTATACATACTCTAGAAGGAATACCAGTGAACTGGTATACAGACCAGGAATTGCACAAAGGAGATATGACATGGACGACATTGAAACAGAACTTTACAGTCACTTTCTCATTCGAGCATGAGAACCCCAACATAGACGCAGCCCTGAAATGGATCAGAGGAGTCATATTCATTAAAGAACCAGAAATAGAACTTATCACGGAAGAACAACAGTGGAATAAATAGACATTCAAGGAACTACTGTCATGTCACCATCTACAGGAGGAAGCACCAGATGAAGATGATCCGCGTGATATTCAGATTGCAAAAGTAGAAGGTGAAAGATATGTGGAAGGACCATCCATATAATTATAAGTCATTTCCGCATCAATCAAGGTAAAGAAAGTTAACATTGGGATAGCTGAGCAGCCCAAAATTTCCAGCATTGGGGATTACTGGGATGAGCAGACAGTAGAAAGCATCACAGATTTGTTGCGTGAATATAGCGACCTCTTTCCCACAACATTTACAGA
Organism: Picea engelmannii; assembly: GCA_009831015.1. Classification (NCBI taxonomy): domain Eukaryota; kingdom Viridiplantae; phylum Streptophyta; class Pinopsida; order Pinales; family Pinaceae; genus Picea; species Picea engelmannii. Next base: position 912,986 of record ML778997.1, read on the forward strand.
GATGAAGGGTATAGCCGGAGAACTAGGAGAGATGAAGATACCACTCAGACCTTAAGTGAGACCTATTAGACAATGACCCTATAGACTGAACCCCATATATAAACATAAAGTTAAATATGATATCGATAGGATGCTCGAAGTCAGCATCATCGAACCAGTTGAGGAGTCAGAATGGATAATCCCGATGGTAGTACAGGACAAGAAACAAGGCAGAGGGATCAGGATATGCGTTGACTTACGGAAGTTGAATGATGCATTCCTACATGACCCATTCCCTACATTGTTCATGGATGAAGTTTTAGAGAATGTGGGGGGACATGAAGCTTACACATTCAATGATGGATTCTGAGGCTACCATCAAATTAAGATAGCACAGGAGGACAGACACAAGACCAAATTTGCGACAGAATGGTGATCTTACCAGTACACGGTCATGTCATTTGGACTGAAGAATGCACCCGCAATATTCTCCAAAGTGGTCATCGCAGCATTTAAGGAATTCATCCATCAGTTTCTTGAAATATACCTGGATGATTGGATAGTATATAGCCTATTGAAGAACCATGTGGAAGTTTTACGACTAATGTTAGAACGATGCAGACAGTGCCAAATATCACTAAATATCAAGAAATGCATATTTAGAACGTCGTTTGGGATACTATTGGGCCATATAGTATGAAAACAAGGTTTATTGGTCGATCCGGCAAAGATCGCAGTCATTGTTAACTTGTTAGCACCAAAAAAAGCTAGTCAGCTAAGAGCAATGTTCGGCCATACCGGATACTACAGGAAATTTATCAAAGGCTATGCACAGGTTATAGCACCAATGGAAAATCTGTTAAGGAAGGATATGAAGTTTCAGTGGAATGATGAGTGTCAACACAGTCTGGATACCTTAAAGGAAAATATGGTTATCATGCCGATATTAGTATTTTCAGACTGGGAAAAGACATTCCATGTGCATGTAGATGCATTAGCGATAGCACTTGGAGCTATCCTAGCATAGCCAGTAGAGGGAGACTTGGATCATCCGATAGCATTTGTGATCATAAATTTATCAGACTCAGAACAGAATTATAACATGACAGAAAGAGAAGGCCTAGCCATGGTCTATGCACTGCAGAAGTTCAGGCACTATGTATTGGGAAAACACTTTAAGATGTTCACCGATCACTCAGCCCTAAAATAACTAGTCAACAAGCCAGTGTTGGGGGCGAGAATCTATCGATGGTTATTACTATTTCAAGAATTTGACTTTGAAGTAATAGTTAAACCAGGAAAATTGAATGCAGGACCAGACCACCTGTCAAGGGTCACAAATGGAGAAGAACCTACAAAATTAGAAGACAACTTTTTGGATGCACGGTTATTCTTAGTATAGATTTTTGATTAATACTTTGCAGATATCATTCAGTACTTGAGTATAGGTATTTTTCCGCAAGAATACACCACCGTGCAGAATAAGAATCTAGTAGTCTGCGCGGTCGACTATCAACTAATTGCAGTACATTTATACAAAATGGGAACAGATAGCATTTTGTGAAGATACATGTTAGAGCATGAAAGACCAAGAATTTTAGCAGAATCCCACGAGGGAATAGCAGGATGGAACTATGCAGGTAAAGCTACCACGTAGAAGGTATTACGCGTAGGACTATGGTGGCCAATGATTCACAGAAACTCGAAGGAGTACTGTCAAACATGCGATGTCTGTCAAAGGGTAGGCAAACCCAATAGAAGAGACGAGATGCCACTACGACCACAAGTAACACTACAGGCATTTGAAAAATGGGCAATCGACTTTATGGGACCAATTAACCCACCAGCCAAAAAAACAAGGGAAAGGTACATTATCACAGCGATGGAATATCTAACGAGATGGGTGGAAGCCACACCAGTAAAATATTGCAGCACAAAGACAGCAACACACTTTTTGTTCGAACATGTAATCACTAGATTTGGGTGCCCAAGATTTTTGATGAGCAATCAAGGCACGCACTTCTTAAAAAGAACCCCTCGCACAATGACTAGTGAAGATTTTGAAGTTCATCATCAGAAGAGCACATCGTACCATCCATAGGCAAATCGTACAGTGGAATCCTTCAAAAATATCCTGGAGAACGCACTGAAAAATATTTGTAAATCAACAGAGACGACTGGGAACTCAAATTATCAGCAGTGTTATGGGCCTACAAGACTACATGCAAAAATTTGACAGAGCACACACCATTTAAACTAGTTTATGGTCAAGAATAAGTAGTGCCATTGGAATTTTTAGTACCCAGCTTGCGCATCGCATCTATCACACAAATGACAGAATGAGGCACAGTACAGGAAAGACTGAATCAGCTACCAACCATGGAGGAAGACCAAATCTTGCAGGATTCCATCAACAAGTGCAGAAATCAAGAGACAAAGCTTGGCACGATCGACACATCAAGAAGAAAACATTCATGAAAGGAGACCTAGTATTGATGTATGACACCAATTCGTTTCAACAACCGGGAAAGATTAGAATGCATTAGTTAGGACCATACGAAGTAAAATCGTTCATAGACGAAGGAGCGGTAAAGCTAAGATATTTAGAATATGCAGAAATTAGAGGCATGATCAATGGGATCCGACTGAAGTTGTATAAGGATAGTCGACCACCCACCGTGCAGTAAAAAAAAAAAAAAAAAGAGCGAAAAGGAAACAAAACTAAAGAAGGCACAGTACGCCAGAAATAGAAAGGCCACATGAAGTTATAAAAAACAAATTCGGAAAAGGCAAAAACAACGGTTATATCCAAACGAAAAACGAGCGAGGAAAGGAAAGTCGGCAAAAGCAGTATGACAAGAAAACACTATGCGGAATTAAAGGACGACAAGAACCGATGGGACATCACATTAATCACACCAACTAGAGACGAAAAAGAAAGCGTAATGGAAAGTATGAAATCGCCACAGATGCATTGAACCCACAGTTATGGTGCATTAAACGCATAATGAAGAAAGCATCCTTGACAAGATTCATGGCAATCCCATACAACATGCAAGCACAGGAGCAACTAGTCTATTCACAAAAGGAGAATGAAGAGAGAGTAATAGAAACCTGAACGCATAGAGAGAGACCACAGAGATCACATAAGTTATTCAAACCCACCAAACGTTTGACAGTCACCACCATGGTACCACTGAAGCCAATAGAAGCAAGTCATACTGTCAGACCAACTAGGGTCCAAACTAGGTCAAGAGGATTGTTGGAAGAGAATGAATAGTAGCAGTCGGAGATTGTCGATATCGACAAAATCCCATCCCCAGAGACAATACTGATAAATTCTACATCGATTCTGGAAGAGATTCAACATCCAAAAGTAGAGGCTATGAAAGCGGATACGCTAGCAGCGGCGTAGGAGCCTCAGAACCAGGAAGCGGAAACCCAAAAGGAGGTGCAACCAGAGAGCACCACCGTAGCCCAGGAAGTTAATGGAATGGCACAGAATCCCAAAGCAACAGTGGAGCTAGATGAGTCTCAAACGACCATCGCAGGACAACGAGCAGAGGAGACCGTTGAAGATGCCTCGGCTTGTATAGAATAGCTTATGGGGGAGCCACCAGAAGCTATGGTAACTTACTATCTCGCAAAAAACCTGCAGCGGAAATTATTCTACCATGCATACCAGCTAGAGTACAAGTAGGACCAGAGCTACTGGGCCACATCAGGAAGCTCAAATATTCATACCACGACATGTCAAAGGAGACCAATTTCCCAGAACTTGCACAAAGGGTATTTATATAGACCATAGGCACGACTTAGTTCAGAGAACCGATCCAGCCATACCAGTGGGCAACTGGGCTAGAGAAAATATGAATCTTAGGTCTATTGAACCTACCAAATTTTGGCAGAGACCAGTATGCAACATCATGCGTCAAGAAGTTGTTAGCAGTTACACACGGAGGGTATATATGGTTGGACAAACCCATCCCCATAACAGTTGAGCTATACGCCAACTTAGAAAAATACTCCTTTGGCATGGAAAGGGTGCATTACTTGGGCTACATCATTGACCAACATGGTGTACATGTGGATCTCGCCAAGATCCAAGTCATCTGTGACTGGCCATCCCCAACCACACTCACTAAGCTTCGGAGGTTCTTGGGCCTTGCCAATTTCTACCGCAGGTTCGTGCTGGGATTCTCCCATATTGCATGGGCCCTCAGCCAAATACACAGGGGTGGTGGTAAAGAGAAATTTGTGTGGGGTCGGTCCCAACAACAAGCGTTCAATGATTTGAAGCAACGCTTGTGCTCAGCCCCAGTACTTTCACTACCATACCTACAGCATCCCTTTGAAATCGAGACAGATGCTTCAAACTATGTTGTGGGCATCGTTCTCACTCAACACATCCATCCCGTGGACTATCATAGTGAGACACTGTCAGATACTGTCTGTAAGTACCCTACTTATGACAAAGAAATGTACTCCATTGAGCAGTCATATTTCCATTGGAGACATTACATTCTTGGGAAGGAGACAGTCATCCACATTGATCATAAGCCACTGCAGTTCATGCAGACACATGGAAAATTGTAGAATAACCGCCATCAAAAGTGGTCCACATACTTGCAGCAATTCCACCTCAACATCAAGTATAAAACAGGAAGCACCAATCACATTGTGGATTGCCTCAGCATTCCACCAGTCGCATCACTCACCACGGTGCTAGATTCTTGTGGCCATGAGACCTATGGATGGCCCCAAATCTATGAGACATACCCTGACTTCGCCACCACCTACCAAATGTTGGGTGCAAACACAGTTGTCGATAATTTCAATCTTCAAGATGGATTGTTGTGTCATCTGGGCCATATATGTGTTACATCAAGCGAGGGAGCGAAGCTGATCTGGGAATCCCACTACAGTCAGGTGGCAGGACACTTCGGTGTCGAAAAGACAATGGTGATGCTACATAAACATTTATACTGGCCGAACCTTTGACAGGAGGTCAGCAAGTATATCAGGTCTTGCACTGCCTGCGCTATTGCCAAACTGTCCACTAAGAAACAGGTTTTGTACACCCCTCTTCATACTCCTGACAGGACATTGGAATCCATCTCAATGGACTACATGTCGAGCCTCCCGTCCACCAAGCGGGGAAATGAATGTGTTTTTGTGGTTGTTTCTCTCTTTTCTAAGATGGCGATTATGGTTGCCTGCAAGAAGAGAATCACAGCAGAGGCCACTACCAAGCTCTTCTTTGAAAGAGTCTGGGTACATTTTGGAATCCCAAAAACCATTGTCTCAGATTGGGATAGTCGATTTCTCAGTACATTCTGGTCGAGCCTCTGGTCATTGTTGGACACCTAGCTCACCAAATCCACGGCCTTCCACCCCCAGACAGATGGCCAAACCGAGGTTGTAAATCGAATGATTGTGCATATCCTTTGCATGTATAATTCAAAGCACCCCCACACATGGGATGAGAGCCTTCCCTATTTCCATCACAGCTATCATCGAGCCCTGCATAGCTCAACCGGCCACGACCCATTTCAGGTGGGGTTGGGATTCCAACCATTGGGTCCCATAGATGTTGCACTTCCCCTTGCGGTCACCTCGACCGACTCATCTCCTGCTCCAACTAAATCTGACAAATCCACCTGGTTCATTGAGCGGATCCAACACATCCGCCAATAGGTATAGGATATCCTATAGAATTCCAATGACAACTACAAACAACGACGTGATCAACATCAAGTGCCACATAAGTTTCAGGTGGGTGACAAAGTTTGGTTGCACTTGCAGAAAGAACGCCTTACAGGACCCCATCAGAAGCCTCGCCCACTCTGTTATGGGTCGTACACTATCACCAAGGATGTGGGGGATAATACTTTTGAGCTCAACATTCCTCCTTTCTTTGGCCTACACCCAGAGTTCAACGTGGACCTCCTTCGGCCTTATTTCCCACCATTATTGGACACCTCAAACGTAGCAAAACAACTGACACCAACAGAGATCAACCTCGACTGCATACAATAGGTATCTAGTGATCATATTGTGGACACACAGATCAAGGGCACTTGACAACAAAGGATCCAGCTTTATCGAGTCATCAAAGCAAGGCAGCTCCTGCACCAAGGCAAGTGGCTCACCCAGGGCCAAATTCAGTAAAAAATTCCTCATCTAATGGGGGAACTCAATGAAATGGAGACCATTGCTTCCTAAGGAGTGAGGATTGATCCAGGTGGATATCGGTGGCCACCCACCTTTTCCAAATGGCTCAAAACATCTTTCTAGCAATTTTGATAATTTACTATTTTTAGCAGTTTTTCGGGTCCTGAACTTCCGAAGCCGTTTTGAAGCCCTAAATGGCGTTTTTTGGGGTATGTTGCGATCGCAAAATTTCAGCAGGAAAATTTGTGTAACTGTTGTATTCCTCAGATATATCTTTCCAATGGGCTATCATACGCCTAAAATGGAGATCGTATGAAAAAGTTACGACCCCGAGAAGTTGATGTACTGACTTACCCAAACGGGGCCCACATGACTTTTGGCGCTTCATCTCATAGGGTTTGGTTTTTGGATGTTTAGGAAACTCTTGTTTATTGTAAAAAGGCCTTGAGAGCCTAATTGTAATGATATTCTTGTGAATGAGCGCAGCTATCACATCTCTTCTCAAAGATAAGCCGCCACCATTCCAGCAAACTTGTTTCCGCTACATTTTACAGTTTCCAACGTATTTCTTTATTGAATAGAAAACCAGTTTTACTGTATCTCTGTTATTTTGTGTTAAGCACCTGTTAATAATCTATATTTATTTCATTATGCTCATAAAATCCATATCAATGGTATCAGAGCCATCTGCTCCTTGTCGTCTTAATGTATGTCCCCAATGAGGTCAAAGTACAAAGATTTGGGTCTCGAGCTTGTTTCTCTGGAGGAAAAAAGCTCTCGCATGCCCAAGCGACCTCTCATGGCAAGAGAAAAGAAAGATGACGCGATAGGAGATCCTTTCAAACTGTTGATTGAGGAAGCCCTCACGCAACAAAGGAACGAGATGATGGATAGTTTCACGCAAATCCTTTGGTGGCTACCAGCAGGCAACGCATCTTCTTCGAACGGAGGCGTCACCCCCTTCAAGGTACAAATAAACTTCTATATTCCTATATTTGAAGGTCAGATAGATGCAGATGTGGTAGACAAGTGGTTGAATCTACTAGAAGGGTATTTTTTTGTCCATAACTTTTTGAATAGAGAAAACATTACTTTTTCACTCCTCAAAGTCATTCCCCATGTCAAAGATTGGTGGGAAATGTTCTGTGAGCAAAAGGAAATAGAGGAACCCTCATTATTTTTAGTCACGACCACCTAGGAATCCTTCAGGGATTCTATTAAGGAACAATACTACCCTGTCGGAAGTTATGATGACCTGTATACCAAATGGACCACACTGCGGCAAGAAAGAGACCAAGCAATGCCAGATTTCACAAATATCTTCCATACCTTATGCACCAAGCTGGGTATCAAATTTTCGGAGCGACATCTGGTGCTCTGCATAGATACATCTAGACCGAAATTGAATTTTTGGACATCTCATCCTTGGGCATGGCCTATAGATATGCCATCAAAATCGAGCAGAAGCTCAAACAAAAGACACGGCTATTTGGGCCTGGGAACCCCTCACAAAAAAATCCAGGAAAGGGTGGCCCCAACCCACAGAACAAAGGATATAGAAAAGATGGGAAGTATCAAGACAACCAGTCCAAGATGAAAGCAAAGAAGGACACCGGAAAGATAAAGAAAGACACTGAGAAGTGGTGTGACTTCCATAAGAGCCCTTGGCATAACACTGTTGACTGCCGCTCAAAGCAGTCATTGGTGGCTGAAGTGAAATCCTTTGAATCAGATGCGGATTTTGACTCTGAGACAGAACCAGAAAGGGGAAGACGATTCATTGACACGGAACCTAGTTCCACCATTGGTACCACCAAGCTCCAGCCTGGTGAACCAGACAATCCAGAAGAAGGAGAGCGCCTCTTCCATTCACAAATGTGGGTAAAAGTCACCCCACTTCACTTCATCGTTGATAGCGGTACCCAGAAGAGCCTCATCTCAGAAGAGGTCGTCAAGCGGTTGGCCCTACCAACAATGCTGCAACCACAACCCTACACCATTGGATGGCTCCACCAAGGAAGCGATCTCCGTGTCAGCCAACAGTGTCGACTGTCGTATGGCATCAAGCCCTTCAAAGACGAGGTATTGTGTGATGTTTCTCCTCTTGAAGTTTGTGATGTTCTTTTGGGAAAACCTTATTTATGGAAATGTCATGTTGTATATGATTCTAGGCCTCATAGTGTTATTATTACTTTGAACAGGAAATTGTACAGGATACCCGAGGCAGTCCCACCTAGTGTTATTTCCTTGATCTCTTCTAAGCAATGCAGGAAAGTCATCTCTCAGATGGGGAAGATTATCTTCTTCATGATTCACTCTCAAAATAAGCGAAAGATCACAACCACATCTAGGATCTTTGTGTCTGACCTCTCCACATAGTAGAAGCAAGTAGATAAGGTCGTGGAAGAATACTCAGATATCTTCTCCAAACCTACAGGGATACCTCGGCACTGCCAGGTCAAGCAACCCATCGATCTGACCCCCGGTGCATCGCTACCCAATGGGCCAGTCTATCATCTCTCTTTATTAGAGAATGAGGAGATCAAGTGATAGATCCAAGAACTGCTCCAGAAGGGGCACATCCATCCCAACTCATCACCTTGTGGGAGCCCAATCGTGCTAGTACAAAAGAAAGATGGAACCTGGTGACTCTGTATTGATTACCAAGCTCTAAATAAAATCACAGTTAGAAATCAGTACCCGATTCCCCTAATAGATGACCTCCTTGATCAACTTACGGGGGCCAAATACTTCAGTAAGATTGATCTGAAGTTTGACAAATGCTCCAGCCACTTTCATGAGGATGATGGATGATATCCTATGACCATTCACCAATACTTTTGTAGTGGTGTATATGGATGACATTCTAATTTACAGCAAGACTTGGGCCAAACACTTGCAGCATATTCAGCAGGTTTTGCACACCCTGCGACAGTACAAGCTATACGCCAACTTGGAAAAATCCTCCTTCGGCATGGACAGGGTGCATTACCTAGGCTACATCATTGACCAACATGGAATACATGTGGATCTAGCCAGGATCCAATTCATCTATGATTGTCCACGCCCAACCAAACTCATTGAGCTTCGGAGATTCTTGGGCCTTGCCAATTTTTTCTGCAGGTTCGTGTTGGGATTCTCCCATATTGCATGGGCCCTTAGCCAAATACACAGGGGTGGTGGTAAAGAGAAATTTGTGTTGGTTCGGTCCCAACAACAAGCATTCAATGATTTGAAGCAGCGCTTGTGCTCAGCCCAAGTACTTTCACTACCAGACCTGCAACATCCCTTTGAGATCGAGACATATGCTTCAGACTATGTTGTGGGTGTCATTCTCACTCAACACGTCCATCCTATGGCCTATCATAGTGAGACACTGTCAGATACTGTCTATAAGTACCCTACTTATGAAAAAGAAATGTACTCCATTGTGCATTCCTGTCACCAGTGGAGACATTACATTCTTGGGAAGGAGACAGTCATCCACACTGATCATAAGCCATTGTTGTTCATGCAGACACATGAAAAATTGCAGAATAACCGCCATCAAAAGTGGTCCACATACTTGCAGCAATTCCACCTCAACATCAAGTATAAAATAGAAAGCATAAATTGCATTGTCGATTGCCTCAGCATACCACTGGTCGCAGCACTCACCACGGTGCTAGACTCTTGCGGCCATGATACCTATGGATGGCCCCAACTCTATGAGACAGACCCTGACTTCGCCACCACCTACCAAATGTTGGGTGAAAACACATTTGTCGATAATTTTGATCTTCAGGATGGGTTGTTGTGTCAAAACTTTGACAGGAGATCAGCAAGTATATCAGGTCTTGCATTGTCGGCGCTATTGCCAAACTGTCCACTAAGAAACAGGTTTTGTACACCCCTCTTCATACTCCTGACAGGCCATGGGAATCCATCTCAATGGACTACATGTCAAGCCTCCCGTCCACCAAGTGGGGAAATGACTGTGTTTTTGTGGTTGTTTCTCGCTTTTCTAAGATGGTGATTATGGTTGCCTGCAAGAAGAGCATCATAGCAGAGGCCACTACCAAGCTCTTATTTGAAAAAGTCTGGGTACATTTTGGAATCCCAAAAACCATTGTCTTAGATCGAGCTAGTCGATTTCTCAGCACATTCAGGTCGAGCCTCTGCTCATTGTTGGACACCAAGCTCACCAAATCCATGCCCTTCCACCCCCAGACAGATGGCCAAACCGAGGTTGTAAATCGAATGATTGTGCATCCTTCGCATGTATAACTCAAAGAACCCCCGCACATGGTATGAGATCCTTCCCTATGTCCAGCATAGCTACAACCGAGCCCTGCATAGCTCAACCGGCCATAGCTCCTTTCAGGTGGGGATGGGATTCCAACCATTGGGTCCCATAGATGTTGCACTTCCCCTTGCGATCACCTCGACCGACTCATCTCATGATACAACTAAATTTGACAAAGCCACCCGGTTCATTGAGCGGATCCAGCACATCCGCCAACAGGTTTAGGATATCTTATATAATTCCAATGACAAGTACAAACAACGACGTGATCAACATCAAGTGCCACATAATTTTTAGGTGGGCGACAAAGTTTGGTTTCACTTGCAGAAAGAACGCCTTATAGGACCCCATCGGAAGCTTCACCCACTCCATTATGGGTCATGCACTATCACCAAGGTCATGGGGCATAATACTTTTGAGCTCAACATTCCTGCTTTCCTTGGCCTGCACCCAGTGTTCAACGTGGACCTCCTTCGGCCTTATTTCCCACCATTATTGGACACCTCAGACGTAGCAAAACAACTGACACCAATAGAGCTCAACCCCGACTACATACAACAGGCATCCAGTGATCATATTGTGGACACACATATCAAGGGCACTCGAAAACAAAGAATCCAGCTTTATCGAGTCATCAAAGCAGGGCAGCTCCTGCACCAAGGCAAGTGGCTCACCTAGGGCCAAATTCAGCAGAAATTTCTTCATCTGATGGGGGAACTCAACGCAATCGAGACCATTGCTTCCTAAGGAGGGAGGATTGATCCAGGTGGATATTGGTGGCCACCCACCTTTTCCATCTGGCTCAAAACATCTTTCTAGCAATTTTGATAATTTACTATTTTTAGCAATTTTTCAAGTCCTGAACTTTCGAAGCCGTTTTGAAGCCCTAAACGGTGTTTTTGGGGGTATGTTGCGATCGAAAATTTTCAGCATGAAATTTTATGTAACTGTTGTATTCCTCGGAAATATATTTCCATTGGGCTATCATATGCCTAAAATGGAGATCGTATGCAAAAGTTACGACCTCGGGAAGTTGATGTACTGACTTACCCAAACGGGGCCCACATGACTTTTGGTGCTTCATCTCCTAGGGTTAGGTTTTTGGATGTTTAGGAAACTCATGTTTATTGTAAAAAGGCCTTGAGAGCCTCATTGTAATGATATTCTTACGAATGAGTGCAGCCATCACATCTCTTCTCTGAGATAAGCTGCCACCATTCCAGCAAACTTGTTTCCGCTGCATTTTACAGTTTCCAGCTCACTTATTTATTGAATAGAAAACCAGTTTTACTGTATCTCTGTTATTTTGTGTTAAGCACCTGTTAATAATCTGTATTTATTTCATTCTGCTCATAAAATTTGGATCAGTGGTATCAGATCCATCTACTCCTTGTCGTCTTAATGTATGTCCCCAATGAGGTCGAAGTACAAAGACTTGGGTCTGGAGCTTGTTTCTCTGGAGGAAAAAAATCTCTCGCATGCCCAAGCGACCTCTCATGGAAAAAGAAAATAAAGATGACGGGACATGAGATCCTTTCAAACTGTTGATTGAGGAATCCCTCACGCAACAGAGGAACGAGATGATGGATAGTTTCGCGCAAATCCTTCTGCAGCTACCAATAGGCAATGCATCTTCTTCGAACGGAGGAGTCACCCCCTTCAAGGTACAAATAAGATTCGATATTCCTATATTTGAAGGTTAGATAGATGCAAATGTAGTAGACAAGTGGTTGAATCTACTAGAAGGGTATTTTTTTGTCCATAACTTTTTGAATAGAGAAAATATTACTTTTGCAGTCCTCAAAGTCGTTCCCCATGTCAAAGATTGGTGGGAAACGTTCTGCGAGAAAAAGGAAACAGAGGAACCCTCATTATTTTTAGTCACGACCACCTAGGAATCCTTCAGGGATTCTATTAAGGAACAATACTACCCTGTCGGAAGTTATGACGACCTGTATAACAAATGGATCACACTACGGCAAGAAAGAGACCAAGCAATGCCAGATTTCACAAATATCTTCCATACCTTGCACACCAAGCTGGGTATCAAATTTTCGGAGCGACATCTGGTGCTCAAGTATTGTGGTGCTTTTCATAGATACATCCAGACCGAAATGAAATTTTTGGACATCTCATCCTTGGGCATGGCCTATAGATATGTCGTCAAAATCGAGCAGAATCTCAAACAAAAGACACGGCTATTTGGGCCTGGGAACCCCTCACAACAAAAGCCAGGAAAGGGTGGCCCCAACCCACAGAAAAAAGGACAGAGCAAAGATGAGAAGTATCAGTGTTTGCACCCTTTTCGTCGACTTGGTGAGAAAATCGAGGGTGCTTACATGCCCAGTTGGGTCTTGCTGAGCATGACAGTTGTAGAGGAAAGAGTTAGAGAAAAGAAAACACAAATATAAACAAGAATTAAACAAATACAAACTAAAACTAAAAGCATGGAAATATAGAGATAAGAAGGACAAAAAGACCAATGTCACCAATGTTTTTTAGGATGATCTATTGATGAAATCAAAGCACAATGAAGAAAGGGGACTATGAGTCCCTTCTTCCTCCAAAGGAAGGCTCTTGGACCCTCACAAGCTTGCTCTCCTTACAACAAGAAAAATGAAAATGGTGATGAAAGAACTCCTTTGCAAACCCACTCAATGGAGTGGTGGATTTCTCAATGGAATGGTGCCAATGTGTTATTATCAAGGAGTGAGTCCTTAAAACAATCTAAGCAGCATAACATTACATGAAATTCCTTGAGAAAATGAGGTCTCTTCATGGATTTTTATAGCATTGCATTGGGTGATTATGTAACTCCTTTGTAGTGTGAAAAGAGGCTCTTTAGGGCTTGATTAGGTCTTTGACCAGCCTACCATGCGGATTCAGCTCAGATTTGAGGGTCAAATCGGCTTGGGAGTTGATCCATAAGTGGTTGGGAGGCCGACCAATTCAATAAATTCACCGTTTAGTAGGTGCGCGAGTTTTTGTGCCAATAGTCGCGCATCGTGCGCGTATGCGCTCATGATACGTTTATGTTCCGCGCATGTGCGCGCGCACCCAACTGTTGTAAAGCGTTCTTCAATTTTTGCACTACTTTGTATAGTTTTTGACCTTTTTGGAATGCTATGGAATTAATTCAATGCCATGAATGACTTCATTATTGTTTGACGATGCTGAGTTCTTGTCGCCATGTGTGGATGAAATTTCAGTGATAACAGATGCCCCCTGATGGATGAGGTTAGGAGCATACGTATAGCCGAAATCTATCAATGTTTTTTCTACTGAGAATGTTGTGTGTAAGAGAGAGTAATAGTGGGATCGGTGAGAGCAATCCTTTGGAAGAGAAAGGAACTAGTAGAACCCGACCTTCCATAAGGTGTGTACAATATACAACTGTATACAAACGAGGCGGGCATGCCCCATGCTCGTGTGATGTAACTCTGAAAAAAGATGACTTACGTGTTGGTGTAGACAACGGCAGCGCCCTCGGGGGTGGTAATGATAAAGGCAGAAGACAATTCAGCAAAGGAACATACTCTGAATAATAGGTAATGGTCGCGGTAAGAAGCAGCGATGATGATGCGGGCATTGATGGCCCTACCAAGTTCAGAGGTCTTCAGCAAATGATAGAAATAACTGCAATAGTCGCAAAGTAAGACCCACCATAACATGAGAAAGTGTTGGCGTCGAATGTTATGGGGGCCAACGATAGCAAGGAGCAATGGTGTTTCACCCTGTGTTGTCCGAGATCTCTCATTAAAATAGAGAATGAGAATCAAGATATTGTCGCCCTTTCGGAAAATGGTGTTGATGTCGACAAAAGGGGAACGTGACCCCGAGAAGCAAAGGGCTTCGTGGAATCTACTAAGGTGAGGAAGTGGCAGAGGCACATGGATGAAGTCAAGACGTGGGAAGATTCAAGACTGCCCTTGGTTGGAGGATGTATAAAAAGTGGCCGCAACCGTGTAACAAGGTCGAGTGTCAGGGGGACGACAAGACCGGTGGTAAGTTGTGCCAGAGGCGGGACAAGGTGGACAAATTCAAAGGGTAGAGGTAAATGACATGTGGAGTACTCTGAAGATATGGACGATGCTGGCAAGGGTAGATGATAAGTAGAACTCCAACCAAAGGTGACATGGGTTGCGTGTGGCCAAAAGAAAGCAAGTCGCCAATGGGGACGATAAAAGAAAATGTAATGACTGGAAATAAAGGCGTTTGTACAATAAATAATAAATAATTTTGGGGGAGAAGTGTACAAATACAGAAACGAGTGCCCCTATGTGAAATGCGTGCCCCAGGGAGGGAAGAATTGTCTTGGAAAACTGATGAAGGGTGGGGGCCCCATTGGTGAGTTTATATATGAGGTAGGTGAAATGAGGGTAGGTTCGCAGATGGGCAAACTAATTGTGGATGAAATGGAGGGTTCATGATACTGCAGAGGTGCAGGTAAAAAATAGAACCGTAAAGAGATAATCTGGGAGTCCGTGTGGGAAAGCTAGCAAAATGAAGAGAAGGAGAATGTGGCTGATTTACGACATGATGAAAGACTATCAGGACTCCAATCCCTAAAGGGTAATGAAGAATAGCATGAGTGTCAAAAGTGCCAAAAGGTGCTATGAATGGGACAACTCATGTGGGTGAGAATGCTACCGGGTTACAGTACCGAAGATGCAAATGGAGGTGTGGGTACTACAGATCCGGGAATGAGGATCCTAAAGGTCAATATCAGCGGGTGTGACTGGAAATGTAAATGAAATACAGCGGGAAAGACTACATGCCAGTGCTGAATATATACCTGAATGGATGATGTCGATGACCGATGAGCAAGTACCTACGCACATAATAACCAAATACCCAAAGTGAACAATATCTGAAGAGAATCAAAGATATGAGCATGTATTAGATAAATGTGACAATGCGTGTGCGTACCTGACCATGATATGAAAAAGAGGCGCCCCAGGGGCCCGGGATAAAAAGTGACCCAGGGACAGCTGTGATGTAGGTGGCGGGATGATGATCCCGCGGCTGAAGACGGTTTGAAAAATGGACACCTTGGGCTCCCGGAATGGTGAGTGGAAGTTTTGGCAAAAGGCCTATATATAGTTGTAGGGCCCACATTGCCACCTCATTTGTACCTGCTGCAACAGTGACTGGACGAGCAGATTTCAAAGGAGATTGGGAGATTCAGGGAGGACGAGGCATCTGCTCGGTGTTTTGCGAGTATCAGGTTAGTGGTCTGATCATCCTGCATAGAAATAGGTTTTCAATTTTTGGGCAGGGCAGGTATGGGGGGCCGTACAGGGATTATTAGGGGATTTTGTAGGGGGTGTGGGCCCACATGCGCGGGCGATTCGGTGGAAGGTGCGCATATGTGCGCGCATGTCCATCGAACATACGTGCATGGGTGCGCGATATAGGGAATTTAAGGTGCGCCCTAGGGGCGCGCCTGTGAGGTGAACAGGCGCGCATCAGTGCGTGCCTGTGGGTTGGACAAGCGCGCACCAGTGCGCGGCTGTATGATGAACAGGCGTGCTCAAGAGCGCACCTGTGCAGTGAACAGGCGCGCATATATGTGTGCCTGTATAGTGGACAGGCGCGCATGTGTGCGCGCCTGTGGGTGGAAAAATCGTGCCTTTGAGGCAAGGTTTAAGGGTAAAAAACGAGTCTATTTGATGTTGTTGATGGGTATCGGAACTGATATAGGACTCTGTGTTGGTTGCAGGTGGCCAGCAGTGACGATGCCAGTGCGGTGGCGAGAGCGAGACTAGGCCCAGCTGCGAGAGGCTGTGGCCAATGAGGGGCCTGGGGTGCGGGCGACTTTAGCAACCTGTGGGCTGCTAAAGTTTTTTGAGTGCCCGTTGATACGGGCTCAAGAGTACTTGCTACAGTTCCTGCTTCAGATGTGGAGTCCAGAGCTGCACTTCTTCCTCGTGTGAGGAGAGAAGATCCCCTTCACTGCGATGGAGGATGTATATTTTTTGACTGGCCTCCCCTTTCGGGGAACGCCCCTACCGGAAGAGACTGTGCTACCGAGGGATATAGCCCTTGCCACGATTGGTGCGCGCTACTGCTCAGGCCCAGACTTTATGTCGGGGACGGTGGTGAGCATCAGTGCTATTGATGCCCTAGCACATCGCTATATAGCGGCGATGATTGTGCGTATATATGGGTCACTTGCGACCCAGCAGATTAGTGGTGGCCAGCTGCTAGTGTTGGAGAGGGTGGTGGTGGGCGGTGAGAGATTCGCATGGGGGTTGACGCTGCATGTGTGGATGATCGCACAGTTGGACCATTGTCAGTCCACAGGTGCAGGAGAGTTTGCCTTTGGCTTGATCCTGGTAGCCTAGTTTTTGGAGAGGGTGCCCATGTTGTGCCCGAGAGTTCTGCTAGAGATGTCGGGGGCACGAGAGCTGCGATTGAGGCGGTGGTCGGCAGTTTTGGTTTGCCACGGTGGTGGCGAAGGTGGACACTACTTTTCAGCAGAGGCTGCACGGATATGGCGGCAGATGTCGCAGGTAGTACTTCGGTACCCCTATGCTGGGGTGGACTTCTGGGGTGACCCGGACATGGTGTTGCCTCCTAGGGAGGGTTTCGACCATCGAGGTATGTTGAGTATTTGTGTATGTTTTTTGAGATATCAGTCCATATGTATGTGATATAGATGTTGATACTATGTTTTGTTGTTGTTTTTTGCATGTGCATATGTGGCACCTCGCGGGCGCGAGGTGGAGATGCAGCGAGCACCAACTCGGCGAGAGCCAGAGGGACGACCGCAGGGGGAGAGGCGGCGGCGGGAGGATGTGGTGCGTCGACCAGCAGAGCCCGAGAGGGCAGCGAGGCGGCGCTGATTTGATGACCCTGGTGCAGGTCCATCGCATGCTCCTCCGGCAGCAGCCGGAGTGGACTTTCAGGATATACGTCGTCATCTGGAGACGGTGTTGCAGGACGTGCCTGAGGGCATGTGGACATGGATCCAGGATGAGAGCTTCCTGGAGCAGTGTGTGGGAGTACCGCCACCATGGTGGGCTATAGTGCAGCGAGCAGCTGTACTTGCCGCGATGACTAGTGGATGCCTGCCGCCAGGGCAGGAGGGTCCTATGGGTGGTCCTCCACCACCGCCTGGGGCAGGTGGTAGTGGGCCACCACCTCCACCGAAGGGAGGGGCAGGTGGTGGCATGATAGAGGCACCATGAGGGGTGCATGATGTATATCTCTTTGTTTGTATATAGGCTGGTGATCCGATTTTTTGTACCGAGGTGTTGTGCTGGCCTACTGGTATATGTATTTTTGTATGTAAACATTCGGATGGCCTAATAGGCCTTTATATATATATATATATATATGAGTATACATATTGTGAGATCCTAATGTTGTTTACATGTGTTCTTTTTTATGATGATGATGATGCCTATTGTATCTATATGTTGTGACAGGTTTTATGAGATGTTTATGTATGTGTAGCTTGATGTGATATATGCATATATAACACCATGTTAGCTATTAGGTCTATTGTTTGATTCAATTGTCTTGGAATATGTGTAAATGTAATGGAATCAAAATGTCGAGATAACAGTCTAACCTGCAGGTATATGCGAAAGAGGCACGGATCGCGTACACGGTACACATTATTGAGCTGGAGAACGACTAGTTGAGAGTCGAGGAAAACGCTAAGGTGACGAATATGATGACGTTGGGCATCGGCTAGGACGCCAATGACAGCAGTATATTCGGCTTGGTTGTTGGTTGTGTTGATTAAGGTTGGTTGTCATTGATGTCAACCCTTGAAGAAAGACCCGTAGCACAAAGTTTTGGGTAATGGACCCAATAGTGTTTGATGTAAATATAAATCATTATTGTTTTTTCATGGTTGATAAGAAGTAAATATGGAT